>CAKOAT010388488.1:272922-325263 GCA_932364175.1 Eruca vesicaria subsp. sativa
ATCTATCTATCTATCTATCTATCTATCTATCTATCTATCTATCTATCTATCTATCTATCTATCTATCTATCTATCTATCTATCTATCTATCTATCTATCTATCTATCTATCTATCTATCTATCTATCTATCTATCTATCTATCTATCTATCTATCTATCTATCTATCTATCTATCTATCTATCTATCTATCTATCTAAGATTGTTACGTTGTTTAAATACTTCTAAATAACTCTGATAGACTTGAACACGTCTTGATTAGACTAGGACTTCACTAGAAATAGATCGAGATTTTGATCTAGGATCCCAGTGAGTCTTTGTTAACTCGTGTGTAACGTTTGACCGGACTCATAGATCGATATTCCAATCAGAAATTGACCGATCACGAGTAAAGTGGATCGGTCGATATTCCTATAGAATAATTATCGACATTGTCACTTATCGGACACTGTTGTCTAGATCAACGATCTTCTGATCAATATACTTATTTATTAAGCGAGAGTATAGTAAATTTGTTGATTTAAGATAGTTAATGTTCTTTAATACCATGCAAACAACTAGATAGCGCCTATAGGATTATAATCTCAATGACTGAATAAAAACCCTAAGTCTTACACTTTTCCATTTTAGTTTTAAAACCCTCATTCTATTCTTGTTAAGTAATTGTCTTGCTTAATTGGAATGTTTCCTGTTTACTAATTTACTGCGTTTTACTATTTATATTCACCTAGGTTATTGATTGATTAGATTTAATAGGTTCCATAGCTCCTTGTAGGATTTTGATCCCTAAGTACTGTAGTATATCTCTTATTGGAGAGAGTAAGTTGCTCCATAGGGTAAAAATTTGAGCAAACATCAAATTAGGCTCCGTTGCCGGGGAGCTTTGATAGCCTTTAGATTTAGTCCAATAATTCTAGGTTTTTCTTCTTCTTTCTCTTTTATCATCTTCTAATAAAATTTTCTTGATTTTTCAGGTGCATGCATAGCATAACCAGAAGCAACAAGGAAAAACAACTCTTATTTTCAGAAGACCATGCAAGCTTGGAACATTCGATCTGCAAAAATCTATGTTTCCGCATCGATCGACGTTAACACCTCTTCGTCGGCCGATTCTCATCAAACCCCAACCGACCTCGCTTCTTCATCGATCGACACATACTACTCTTCATCGACCGATTCTGATTACTTGACATTGATCGACACCGCTCATCGTACATTAATCGACACTCAGCCGCAAGACATAGTTGCGCCTTTGATACTAACTGCGAACGAGATTGGAGACTTGTATGGCCAGGATGGTCATCTGCGTAATGCAACATGTCAGAAACTAGACACCCAGAGGAATATATTCCCTGAACCTGATACTGATGAGGCCACTCGACCCAAGACCCTGGCAGACCACAACGTTAAGATCAGTACTACGCCAACCGGTCAGCTATTCGTCTCCCAGACGTTCAGAGGGAAAACTTCGAGTTGAAGCCTCCGTACTACACACTTGTGGCACAAATACCCTACTGTGGGTTGCCACATGAGCATCCTATGGACCATCTTGAGAGGTTCGAGGATTTTGTTGCTGCTATTAGAGTTAAGGGAGTCCCTGAGGACTACTTATTGTGTAAGCTCTTCAAGTTCTCACTTTCTGGAGATGCTGCACATTGGCTCAGGCAGTTACCACCAGGATCTCTTACATCCTGGACTGACATCAAGAATGCGCTTTTTTGCGCAATTTCTTTGATGAGGGACAAGCTGAAGAACTAAGAAGCATGATTGTTACCTTCACACAGAAGCCTGGAGAGTCTTTCAAAGCCTATTGGCTCAGATTTAAGTTCTTCCAGCACGACTACCCACACCATAGATTTAATGAAGTGCAGCTGCTCAGCACTTTCTTTAGAGGAATTGCTTTGAAGTATCAGATGGCTCTGGATACAGCAAGCGATGGAAGTTTCAACACCAAGAATTTGGAAGAAGCTGTGAGACTTATCGAGAACTTGGCGAACAGCAGCATCATTAAAAACATTGATTCTAAAAGGAGAAAATCTGTAGCATTCCTTGGGAAGGAACAGTTAGATGAGGTAAAAGCTTAGTTAAACAATATCAACAAGCTACTTATGAGACAGGTTTGCTCAGCTGAAGGTGCATAAGATATAGATTTAGAGTTAGCTCATGTGAACTACATTGGAGGAACTAGATTTCAGAGGCCTGAAAACCAGTTTGTAAACATGAAGTTCTGTGGTAATGGTCAGAGGAGTAACTCCAACTAGAATCCTCAGTTTCAGAAACCCTACAGCAGCTACATCAACAACAAAGGGTATGGAACTTCATTCTACCATAATCCACCACCACAGACTCATGAGAACAAGATTGAAGCTATGCTTGATCAGGTTCTTGAAGGACAGTAAAGGCTGACAGTGGATTTCAATAGGAAGATTGATTCCATCTACAAAGAGCTGGACACTTAAATTGAAACTTTTGATACTCAGGTAAGGAAGCTTGAGACTCAGGTGGTTCAGACTTAAGAAGCTGTTAGGAGGGGATGAAGCTATGAAACACCACGTCAAGGCCATACTGGATGATGATTTTTGGCAAGAAATTCGAGTAGTGTCTATATGATCATGCGGCCAAAGTGAATATGATGCAATCAAATCAATACAGATATGATGCAAACAACCAAGCAGTCGTGATCTAATATGCCAAGGTCATGCGGCCATATCAATATTATATGATCAAGTCATACGAATAGTAATGTAAACAAGTTATATGACTATAATACAATCAAGTCACACGGCCAAGGTATATGATGTAACAAGCCTAGAATTTGATCTATATGCAAAAATCATGTTCATGTTGGACGAGATTTAATCAAGTGAGAGCAATTAAAGATCATGCGGCCATGCATTATATTTTATCAACCTAATCAAGCATTCTCTATATGGTCATATGAATATTATGAAAACGGCCTAATGAGCAATTTCTATATGGATATGTAATTGTAATACAAGCAAGTCATTCGGATATGATGCAACAAGCCACACGGCCAAATATAATGCACATGGCCAAAGTGATTTTTTTGATGCAAACAATCCTAGCATTCGGATTTCTATATGTATATATGCATGCTGGTTGATTTAATCAAGTGAGAACAATATCATATATCATCAATCTCAAAACATTCAATCATTGTTTAGCAATCAGTCAATCAGTTTTTAGTTATGAGATTTATCAAGACTAACAATTGGTTTTATCAATCAATCAAACATTCAATTCAAATCAATGTAATATGCGTCTAGGGTTTAAGAATTTAGGGTTTCAGATTCAAAATCGATCATGTGAACAATTAATCTAGGATCTTAACTCTCAAAACAATCATTCAATAAGATTAATCAATTGCAATATGTGATTAGGGTTTAGGGTTTCAAAACGGATCTAGCAAACTTAAGGTTTAAAATTTTAGGGTTTTAACATAAGCTGGTCGATTTTTGATTAAGGCTAATTACATGTGAGAATTCATAGTCTATCATACGGTTTCTTAGTCTCAAAACATACAATCAGATCAATCAATCAATTTTGATTTCAAGCATGAATTTAGCAATCCTAGCATCCCGGTTCTATGTGATCAAACACTTTTAAAAGAATCTAACCGATAACCTAGTTTAGAGTTTCATGATTCCAACAAATGGTTTTGATCTTAACCTTAGGGTTTCAGAATTACCTTAATCACCAATTGGGTTGAATGGCCACGAACTAGAGAAGGATCGAACGAACTGGAACTTCTTTGGATCGAAAATTGGAACTACTCGGGTCGTGGATTGAGAACTGAAGCGTGCCACAATCGGATCGTGGAGTTGCAGAAATTGGATCATAGATTAGGGCTTGCTGCGATCGGACCAGAACTTTGCTGAGTATCGGCTCGCGAACATGCTGAGATCAGGAACTTCTTGAATACGGATGAAGGTTCTTGATCAAGATAATAAGCTGAGATTTGCGGTGGATCAAGAATTAGGGTTAGGGTTCAAGCTAGGGTTTCGCGGTGGTTCTCACCGTCAAGGGTTCGCGAGAGAGATTAGGGTTTCTGGTCAGAATTTTGGCTCATGGATCTAGGGACTTGATCGTGCTGATAACATGTTGTAAAACTTTAGGGGAAAGTTGTGTCTTTCATTCATAAAATAAGGTAACTTTATATAGGGATTACAAGATATAGAAATATGGATAAACTACAAATCTTAAACTCATAAGAAAAAGGAAATAGTACAAAACCTAATACAATGGGAAAAAGGGAAAATGGAAAAGGACCAGGCGGTTTGGTCTATGGGACAGTTAGGACTATCCGACCTGGTTAAGGCAATCCACAATATGGTTTACAACAATGTAAATATGTTAGAGTATTTTAAATTATAAATGGATGTTAGATGGATGTTGAGATGGTAAATAACGAAATGATGTAAATACTATGATTTTCCTAATATTTTTGCTTAAGCAGATGCCTTGAGTTCCTTTTATAGTAGAGGGGTTATTTGTATAATAACAAAAAAATTTTACAGAGAAATAGGAAGAGAAGGGAGGTGAGAAAGTGGAATTTAAGGTAGTTAGTTAATTTGTGTAAGCTCTGCATGACTCGAGCTATCCCACTCGTCTGGAACTGAAACCTTGTGTTTCTTGTACTACTGAGTGTAGTCCTATCTGCTAAGCTCGTACTGTGTGTAGATTTGTGTTCTTACTACCCCACTGTAGTTCTGCGCCCACTATGCTGCTGTATTTCTTCACCAACTTGCTTTGCTTTACTACCCTGTGTAGTCCACTCTGCAAACCAACTGTAGCAAATATCTCCCAGACATGACGCACCTTTTATCTCATCGGGAGAAAGGGAAATGGATGGCGGAATCCAGCCGACCTCCTCGACGCCCTCCGGTTCAACTCACGGCGACAGATAACTCAAAACCATATTGAAGAAAGGTATCTCGAAACCATCTTGAAGAAAGGTCCTTATCACTTTAAACGTTGGATGCTTCTTTTCCAGCGGTGGGAACCAAATGTCTCTAATGACTTCCAAAACAGAATCTCATTCTGGATAAGGATACTTGACCTTCCTCTGCACTTTTGGAATGACCCATCTCTTCACACTATTGGTTCTGAAATCGGTATTATTGAAGGCAAAGATGCTACCCAGGGTAGAGTTCGAGTCTCAGTTAATGGCCTTAGACCATTGGAAATGTTCCTTGATGTTAGTCTCCCTTCAGGAGACATCAAACAAGTGGAGCTTAAGTACGAAAGCCTTGAGAAACATTGTTTCTATTGCAAGTCTCTGTCACACGAACAGGAGGAGTGCCCCTCAAACCGCTATGCTAGCGATAACAGAAACCCAAGAATGAGAGCTAACCAAACTAGCACTCTAGAGCGCATTGTTGCCTCTAAAAGAGCTCAGGATGTTAGGAAACAATCCAAAGCCCAAAACTCCTCACACTCCTACATGAACACACTTGAAGGCAACCGTGGGAGTGAGCGTGATCATCGTGTAAGGCCTCACCAACGACATTTCGGGTTCTCTGAGGAATCTCATCGGCTCGATCACACAAAGGAGACAAGGCGCCCCCTTTTTAAAGAGAACTCTTCTTCCTGTGGAAGATGTTCTCCCGATAGCAACCGGGCTCCGTCTACAAATAAGTTCTCCACGCCTCAGGTAGCTACTTCTAAACCGAGAGCCCCTATTTCTCAAGGCCTCCCCTTTGGACGTAGCGCTAGCGATCAACCTAACAGGGGGAACGTGTCTGGATTGAGAAACTGGGACAGAATCTCACCCACTCGCAAGCTTCTAAAACTCCATCTCCGCGGCCAGCTAGAGAGCAGATGCTCCCATTACCGCAAAACGACTTCCCATCAGAACCACCTAATGGATTACTTGATAGACCCTCGGCTCTCCATCGTCTCTCAGGGCAACCAAGTCGAATCCCACTACTAGTAAATGGTGCAGCAAACTCAGACTCGGGAAGATTGAAAGAGATAAAAGTGCATTACTTGGAGGACACCTTACTTCACCACCCTCTGAGAGGTTCTGGAGGTGCTTCCTCCTCCTGTGTGCCGGCTCGAGATCGCCTATCGCTCACAAATAGCTCACCAATCATAACGTTGAGTGAAGACTGTCGCCACATCACAGGGAAAGCTTTGGCAGTCTCTCAACCGATGGAGCCTGAGGATCCTCTCCCCCCTCACTAATGCGGTGGCTAAGCCAAAGCCGAAACCGAAGCCAAAGCCGGCAATAAAGATTAATGAACAGACTTCGAGGAAACGTGGGTCTCAGAGCCCGATTTAAGAAGCTGGTGGGGTTACTGAGAACTGACGTAGAACCACCCAAGTACAGAACTCGCCGCGCCCAAATCCTACGAGATCAGGACAAACGTCAACTGCACGGCAACAATCCAAACCACCGTTGAAGCCGTTTCCATCAAGTTCTCGACAAGGGTCGGATTTTCAAACCGACCCAAACACTCTTCTTTAGCCTTTATGGCTTGGAACTGTCAGGGGATCAGGAGCACCCCTACAGTTCGTTGTCTACGGGACCTGCGATCTCGTATATCCCTGGATATTTTGTTTCTAATGGAAACGAAGAACAATGATGAAGTTTTGCTTGACAAGCTTAAAAATTCTCAGTATTGTAATCACTTCTTGGTTTCACCTAAGGGCCTCAGTGGAGGATTATGTCTCTCGTGGAAAGATAATGTTAATCTAGAGATTTTGGAGTCTTCTCCGAACTTCATTGACACCAAAATTATCACTGGCTCGGGCCCTCTCTTCATTACCTTCGTGTATGGCGCTCCCCGACATGTTGACAAAGCTGCATTCTGGCTAAAAATCATGGAGTTGGGAGGAGATCGAGAAAATGCTTGGTGCCTCACCGGGGATTTTAACGATCTCCTTCACAACAAAGAGAAAGTTGGTGGACCAGCACGCTGGGAGGGATCCTTTGTTGCCTTTCGAAGCTTTGTCACATAGGTTGGACTGTGGGACATCAACATACGGGCAACCACTTGTCCTGGAGAGGCATTCGATGCAACCATGCGATCCAATCAAGACTAGATAGAGGGATGGCTAATTGCTCCTGGTTTGAAGCCTTTCCGTCCTCTTTTTAGTGAGTACCTCAAATTCGAAGGCTCGGACCACCGCCCACTTGTCACCTACCTGGACGCATCGGCTAAGAACAAGAGGGGAGAGTGTTCCGTTTTGATTGAAGGCTCTAAGCCAGAAGTGAGGAAATTGGTTCAGGAAAATTGGGAATCGGAGGTTTCTGTTTTGTTTAAGCTGTGTTCTGTCCGCAGAGGTATCATCGCCTGGACGAAAGCCCAGAACCTTCAGACAAAAGAGAATATCCAAACGGCCCAGAAAGATCTTTATACAGCCCTTTCAGACCTTGTTCCAGATCAGGAACTCATCGACATCCTCACATGTGAGCTGGATAAAGCCTACGCTGAGGAGGAGCTCTAGTGGCGTCAACTTAGCAGAGTGTTGTGGCTCCAACATGGTGACCGCAATACTAGCTTCTTCCATGCAGTGACACGAGGAGGGAGAGCTGTTAAATCCTTCTCAGTAATTGAAAACAGTGATGGACAAATGGTCTACGGCGAGGATCGTATCACTGCTACAATAGAGAACTACTACCAGCAATTGTTTTCAACAAATGAAGGTGGTGACTTACAGATGGTTTCTGAAGCTATTTCACCCTTGCTTTCAGCCGCTGATAACGACAACCTCATCTCTCTACCGAATGATTCGGAAATCCGCAAGGCAGTCTTTGCAATACACGGTGATAAGGCCCCCGGGCCAGACAGATTCTCAGCGTCCTTCTACCAAGCATTCTAGGACATAGTCCAAGAGGATGTATGTAAAGAAGTGCAACTTCTCTTTGAGCAGGGAACTTTCCATCAGAGATATAACGAGACACATGTTCGCCTAATTCTGAAAGTGAAAGTTCCCAAGACTGTGGCTGACTACCGCCCCATTGCTCTCTGCCCACCAACTACAAGATCATTGCTAAGATCTTGTGCAGTTGACTGAGACCCCTGCTTCCGTCACTTATATCACCGTCTCAATCTGCCTTTGTTGCCGACCGTGCAATCTCGGATAACGTACTGATTACCCTTGAAGTCTTACATTATCTCCAGATCTCAAAGGCAAAAAAAAACATTGTACCATGGCGATTAAAACGGACATGAGCAAGGCGTACGATCGAATAGAATGGGACTTTCTTGAGGCTGTCCTTCTCCGGTTTGGCTTCCACCCCACATGGACACGATGGATTATGGAGTGTGTGCGCACTGTCTCGTACTCCTTCCTCATTAATGGGGGAGCCAAAGGATGTGTCCTTCCCTCTCGGGGTTTGCGACAAGGTGATCTGCTATCTCGTTACCTATTCATCCTTTGCTCGGAAGTCCTTTCGGGTCTGTGCCTTCAGGCGTAAGACAACGGCTCCTTACCAGGAATCAACGTCGCTAGAGGCTCACCAGCGCTTAACCACTTACTTTTTGCGGATGACACTATGTTTTTATGAAAAAGTGATCCAGCTAGCTGCTCAACACTGGCCTCTATACTCCAAAGCTACGAGGATGCGTCTAGCCAGTACATTTAATAGACAGAAATCAGCCATCACCTTTTCAGAAAAAACTCCATTGGGAACAAGAGTGAGAGTGAAAGAGTTTCTGCAAATTGAGAATGAAGGAGGCGTGGGAAAATATCTCGGGTTACCTGAGCACTTCACAAGACGCAAAAGAGATATCTTTGCTAGCCTGGTGGATAAACTGCGACAGAGATCACACAGCTGGTCTAGTCGATACCTAAACGGTTCAGGGAAACAAGTGCTCTTGAAAGCAGTCCTCGCAGCTCTTCAAGCTTATACGATGACTTGTTTTAACCTGCTGGTTTCCTTGTGTAAGCAGATCCAGTCCATCCTCACACAGTTTTGGTGGGATGTGAAACCCAATCTCCGAAAAATGGCTTGGGTGTCTTTAGATAACCTCACTATACCAAAATCGGCGGGGGGCCTAGGATTCCGAGAAATTGAAGTGTTCAATGACGCCCTTCTAGCAAAAGCGGCATGGAGGATACTCAAAAACCCGCAGTCCCTATTAGCCAGAGTACTTCTCGGTAAGTATTGTCACTCCGAAGATTTATTGAATGTGGAGGCTGCAAAAACCATCTCTCACGGATGGAGAGGCATTTTGGCCGGTCGAGAAGTCCTTCATCAGCGTTTGGGTTGGATAGTTGGCTTAGGAAAAGACATAAGTGTATGGAATTATCTTTGGCTATCTCTTAGCCTTCCGTTGCGACCCATGGGACCTCCCACGTTTGAGAACCAGCATTTGTGAGTCTCTGATTTGCTACACCAGGAATCACATGACTGGAATCTTGAAGCCATCAGATACCACCTCCCTCAGTATGAGGCACACATCCGTTTGCTGGTTTCTAGTTCACTTAATATGCAGGATGAACTCGTCTGGCTAGCCTCTAAGACTGGGAGCTACTCCTCAAAGTCAGGATATGCCATCACGAAGCTAAACTCAGAGTCGCTGGACCAGACCTTCAACTGGAATTCTTGGATTTGGAACATCAAAACCTCACAGAAACTAAAGCATTTAATCTGGAAATTTAAGAACAGAGCCATCCCGGTAGGAAGGAATCTTGAAGCTAGAGGCATGACTGAAAATTTTGCTTGCAAACGATGTGGACAACCAGCTCTTTATTCATTGCCCTTTTGCAAGTAAATTATGAGAGCTGGCACCTGATATCTTGCATATTTCATAGTTTTGATCATCCTTTTTATGTTCATTTCAATCACTTTAGTTGCATTTAGAGTCTCTTTAGGTGCATAGTATATGCATGTGTAGTATTTCAGGTATGGAGAAATATAAGTTGGAGATTAGAGGGTTTAGTCAAGAGAAATAAGGGACACCAAGTGGTTTGAGATGGGCCAGTCTCGCGGACGGGTGACACGGGCCAACGACAGGCCGCATTTTGCATTCCCGAGAGCATGTTGTATCCTCGACCAGGTCACACGTACTACGGCAAGCCCGCGTTTTCTTACCCGAGAGCCATGAAATTTTCTTGACGTTTCACATGGACTGGCCACGTGGACCACAGCAAGGCCGTGTTTTTGCCAAGCCGTTTCACGCGGCCACACCACGCGTGCGATACGGTGTCCACGTTTTCGAGCCCGAGAAGCCGAGATTTGGAGCGTCGAACCGTGGGCCATAAGCACGGGCAAGGGCCGTCCGCGGTCGGTATTTTAGACCAACTTTACTATTTGTTACTTGGGTCAAACCCGGGTTTGTCGGGCCCCGGTTTAAGATTTAAGCTACTATAATTACAATCTAGACCTAATCTTTAGGATTATCTTCTTTTCTCTCTAATAACACATTGAAACCTTGAAGAAAGATTGAATCTTTAGTTTCTTTTCTTCTTATTTCTATGTGATTGTTTGATTAAACTTGCTTTGTAACATGATTTCTCTTAAATCAACTATGGGTTTAAGGTTAATCATGAAGATTAGTGAGTAGACTCCTTTTGAATTCATGGGCTATGGTGATTAAGGGTGATTAGAGAAGATCTAGGATGTTTAGTGTTAGATTTACATGTTTCCTTGCTTGTTGAGGGTTCTCAATGCCATTTTAGTCTTGATCATACTAAAATGGATCTCTAGCATTTCCTGCCCTCAAGGTGTATGATGAAATGTCTGAACCAACTCTTCAATGCTTTTAACTTGCTTTACCTAAGAGATTTGCTAAAAAAAGTTAAAATTGCTATTAGACTTGTTCTCCATGTTTGATTTAGTAACATTCAACCTAAGAGATTAGATGCTTGAGTTGCTATAGTAAAAGAACATTCATCTAGAGATAGAGCTTGTTTAGGATTCTGTCTAAGCATAAGGAAAGTGTATGATTGCTAGCTTGCCATCTTTAGATTGGATCTACAGCACCCAAGATCAAATTTCTAGTCCCATGAGTACTCTTGCTTCATTTTGAGAAAGAAAGATCATCCCTTTATTGTATTTTAGTAGTATTCTAGTTCAATATCATCTCACTTATTGGTTGCACTTAGATTGAGAATGGTCTTGTATTCCCTTTGCTTTAGGATCACTTAGAACTGGTTTGACATCTCTTATACTACATCATTTGATTAGGAGTTTTGAAAACTCCTAACATCAAATTGGCGCCGTTGCCAAATTCTAAGTTGATTTTAACATTGGGATTTAGTCACTTGCTTGATACTAAGTCATTTTTCTATTTTGTTACTGATTCTCCTTCTTCCTCTCCCTTTGCATTTCATGTGTATGAACTTGAGGAGCAGAGGTTCATCAAGCCTAGTCCCAGGAGTTGAATATATAGCTGCACTTGAGAGGGAGATAGTAAGAAAGAGAAGAGAGGAAAAGCAACAGGCCCACATACATAGATTGGGGTTTGAAATGGAGAACAATCAGAATCAGCCTCATGATGGTGTGGCTCAAGGAGCTGCAAACCTTAGGCCACAACATCCACATCGCCAAGCTAGAGCCATTGGAGCCTATGATCAACCTCACATTCATGGTCATAGGTTGGGAATCAGAGCACCAGCTATGGAGAAAAAAACTTTGAGATCAAGTTAGGGCTGCTCAACACCATAGAGAACAACAAGTATTATGGTCTTGCTGCTGTTAGATCCTTTTGATCACCTGGACAAGTTTAATAAATATTGTGGCTTGTCCAAGACAAATGGTGTTTCTGAAGATGTCTTCAAGCTCAAGCTGTTTCTTTTCTCTTTGGGAGACAAAGCACACCAGTGGGAGAAGACTCTTCCAAGTGACTCCATCAATACTTGGGATGAGTGCAAGAGAGTATTCCTAGACAAATTCTTCTCCACCTCCAGGAAAGCTAAGATCAAGAATGAAATCTCTGGATTTCAACAGAAGAATCTTGAGAGCTTTAGTGAAGCATGGGAGATATTCAAGGGCTACTGGTCTCAATTCCCACATCATGGCTTCAGCAAGGAGAGCTTGCTTAGCACCTTCTATAGAGGAGCTCTACCACAGTGCAGGAACATGCTTGACACCGCCAGCAATGGTTTCTTCTTGGGAAGAACTGAGAAAGAGGCAGAGGAGCTGGTAGAGAAAATGGCCAAGAGTGACTCAGTCTACAATGAGGAGCATGACATAAGCAACATAACTGATGATCAACAGACAAGGAAGGAGCTGAAGTCTCTACGGGAGAAGATTTACATACTTCTCTGTGACAGAGCTAAACAAGAGCAGTTGCACTTCGTTGGTGATCCTAACCAAGAGGAGCCTGCTAAGATCAATGAGGTTGATGGATTGGAAGGCCAAGAGGAGTTGTGCTTCATCAACAACAATGGTACTTGGTATAAGAAAGAGCCCAACTTCCAGTACAACAACTACCAGTAGAGCTCTTATTCCAATAACCATCAAGGAGGTTATCAGCCTAGGCAGAACTACCGTCCTGGTTTCAGCAACCAAGGCAATCAGTCTACTCAAGCTCAAGGAAGCTCTTCTCCAGCTCCCGCTTCAGATTCAAGTGTGGACTCCATGTTCAATAAACTCTTGGGTTTTCAAGCCAGAAATGAAAAGACAATGTGTTATGAGTTCAAGAACATCCACTCTAAGATTGATGGAA
The DNA here is from genome assembly GCA_932364175.1 of Eruca vesicaria subsp. sativa. Classification (NCBI taxonomy): domain Eukaryota; kingdom Viridiplantae; phylum Streptophyta; class Magnoliopsida; order Brassicales; family Brassicaceae; genus Eruca; species Eruca vesicaria. Next base: position 285,565 of record CAKOAT010388488.1, read on the forward strand.
GCTACAATGAGCTCAACAAAAAGATCATAGCTTTGGAGAACCGTTTTCTTCTATGACTTCCACCTCTAAGCACCCAGGGAAAGACCATTGCAATGTTTTCATCTCTGCTGCTATCTCTAGGACTGAAAAGAATGATCATGTGAGAGAGGTAGATGAGATTGAAAGACTCTTGTATGGCTATGATCTTGTGCAGGATCAGAACCATATTATCGACAAGTTTGATGCTCAACCTGTTAAGAAGGTTGAAGCCAGGGTCATGGACAGAGTTAAGCTCCAAGCTGTGGAGAAAGTTGAGACCAAGGTTGATCAGAATGATAAGACAGAAGTTGTGAAACAAGCTGCACAAGGCTGAGGTTCTGGTTGGTAATGAAGCTGTCCAGAAGTTGAAAGAGGTTGGACTTGAAGGATCCAAAGAGTTTGTGCTTGAAGAAGACAAGGAGGTTGAGCTATCTCCTTATGATAAGCTCCCTTTTCCAAGGAGGATCATCACCAAGGCACAAAAGAAGCTGATCTCAAAGTTTAGGAAAGAGTTGAGTGATGTTGGAGTCAATGTCTCTGAGATCTCCAATATGCAAGAAGCTTATGACCAGCTAATGCTCATTAAGGACATTATAGCCAACAAAGAAAAGGTGACATAGCTTCTTGACATCTCTTCCTCTTTGCTGGATCCTAAACCTCAACCAAAGTCTCTTCCCAAGCTAGAAGATCAAGGAAAGTTCATACTGCCTTGCTCCCTTGGTGATTTCAAAGTTGATGATGCTCTTGTGGATAGTGGAGCTTGTGTGAATGTGATCTCATTGGAGATGGTGCAGAGTTTGAAGATCAAAGGCATGGAACCAAAAAACTCCTCCCTCATGTTTGGCGATTCTTCTTCAACAACACCTATTGGTCTCATGAAAGACTTCCCTTTGAAGATTGGAGATTGCACGATCCCCATAGACCTCACTGTTCTTGATATGTCAAGCAAGAGGAGAATGCCTTTGCTCTTAGGCACGTCCTTCCTTGCTACTGTGGGGGCTTGTATAGACTTCCCAAACAAGAAGGTGGTCCTTCACAATATCAACAAGGAAGTCTCTTACCCAATCAAGTCACCAATTCTGAATGGAAGTTATTGTGGAACAATATTGAGAGATGCATTGGTTGTTAAGGAGGATAAGTTCTTGGTGAAGAGTCCTTACAGAAGAGTAATGTAGAGCACTTGGGAGATACTGCCAAGGAGGAGATGAGTGAACCCACTAATGCCACTCAAAGCAAGAAGAAGATGAAAGCTCCGCACTACCCACCTATGCCACACACTCTCACTCTTCACCCACTACAGCTAAAAGATGGAGCCATTGAGTATAAGATCAAGTGCAAGGGAAGGTCCAAGCCATTCTCTAGTGCCAGGGCCATTATCTCTCCTCAACTCCAAGCTGATCCACTCAAGATCCAAGAGTTCCTTTCACATGTCCTAACCATCACCCTTGAAGGTTGGAAGGATCCTCCTTCTCCATAGGTACACAAAGGTAGTCAAGCTAAGAGACTTTAAACAAGCTCACTTGGGAGGAAATCCCATGTTTTTTTTTGTATATATTGCTGTTCTTTTGTGTTGAATAAGGTAAGGAACAAGTTTGGGGGTCTCCTCAATATGCCCAAAGGTCATGCCCAAACACCAATAACTACAACACTTCTCATTCCCACTTGAGGTATCACTCCAACCATTCTTTGTATATACCATTGCTTTTATCATATTTTCGGTATCTCCTTCTTGCTTACTCACACAGAGACTGTGTGATTTAAGTTTGGGGGAGGTACCAAGTATTTGATCATATTTGCTTTGTTGATTTTGAATCTCATGCATTGCATTGCACATACATATATGCATAGAAAAATCCAAAAAATATTAAATTTTTTTAAAAAGAAACAAAAACAAGCATTTAGGTTGCATCATTAACATCTTTAGGATTGAGTCTAGAAGAATTTAGATTGCATTCATGCATTTGTAGCTGGCCTAATAAGGAAACACATGCTTAGAACTCAAAACTTCACCCTACCTGATCATAGCAAGTAGCTTAAGCATCTCTTGAAAAGCTTGCATGCTTTGAGCCTTGAAAACCGTTCTTGAAACTTGTTGCTTGTGTGAGATTGACATTCTCCTCTAAACCAAATCCAAATGAACTTAAAGCTCAATTAACTTAATCTTTCTTGATTATGGGAACTTGCATACTTGATCATGGGTCATACACATTTGGGTTTTACTTATCCTTCATACCACTCTTTATAAAACCCAAATGGCACTCCTTACCTTTAAACCATTACCATTCTTTGAAGCCTAAATCATTTTGCTTGTGTGAGGCCTCTTTTGATAGCTTGTCATGTACAAAAATTTGAGAGTATTAGGGGCGACATTGGTTGTTCTTATCTCAGGCTAGCTATAGGACCTCTTGAGAGCTAGCAATTAGGATGGGAAGTTTGGTATTATGATGCAAAAGAGTTTATCTTGGGTCTTGGGGTGTTAGATGAGTGAAAAGAATGAATCAAAGAAAGGAAAACCACTAGGGATCAAAAGAAAAGAAAAAAAGCTCTAGAATATTCAAAGAAGAAACCTCTTAGACTAAAGAAAAGAAAGAAAAGAAAGAAAAGAGTCTATAAAAGACTTTGGGGAAGAATTAAGAAAAATAAGAGTAGAGTTTAAGTAAAATGTGGAAGAAAAAGTCCCTAGTTGGTTCAAAAGAAAAGAAAAGAGAAAGAGTTCATTGAGTGAGTGAAATAAGAGAGTGATCTTAATGTTTTCGAAGATTAATGGGTTTGAGATTTACACCAAGAAAAATGGTAGAGTTTAAAGATGTCTAGGAAAATGGTAGATTGATAAGAACAAGCAATGTATGCATAAGCTGCTCCTTTTCTTATATAGATTTTGCATAATGATCAAGCTCCTATTCTTGAGTGTAAGCCACTAAAAAGAAATGTATTGAAACCCCTCCTCTATTCTCATTTAGCCATTTCACTTACCAAGCCAAATGATTGAGATCAAGTTTCCATTTGCAAGACTTCACTTTATTGCTTATGCTTAACTGAATGTGAGGGTTGGTCGAGGAGATTTTTTGATTGGTGATCCACAACTTGTTTTATAGCAATGAGTCTTGATAGGCCTTGAGAAACTAGCGTCTACTAATTGAGATTGTTTATGCTATAGGTTATGTTTGTCTAGGATGTGGTTTTGAGTATAAGAAGTGTAACCGTAGGTTTTAAGCTTCCATTCTCATTTTCTCTCCCTTTGATCTTAATTAATTACTTGAGGACAAGTAAAAGACAAGTTTGGGGGAGTTGATATCTTGCATATTTCATAGTTTTGATCATCCTTTTTATGTTCTTTTCAATCACTTTAGCTGCATTTAGAGTCCCTTTAGGTGCATAGCATATGCATGTGTGGTATTTCAGGTATGGAGAAGCTTATGTTGGAGATTAGAGGGTTTAGTCAAGAGAAATAGGGTACACCAAGTGGTTTGAGATGGGCCAGTCCCGCGGACGGGTCACACGGGCCAACGACAGGCCGCGTTTTCATGCCCGAGAGCATGTTGTATCGTCGACCAGGTCACGCGGGCACATCACGCAGACTATGGTAAGCCCATGTTTTCTTACCTGAGAGCCATGCAATTTCCTTGACGTTTCACGTGGACTGGCCACGCGGACCACAGCAAGGCCGCGTTTTTGCCAAGCCGTTTCACGCGGCCACACCACACGGGAGATACGGTGTCCGCGTTTTTGAGCCCGAGAAGCCGAGATTTGGAGCGTCTAACCGCGGGCCATAAGCGCGGCAAGGGCTGTCCGCGGTCGGTATTTTAGACCAACTTTCCTATTTTTTACTTGGGTCAAACCCAGTTTTGTCGGGCCGACTAGGTTTAAGTTTTAAGCTATTATAAATACAATCTAGACCTAATCTTTAGGATTATTTTCTTTTCTCTCTAAGAACACATTGAAACCTTAAAAAAAGATTGAATCTTTAGTTTCTTTTCTTCTTATTTCTTTGTGATTGTTTGATTAAACTTGCTTCTCAACATGATTTCTCTTAAATCAACCATGGGTTTAAGGTTAATCATGAAGATTAGTGAGTAGACTCCTTTTGGATTCATGGGCTAGGGTGATTAAGGGTGATTAGAGAAGATCTAGAATGTTTAGTGTTAGATTTACATGTTTACTTGATTGTTGAGGGTTCTTAATGCCATTTTAGTCTTGATCATACTAAAATTGATCTCTAGGAATTTCCTGCCCACAAGGTGTATGATGAAATGCCTGAACCAACTCTTCAATGCTTTTAACTTGCTTTACCTAAGAGATTAGTTGCTAAAGAAGTTAAGATTACTATTAGACTTGTTCTCCATGTTTGCTTTAGTAACATTCAACCTAAGAGATTAGATGCTCGGTTGCTATAGTAAAAGAACATTCATCTAGAGATAGAGCTTGCTTAGGATAGTGTCTAGGCATAAGGAAAGTGTATGATTGCTAGCTTGCCATCTTTAGATTGGATCTACATCACCCAAGATCAAATTTCTAGTCTCATGAGTCATGTTGCTTCATTTTGAGAAAGAAAGATCATCCATTTATTGCATTTTAGTAGTATTCTAGTTCAATATCATCTCACCTATTGGTTGCAGTTAGATTGAACATGGTCTTGCATTCCCTTTGCTTTAGGAACACTTAGAGCTGGTTCGACATCTCTTATACTACATCATTCGATTAGGAGCTTTGAAAACTCCTAACATCAGCACCTGTTGCGCACGCTCCTAGGCCAGATAACATCGCCTCCACCACTGACCTGCTACGAACAACCTCTAAGCTTGTCTCATTACCACCTATTGGTCTAAACGAAGCTGCTCTATCACCCTGGATACTCTGGTACCTCTGGTCTGCAAGGAATCTGGCCTTCAAGGACATAGCATTCTCGGAACAAGAAGTCGTCACCATGGCGATCAAGGAAGCAAGATCTTGGCAAAGAGCTCAGAGCAAAACAACTCCGTGCACCAAAGCGGTATCCAGTAAGTTGCCCTTGCCCCCTCCTCTGCTCAACCAGCCTCAGTGCTATGTTGATGCAGCGTGGATCTCGGCAACGAATATGGGATAATTTGGTTGGATCTTCAAGGATCCAGTCTCAGGGTCCGTTCGGTCACTTTCGTGAAACCGTAGCCATGTCGGCTCTTCCTTAGTAGCAGAAGCTCTTGCGGTTAAAGCTGCACTTTAGGATGCAGTATCTCTTGGGCTCACCTCAGTCACCTTATGGTCTGATTCGAAGTCGCTCGTCTCCGCGCTGTCTTCCCAAGATAAGCTCGTCGAGATTCAAGGAGTTCTACATGAAATTCATGTCCTGTCTGAATCCCTAACCTCTATCTCCTTTAATTATATTCCTCGTACTAAAAACTTTGAAGCTGATGCACTAACAAAATCAGCGTGTATGACGGTTGACCTTGATCTTTGAATTAATATAAGTATGGTTTGTTAAAAGAAAAAAGTTAATTTGTGTTTTTGTTTAATTAAAGGTCTAATTTCTCTATAGTATATAGATATTTTCAGTAGTCATCATGATTATTTGGTGGTTTCGATGGTCAGAATATTTTTTTATAATGAATTTGCATTATTAATCGATATGAAAACCACCATGAAATCAATATTGAGAAAACCGGTTCAAAACCGAAGGTAGCAGCTTGATTTTAAGACGAAAGAAAAACACTTAACTGACATGTCGACATAGTATATTCAATATCGGAATATAGAAACATCATAATCTATTATCATTTACGAAAGTTATATGTACTAGGTCCATTGTTATGTCAATTGAATTGTCGTGAGTTTATATTTAATTTAATAAAAAAAATTTACTTTTATTAATTTATCATTGAAAAAATTAACGAGAATACATCAACTAAATATCATTAAGTTTTGTAATACCTAAACTTTTGTAGACAGGATAAAGTAGTCCATCTTGCAAAGAACCTTGAGGGCCAATTATCATGCTCACGGATTCGACACCAAGTGGTGGCGAACTGCCTCTTCTATGTCGCCAAAGTGATATGGGCCTAGGCCCAGGTACAACCTTTCCGGGTGAAGTGGACCGCTGCCTGACCGCATCCAGGGAATAACCAGCGAAGCGGGGAATCCTGGATTATCAAAAAAAAAAAAAAAAACCTAAACTTTTGTATTACCCAATTTCATACCTATATAATTATTTATTCATTTTAATGCACTTAGTTTAACAACTGTATTCATTTTATGTCCAAATTATTTATAAGTTCAAATGAAAAGTAAAAAACCTTCCAAAATCACAAAAAAAAATCTTAAAATTTATATTTATATTTAAAGTTTAGGAATAATGTATCTAAACTGGGAATAATATTTAAAAATATAATATTAGTTGCGGTTTACATTTAAATTTTAGTTTGATTTCTAAAGTGTAAAAATAATTTATTCATTTTAAAAAATCAGTTTATATTTTATATTATTATATATTATTTTATTTTGAGTTTGTATTTAATTTAATATGCTTTTAAGTAGTTCTATTTTAAACATTTTTCTCTGAATATTTTCACAAAAGATTTGTTCATATTTATTCTTTAACACACAACTTCTGAGTGTATATATATATGTTGGATTGTCTTGTTTCACTATTTGAGTTTTTATGTTAAAACAATGTTGGGTTCATATGACATTTTCTGTCAATAACTGTTTTAATTTGCGTATATATATATATATATATATATATATAATGTAATGTATGTTGTTTACTTTTCTGGAGAGATTTACTTGTGGATCATATACTATATTTTTTTTCGTAACCTAGCTTCTTTTTTCGAGACCTTTTTGTAAATTATACAAATAATAGGTATGTATATTTTTTTTTTCATTTTAAAAGTCTTTTTATTCCAAAAACCCTTTAGGAGAAAAAATTTTCATCCATGGTTTCCTATAACCTTAGTTTCATGAGATTTACTCATTACATAGCTCATTAAAACCGAAGCTGACCACATATGGCTTTTCTATTAATTATATAAAGAAAGATTAAATAAGTTGAAAATAATGATTGAAATCCGCATAACATCTATCTTCATTTGTGTGCAGTGTAAATTACAACCAATCTATATTTTAGAAAAAGAAAACAATTTAAAATGAGAATAGTTGCATGTTACTTTAAAAAAATAAAACTCGGGTAAGTAGCCATTGTTGTGGCCGGAAAGTTTTGTTTGTGTGGATGGATTTTAAAACTCATGTCTTGTTGATTTGTTAATTAATCTCAAATCTCAATAATATAGTAAAGTGAAGTGTGGATACCTTGTCCTCATATGCTTGTGTTTGCGTTGTATGATCATAAAATTCAATTTTCTCATATAATAGTCTTGGTGACTGATGCTGCTTAATCATAGCTAATTCATCTAACAAAATAGGTGCTTTCTATGTGAATTTAGTACCGCTTGCATTTGATAAAAAAAAAAAAGAAGATTATGATGCTATCGGCCTGAAGTCAATGTCAAGAAGTAAGAACATATACTCTATGTCTCTGAATTTCAAAATTTAAGGAAACTGGATACTAAATTATTTAGTATATAGACACAGGAGAGTACTGAGATGTAAATCAGAAAATATACTTGCTTGGAATTATTTTGTTTAAGAACTTTGATCCTAAATTTTACACTCAATAAAGAGAGATCTGAACGCTTAGTGTATCAAACAAAATCTCTGAATGTTTTTCTTTTCTCCTCCACCAGCAGAAAAAAAAAAACAGAGTTTGATCTTGGAATCACAACCCCTCCAGTCTCAACAAATAATTCAAGAGGTAAAAATCATTCTAGAGTTCCCCTTTTGTAATATTTTATGAATTAGATATCAGTTTTACTAAAACATAAATATATTTTTATATTCTAACTTTTAAGTACAACATGTTTTCTGTTTTCTAAGTAGAACATGTCTACTATTAAAATAATTAGTAAACATATAAATTTAATATCAATAATAAATTTAGTGAATTAAAAATTAAAAATTTTATAATATTATTAAAAAGTTAATATCAATAATAAACTTAACGAATTAAAAATTAATAATTTTATAATATTATTAAATAAATAAATATTAGCACAAATATTTATCAACAAAAAAAGAAAAAAAAAATGTTTTACTTAATTTTATAAAAGGGAAAAAAGGAATTTCGAACTTATAACAAAATATAAATTCATATATTATTTTATTTGTGTATACATGTATATTTTTACAGCACTGAAAACTAAACTAATTTATGACTTTGAAACTATATAAAATTTAATTTTGTTGCTTTTAATATCTAAAATATATGTAAAATAGAAAGAATAAAAACTAATTAAGTCTTATTTATAACTCAGTTCCTCATCTTTACCTATTTGAGTTTTCACTATAAGAAAATATTCATCTTCAAGTTATTGTTCTATTAAGATTGCAAAAGAAAAGGCCATAAAAGAGAGAAACCTCTTCCAATTATCTTGGATATCTCCTGTTGTTCTCCAACTGTTACCAATATCTCCTGCCCAAGTTGCTGGATCCTCTTGTCTCCTGCATTTGCAACTCAGTTTCATCATCACACAAATGTTATCTTTGAAAGAAAATTCTATAACTTATCTTTTGCTTCTTACCATTCACACAAAGAGAAGAATATAGATCTACTGAGTTCATCAGAGCTTTGCTCATCTTTGGGTATCTTTCTTTTGGACTTGTCCCTGTGCTAAAGCAGTTATCATACTTCAAGTAATCAAATCCACTGTGGCACCATCACAAAAAAGACCTTCAAGGTTTAGGATTTGAGCTCAAATAAAAAACACGCACAGACACACAAAACTACAAACATACCCATGATGCAAATGTTTTAGCATCTTCTTCCTCATGCCCAAGTGATCCCATCATGTTTTGGTTGCAGGTAAGAATCCTAGATATCCAAAAAAAAAAAAGATAAATTATCAACTATGCAAAACTCTCTTGTGTGTTTCTATATGTACCCAGCATCAGAGTAGATCCCAAGTTTAAACCCTTTACTATGAACATAATCTGCTAAAGCTTTGATCCATGAAGGAATGGTTGATGCTTTTGCAACCAAGTTTCCCTGTCAAATACATCAAAAAATACATCTCAGTTTAGTTCTTGAATCATCAAACACATCTCAGTAATCAAGAACAAATAGAATAATCTTTTTGGTGTTTCTTTAACCTTAACATCTCTCTTAAGTTCATCCCAACAATCATCTATAACACACAGATAAAAAACAATACACAATAATAAGAAAACAGAGAGATGAGAAAAAAAGTAAGAAACACCAAAAAAAATTCTTCTTTGTTTTTGTACCTATGAAACGTACATTCTAAATGAGACACAGGCAAAAGATATGTAATGGTGTTTAGGTGTAAAATTTGCTACTAACATAAACATTTCATTTTTACCATCAAAACTTAATTAAATATATTAAAAACATGTCACACAGACTAAACAGTGGGAGAAAATCTTGGATTGTTGATGTTGTTTTGAAGACTCACAATGTTGCTTAAGATGATGTCTAAAACTTGTATGTTCCTAACACTCATGAATAAACACAAATTCCCTTATAACTCCTTTGTGAAAAAAAAAAAGAGAAGCACAAACAAATTTTAGGCAGATTCAATTTTTTTTTACCGTGTTCTGAAGTTTTCATACATAACTTCTGGTCTGAAACTTAGTTGTTCCTGCCATAATTTTCAACATACTTTTGACTAAACCAGCTCAAAAACTCATATTAGATAAGTATTTATGAAGATTGATTAAGAGAAAAACTTACAATTCCATAATGCCTTTGCTGAGTTATGGATTGTCCCTACAATGAAATATGATAAACTGATCTTCAGCAGTATACCCTTACCAAACACCAAAGAAGTTACATACATAGCAGTGAGTGTATGTTTTGATGGGCAGTACAATATCCATTGCTGTTTGAGGCCATCGTGTTGATTTGTCTCTGTTGATCACAAAGAGGAGCTAACAAAGTTAGTTTGAAGTTTGGCTCTTTTATATTTTGTAGCTGTGAAGGAATTTGTGTACCATTTCATGTGACATTTGTTGAGTCCTAAGGTAGTCGTCTAGAATTGAGTAACGGTTTCTTTGTTCTTGCAAAGCCGTTTCTTTTCAGACTTCATATATTGACTCCTTTGACAAAGAGAAAACAATGTTAGCCCAAGGACTTGTCTTATGAGCCAATAATTAGGAGATACATGTCATGTACCGGCCCCATTAAATGAGTTGTTGTTGTTATGTTCTTCATGTCTTGCAGGATTTTGAGCTACATCAGAGTCTGTCTCTTCAACACTGTTGATCACGTTACTTGTCTTCTAACAACTTCTTAAAGCTTCATTCAGCACTTTCATCACAGCTCTCTTCAGATAAAGATGCTTCTTCACTCAGCTTCAAAGACCGGAGACAAAGATCCCTACACTGTTGAGCCTTACTTGAATAATCTCCACCGATCAGATCAGATTCAAGCGCTTCTGCTTCTTGCATCTCTTGTCCAACGCTTCAACACATACTGAGAAGGGATAGTAAGTTCTTCAGACATCTGCAGAAAAATCATTGCATGTCTACAAATAAAACCATTCAACTCAAACTATCTAATGACTACATTGTAAAGATTTGTGAATTTCAACTCACAGTATAGTTTCATTCTTTGGAATATGGCTCTGCTGTTAACTGCATAAGTGCCTCACGCAACATGAGTGACCTCAGAAACATCCATAATGAACTATCTGCCTTTTTGAGAGCTGGGGCATCATTCATCATCTCCAGTGACACCACATAGCTTCTTTGTTGCAGCCTACTAAATCGAAATGTTATTCAATTGATAAAAGATTAACTTACAAACTCGCACAGTCCAATACATGATATACTGAACCCAACATTGTTAACATGAATCTAACAAGTTTAACAGAAACAAACCTAGTTATGACTTACATACCTGTTTTATGATATATTTTTTTCATCTGTGTGACGCAGGCTTTTATCTATAATTCAATTTGAGAAGGAAACAACATGAACATAATTCAATTTGAGAAGTTTAATATATTACCTTGTGTTTGATTTGGTGTAGTCGTGATCTTGCAAAGATTTATTTTATTTTTGCTTATTCTGATCTTAAGTGACGTTTCCACCGCTATCTCCTATATCCATTCATATTAGAACTGGATTTTGAATCGTGAGACGGAGTTCTTCGATTTCTCGTTTACTTCGTTAGATTAAGCAACGTGACATGTTAGTGAGGTGCAGGTCTAGAAGGATGTTTACTTTCTATTTAAGGTCGTGATGAGAAGCGGTGGATCTGGCGAGCTACATGGAGTGAGGGTCACCACACAGAAGCGGGAGTCAGCATTTCTCCTTCCAGGTGAGAATCCTGTTTGAAGACGGTTGGGAAGGAGTGGGGGAGTTTAGGTTTTGGGATTTTTCCGAGTGGGATCTCATGGGTTGAGCTTACTTAGAGCAGGTTTTAGGGTTTTGGTTTGTAGCAAGCTAAGGATTGATTGATTGTAAAGGACTGGTAACATATATTGGAAGAAGAAGAAAATGATGCGTTTGGCGATTTACGGAAGTTGGACCGGGAGTTGGGTTTGACTTGGGGGTGGAACACATCGATTAGATTAAGCCCAACATGTTTCGGCTCAATTGTAATTGTACGCTGCTGACGTGGCCAATCGAAAAGTTCTAATTGGTGGATTATTTTTTCTGACGTGGACAGCCTATCTGAGGTTTATATTGGCCTTTCATTACTTGTTTGATTACTACGGTAAGTCCGCGCGTAAGCAGATTTTAATTTTAATTTTTTATATATTACTTTAGTTTATATATGTGTGAAATATTTTTTTTCTATTTTTTTCTTTTATTATTTGAAACTACCATTTTTATTATAAAACAAAAATGTTGGTTCAGGGTTTTTTGTATTGGTATACATTGTGTTATTACTCACTACTAGGTAAATATCCGCGCTATGCTGCCAGAGATTTTTACATAAAATATTTCTTAAGTATAATAATTTCTAGAGTTTTTCAACTTTATTTATGAAAATAAAATTTGGTTTAAACATGATAATGATTAGTAGATATCAATAAACGTTCGTGCTAATTTTCAACTTTGAGAAAAATTTCAAATTCTGATTTTTATCATCTTTTGTATATTTTTATTTTAATAACACTTCTAAGAAAGTGAGAAATTTTGTTTGTAAAGTATAATTTGTGTGTTTTGTTTAGTATTAAGTTTGGTCTCATTCATTCTTACTTTAAAACTTAATTTTTTTGTAATAATATATTGTAAAAATATATTACCTTGAAAATGTATTGAAGTTATCGAGAACCTTAGAGCACCTCTATTGGGAGTTTCTTACGACGGAGTTCTTGACGGAATATAAGAACCCGTCTCTTAACTATTAACTAAAAAAGTTAAGAACCGGTTTTTAGTTTTTTTTTAGATAAAAGTTTAAGAGACGGGTCCTTATATTCCGCTAATAACTGCACCGTAAGAACCCTCTAATGGAGATGGTCTTAGATTGTACTGGTCAGGACTCATGAATGTACACTATGAAAGAAAAGGACTCACATAATAATTTTTAACAAAGTCAGTGCTTTATGCACTTATAGATTGCTCCCTTCATGATCAAATCAGATTAGTAGATTCCTGCAACTTTAATGAGCCTTCTCTTGTATTTCTTAAAACACTGAACTTGGCGAGACAAGGGAATCAGGAACTGCCAAGAAAAGAAAATTATTTATACAAGACAGATGAAAGTTGACATGATGTATTATGGGAGGACAAACCATTGTAGGGTTCAAGCTTGAGAAGGCTTTTACAAGTGGCTAATGTCGGTAGTCTATCAACTGCTTCATTACTTGCACTACCGGCAGACCTGAAACACAATCCCAATGACGACGATATTTAACGATTGTTTTTTTTTTTTAACGATTGTATTGCTTCCCCCAATGTAGTACTTCTCAAGTCAAAATGATTATGATTCATGTGTAAGGTCACCTCTGGATACAGAATGCCGGTTCCAAGTATTTGAAACTGAGCAATGGTCCTCTCCAACAGCCCGTTACAGATATTGTTACCTCTCAGTTCCAATGAAGACACACACATAAAACTCCTATTATATTGGGTAAAGGAGGTTGTAGACTTGTAGTAAACGTGAACTTGGCATCTACTTCAAATAAAGACAAACTTTTGGTATAAACAATCATTTTTAAAAGGGTTTTCTAAAATGTAAGTTCAAGTATGAAAAATAAAATTAGGTTTGCATTACCGTTTTGTTGCAAAGATTCATAGTCTTAAACTTTCTTATCTTTCTTGGTAAAGCTCTCTGCAAGCATACGGCATTAGAAAGAAGAAAAATTTACATGATAGAAATCATAAATGTTAAAACTCGAAAGAACAATGAAATTTCTAACTATGTTTTTTTGGTAAAGGATGAGGCAAACTATATTTCTGGAAGTCATGGTGCGATGAAAGTATGTTTCCGAACAAGATGAGTGATTATCACTGAATTTCTAGAGGTTTGGTGATGCTATTGTTGTTCTGTTGACGATCACTTGATACTGGAAACCATGAACCATGAAATAGGTTACTTTTTTTTTTGAATTAATGTTAAATTGATTCAAAAAAAGCCTTATTACATCAGATGCAGTCCTTTATACTGGAGATTGTTTTCTAGTGTCATTTTCTCAAAAACCTATTACATTTTTCTAGAAAACCAAAACTGCATGAGATTCTCCATTCCCTTTGCTTTCCCCTACTCAACAAAGTAAATTCTATTTCGGATACTCTTGTCAAGAATCTTGCACATGACTGGGATTGGCATCAGCTTCTCACCATGTCTAACTTTATTTCTCTCATACCAGATAGCATAAAGAGCAGCCTGAAATGCATATCGAATACAGAATCTGCTCATACTTTCCCTTGTCTCATCAGTGATCAGCTCCACAATATCTGACCAGTTATTTGTAAAAGAACTCCCAAGAATTCCTTTAGCAATAAACTCCCAGACCTGGCACGAGTAATCACAGGCAAAGAACAAATGATTTCTTGTTTCGTCAGCTCTTTTGCATAGAACACACTCCATATCATTACTTTGACTCCACCGAGCAACTCTATCTAACGTAGAGAGCCTATCTTTCATTGACAACCACGCCATGAACGCATATTTAGGAGTGGCTTGAGTAAACCAAATAGCTTTCGCCCAAGGACACAATGGCTTACATTCCCTCAGCAACTCCCAAGTTTCACGCGTAGAGAACCTCCGTTTAAAACCCGACTTACCTTTCCATAGATTAGTATCCTCCTTATCATAATTCAACTTCCCCGCAATCATACTTAACTCAACCTCAATATCATTAAGCAGAACCATACGATGATTTCGTCTCCTTCTTACTGCAATAAATCCTCCAGAGTTGCTTCTCTTCCTACACCCATATCAATAATCCCCCGAGGACCCAGTAAATCAAACAAAGTTCCTTTGGCAGACCACATATCAAACCAAAAGGAGACATGTCTTCCATTACCAATATCTCGCCTAAAGAACAGCTTAGCCACCTCTCTCAACTTTAATCTTACGCCACATCCAAGAACCATTTTGAACAACATCAATCTCCCAAAAAAATTTCCCTTTAAGTAAATTCCTATTGATCCATTTACTCCACAATGATTCTCCCGACAAAAACCTCCAAATAAGTTTAAGACCATTGACTTTATTCACTTCCTTCAAGCTTCTAATTCCCAACCCTCCCTCCAGTTTCTTATCACATACTTCTGACCAGGCTACTTTAGCACTATTCGCTTTTAACCTCGCACCAGACCAAAGAGAAGCAGAGCACACTTGCTCAACTTCCTTCACACAAGCACTAGGTAGTCTAAACGCAGCAGACCAGAAGTTTATATAGCTCATCAATACAGAATTTATAAGATGCAGTCTTCCCCCATACGACAAGTACCTACAAGTCCATGTACTTATAGTATTTCTAACTCTTTCCACCATGGGCAAGTAGTCTTGCTTTCTCATACATTGAGTCATCAGAGGAAGGCCTAAGTACCTTACTGGCAAGTCCCCCTTCGCAAAAGGAAAGTTTGTCAAAATACTACACTTCTCAGCCTTCCCAATCCCAGCCATATAGATCGTAGATTTCTCCAAGCTAATCTTTAATCCTGACCAAGTTTCAAATACTTCAAAGACTGAGAGAGCTCCCTCAACCGACTTCTTAGATCCCTCAACAAAGACCATAAAGTCATCCGCAACGCAAAGATGCGTTAGCGAGAGACTCTTACACCCCGGATGAAATTTAAACTTCTTCTGAACCACCGCTCTGTCAATCTTCATAGACAAAACATTCATACACATTATGAACAAGTATGGGGACAGAGAAAAACCTTGACGAAGTCCTCTAGAACTCTGAAAGTACCCAGCAAGGTCGCCATTTACTTGTACAGAGAAGCAAGGACTCGTAATGCAGAGCTTGATCATATGGATGAACTTTACCGGAAATCCCAATAGACTCAAACTCTTCAGCACAAAGTCCCACTGCACAGAATCAAACGCTTTGGAGATATCAATCTTCATTAAGCACCTTGGAGATACATTGTCCGAATGATAATTCTTAACTATTTCAGTAGCAAGAAGGACATTTTCCATGAGCAACCTCCCTTTGACAAAAGCTGATTGAGATTCTGATATGATTCTAGGAAGAAACACCTTGAGACGGTTGGCCAGAATTTTAGAAACAACCTTATAGAGGACGTTGCAGCAAGCTATAGGACGAAAGTCTTTTATCTCCATCAAATCCACCTTCTTGGGAACCAAGGCAATGATGGTAGAGTTGACTCCTTTCGGTAAGAAACCAAACCTAAAAACTGACTGCACCGCAACAATAAAGTCATGTGAAATAATCTGCCAAGTGGATTTAAAAAATTCACAGGGGAACCCATCTGGTCCTGGAGACTTGTTGTTAGGCATGGCAAATAGAACTTTCCTTATTTCCTCAGCAGTAACATCAGCCTCAAGAGATTGACACTCAGACAACGAGCATCGGAAAGTAAGAAGATGCTCCAATTCCACCTCTGAGACACCTTGGTAACTTCCAGGAACAAGGTTAAGAAAACTTGAAAAGAACTCCTCAGCTTCTTTCTTAATCTCAGAATGAGTATTCACTACCCTCCCATCCATACATCGAATTTCTCTGATCATATTCTGAGCATGCCTTGCCTTGATTGCTCGATGAAACGTCTTGTTATTTTTATCACCAACCTCCAACCAATGTAGCTTGGAACGTTGCTTCAAGAAATCTTCTTCAAGACTAGCCACATATATCCACTTCCCATAAGCATCTGCCTCTTCTTGAACAGCAGCATCACTAGGGTTAGAAAGAGTAACCCGTTGCTTCTCACATAACAAATCAAATGCCAACTTCGTGCGTTTTGTTAAGTTTCCCAAACTCTCCCTGCCAAGTTCCCTAATCAGTGGCTTCAATTGTTTCAGCTTCTTAGAAAAGCGAAACATCGCAGAAGTAGAGTGGAAAAGACTATCTGTAGTATTCCAGAAACTTTGAACCATGGGAATAAAAGCTGGAATACTACTAATAGCATTCACATACTTAAAAGGACGCCTAATCTTCTCATTGGGAGCAAATAGCTGGATTTTACACCGAAGATGATCAGAGCACCCTCCAGCTTCAAAAATGGAATGAGAATTTGTGAATCTTCTACGACGAACATCATTTACCAAAACACGATCCAACTTTTTGCAAATAACTCCATCATCCCTCTTATTGCACCAAGTATATTTAGGGCCTTGGTAAGCCATATCGGTTAACTGGCATCTCAACACCAACTCCTGAAAATCTCTAGTACCACTAGAAATCCTACCAATACTATCAGCTCTTGAAGTCTCATCACCATCCAAAATCTCATTAAAATCTCCCATGACAATCCAAGCTTTATTACGGAAACTCGAAGAATCACAATGATAAATCAAATCCTCCCATAATCTCTTCCTGCCCTCTACTTGATTACTAGCATAAACTCCTGAACAATAGAACGCCTCCTCACCTTTGACTTCCACAAGACAAGTTATTATTTGGTCCGATTTATATACAGGAGAAACACGGTCTACATCTCTCCATAAGAACCAAATCCTACCACCTTCACTGTCTTCATAGTTAGTAATAGAAGACCAATCATTAAAAACCTTATTTAAAATCTTAACTGGCTTGCCTTCCTTCACCCTAGTCTCCAGAAGACAACCAAAACTCATCTCTTTATTCTTTACCCATTCAGTCACATTGGAATGTTTCAACTCTTTATTGAACCCACGAACATTCCAAAAAAAACAAGCCATTATTAAAGTTTACGTCGAGAAGTCCTCTTACTCTTTGGCTGAACCTCAAGAGCTTTAGGCTTCTGACTTTTCTTCCCCCCTTTTTGCAACAATTGCTTATCTTTTGATTTAAAATCTCATCTTCTAGTATATCACTCTCCAGATCTTCACTTAACCCAACTTCTCCCAACTTTTATCATAGTGATTGTCTTCTCGGTTAAACCTTTAACAAAAGAACCATGAACAACATGTATTAGGTTGCTTGTAGAATTAAAACTATGATTACGGTTCAGTGGTTTAACTTGTTTGAATATTGCTGTTGAAGACATAATGATCAAGCTTGGTATTAAATGGCTTTTTGTATCTCGTTTCTTAGTAAGTAGTTTCTCATGATCATGAGGAAGAACACTTTCGAATCAGCTACAAAATTATGGTAAAATGTTCAGTTACAATTATGATAATTTAATTTACGTGAGTCAACATGTTTAAAATAACGATAAAAGCTATTCAATTATATGATAACTATGCTAATAATAAGGAATGTGGTATAAATGATGTCCAATAGCATATTATGTAAATATTCTAGTAACAAAAGGTTTTCAAATAGAAGATGTGAAAAGTTCTCTTGAATTGACACCTCAACATAATGGCAACCTTGTAAGTAATTTATATTTTGAAGGTTACTTTGTTAAAAATGCATCCCTTTTAATATATAAGGGATTAGTAAGACAACAATGTCTATATGGTGGACGAACAGCTAGTTAAGCATGCATATTGATTTTTGACAAATTACATACATGTTAAATGTGTTATGAATAGGACATATTTTATAAGGGATTAAAAAAGAACTAATGGACGGACCATTCACCTTAATCTCTCTCTCCTACGTACCATCCACTGAGTTACTAGTTACCACGGTTCCGCTGCAATATCTCAACGCTCTTGGTAAAGCATCCAGTGATAGAATGACCTAAAGCCCCAGCTCTTGTGTAAGAGACAACACAAAATATGTACTCCCTGCAAGGCTCAAGGTCAGATAACAATATCCTCATCCTATGTGCTCTACTCAAATCAAGAAACTGATCGTGCTCAAGCGTCTCTCCTTTCTGGAAACACCATAACCTATAGCCCTTCACCCCACTTTCTTCAGCACTATGATGCTCAATCAAATGAAGGGTCACTTGTCTAGAAGCAACATCTTCAAAATGAAACCTGCATGCAGCAGGAATCAAATCTGCAAAACAAAACTTATATCATCATTTCCCCTTCAAAAAAACATATAAAAAAGATGTCTCCAAATACAAACCTTTTGCTACATTGTTGGACCAATACTCTGCCCTTTTGATAGCAAAATTGCTGAGCTCTTGCACCTGCATTGCAACAGGAAGCCGACTAACAATGCCCAAGTCAGTTCTCGCAGAAGGCCCGTCAAGAGGACCAACTTCAACTTCCAACTTAGACTTAGCATCTTTAACAATCTCATGTAACTCACAGAAACGACTAGTCCCATCGAGAAGCCTGTAACTCAACTCTATCCTGTAACACAGAACATCTATCCGTCGTGCATCCTTTGCTGCCACAAGCTGCTTTTTCCAGCATCTTCATAGGAAAAAAAACACATTGGGTTTATATCAGAACTCTGACATATAACTATCTCTCCTCAAAAGAAGAAAACTTACCCAAGAATGTTAGAAACTTTGCCGCAAGAGTAGCAACAGAAATATCCATCAAGCTTCATCAGGTTCCCAGTAGCATTAACCCAAACCTTGTCTTCTCGAAAAGCACACTCGACATGGCACGACAAGCCACAGAACTCGACGTCGTTTGGTTTCTCGGACTCACAAACCAACCAAAGGCTTGGGTCTTTGTTCGTATCGAAAGTATGGCACACGCAACAAGAACATCTCTTGCAATAGGAATCATCTTTTGGCACGTTAGCTCTACAAGACGCGTTCTTGCAGATCCATGAGTTCGAAATTACACCACCGTCTTCTTGTTGCTGCTTCTTGTTAGCGTCGTGCTTCTTGTGGTTCTTGCGGGATTGCGAGATCTTCCTTTTCGTATCCATTTTGCGAATATTGAAAGTGTTGTTGTGGTTCTTGGTTCTTATCTCTATTATATAATAGGGTTTCCATAGTTGTTCTCATGGCCACGTCAAATACATTGAACTTGTATATCACAATTAATACTAGAAAAAACATCAAGATCTTTGGTCCTATTATCCATAAAGTTTATTGATTTTCTAGCCAAAGTAGAATTTCAGAGATTTTATACTAATTTTAGGCATTTTTATGATCTTTTTCGTATTCAGTTATTTATGATTCTTTGAAATAATTGTCAACTAGGATAAGACCCGCGCCTTGCGCGGGATGAAGCTATTATTTTTATTATGTTTTGAAAAATGAAACAATAGTTCGGTTTCATTCGGATTATAGGTGCTCAATTTGGATATCGGGTTTCGGTTCGACTCAATTTTTTGTCCGATTTTTTGGTATTTCGATCATTAAAATATAACTACTATTCTAAATCTATATGTACTACAGTTTGATTTGGTTTATCTACCATCGGTTTTCAGTTTATTCAATTTTATACCAAAAAACATAATTATTTAGTTTGAGATCATATTATATATTATACAAATATATAATATGATCATATTTAGAGTCATATTGCCACATGGTCATTTATTAAAAAAATATTATATATTTAAATAAAAGAAAAAAAACAAAAAGGCTTCTATCATCTAATAAAATGATCAAATCTAGAATTAATATCAAAACACTAAATTTTGANAATTTTGAAAAAAAAAAAAAAACAGAAGCATGAAAGAAAAGTTTTTATATTCTTCCATATTTAGTGTTCATCAAACCAATATGTCTTTGATTGAACACAACTCTGTTTGTTTAAAGATAAAAAAAATTGTAAAGAATTTCAACTAATTGTTGTCCATCAAATTTATAATCTTTACTTCAATTTAGTTACTGTTAAAAAAACAAAAGATCAAAATAAGAAGTCTCAGTTGTAATAAATTGTTAGCTATTTACAAAATATAATTATAATTCAACTCATGTAACAAATAGATATTCATGTGTCGTTATAAATATATACATATTTACATGTTTCAGTTTAATCGGTTATAAATCGACCATATCCAAATCCTATGGTTTTTATAAAATCACATCCATTCGGTTTGTAAGGTATATACCAAAACTAACCATATTATCGATTGTTAATATCTTTTAAAAATATAAAATTAAAAAAGAACTAAGATATTTAAATCATTGATAACAAAAATTTTCAGTGTGAAAAATTGAATAAGTTTATAATTTATAAATGTTCTTGAAAATTTATTGAAAATTTTGAAATTAAAATATTTATGTAATCTTATATGATATATAGTTTAATCTGTATATATATTTGTTTTATTATTGAATGATACTTTTACTTATATGGTTTTAAAATCATGTATATCTTTTTATAACAAAAATGTTAAACTATTGATCATTAATTTTTAACATAATAATTTTAATAGTTTAGTTATTTAATATAACGATAATAGTGGAAGATTGGTGTCTTCGTGATGAATTAAAGTAGAAATGTGTGTTACGTAACTTTTGTGATCATACCATCTTTTTCTTTCTCAAATACAACACGTAACGATGATATATATATGTAATGCATGCATATAACCTATATAACCTATACATCAAAACTTATACGAAAAAATCGAAAATTTAACATAAATTCCCAAGTTAACATATTAAGTTTTACATTTTACATATACACTTGCCTTTACCATTAAGTATGTACTTGGTCACAAAGTAATTTCCATTTTACATATACACTTCCATAAATTAAAAGNACATATTAAGTTTTACATTTTACATATACACTTGCCTTTACCATTAAGTATGTACTTGGTCACAAAGTAATTTCCATTTTACATATACACTTCCATAAATTAAAAGGAATGAAGTTATTATAGTTAATATATGCAAATCGTTATCAAATCGTATATTTTCCTTTTCTTCCATTACATGCGTGCGATATATATAAATATAAATATATAAACTATGTTACATGCGTTATATGCGTCTCTAATTATTTTTTCCTAGCAAATTTCAATTGAACCTAAAGCTGACACGTCAGTTTAATTGGTATGCTAATTGATTGACAACTAAGCAAGGTTACTTTTTAATTAATACAAACTTGAGGTTACATCTTTTCAAATGTTTTTCAATTAATATATAGGGGATATTCATCACTGATATTTAATAGTAGTCATCATAATTTTTTTTTTTGTATTTTTAGATGGTCAAAACAATTTTTAACGAATTTGCACTAAAATCTATGGGTAATAAGAAAACCACCATCTTTTATTACCACTTATTTTGAGAATATGTAGTACATTATTGAGTTTCATCAAAAAGTGATAGTGAGATACAAGATTGAACTCTATAATCTACACCAATTTCTTTTTAAGCCTTTTAGGTATGCGAGGAGGGTTTGAAACTAAATGTCGTAATTTGATTTTGACGATTAAAGAAATTTTCTGAGAATTTATATTCATAATACAGAACATCAGAATATATTATCAACAAAATATTTTTATTTTCTTGCCAAAGTATAATTTCAAAGATTTTATACTTATTTTAGGCATTTTTATGATTATTTTAAATCCTGTTGTTTTCTTTGAAAAAATAATTGTCAATAGTCATCATAATCATTTGATAGTAATACTAATAACGGTCATGATAATTGGTGGTTTTTGATAGTGAACCAACCATAGAATTATGTTAATTTTATATTTAGTATCTTTTAAAGAAAGAAATAAAATTTTGTCGAGTTATATTATGTTTTTAAAATTAAAAAAATAAATTAAATAAAAATAATAATAGTTGGAAAAATAACTAAATTTTTTTAATATTATTATCAACACAGTAAAGGTAAACCTTAAATCATAAACTTTAAAATCCTTCTATAAATCCTAAAGCTTTGGATAAATCCTTGACTTTAAAAAAAAAATATTTTTAATATCGTCAGCAAAACACTAAACCCTAAATCTTAAACCCTAAACTTTGGATAAATCCTCAACCCTTAGATTAAGCATAAATTCCTAGAATTTATAATTAATATAAGAGGTTAGAGTTTACCCAAGATTTTTAGGGTTTAGGATTTAGTGTTTTACGGACGGTATTAAAAATATATTTTAAAAAAAAAAAATTTTTTTGCAACTTCTATTATTTTTTATTTATTTCTATTTTTTTTTAATTTTAAAAACATAATATCAATAATATATATATATATTTAAAAGATACTGAATATAAAATAATGAAATTCTATTAATTAGTAAACCTATAAGTTCACCTTAGGGGTGAACCCAAGAATTTCAGTTAAAACAATGTTTAACAAATCTATATTATTAAAATAGAAGTAATTTTTATCTAATTACAAATAGTTTAGATTAGACTATTAATAATTTATTCAAATAATTGATCATGCTGATCATTTTTACAACTAACCTATACCCGTAAAAATGATTTGACTACATCAAAATTAGTCAATATGTTTGTTGATAGATCTACAACATCAATACTATTAAAATCATATCAACTACATTAACAGTATTCAATTTCTTCAATTTGTTCCTAACCTTCACTCCTTTATGAAACCTGCAAATTTTACATTGATACAGATGAAAAGGTTATAACCAGCCTATCTTATAATTATAAACATCAGTGTTATATAACAATCATATCAAATAGCTTCATGTCTTAGCTTGACTAATACATCTATTAGCCATTCATTGGAATAGAGCTTGAACTCCGAACAAAGTATCATGAACCATAAGAGATTAGACAGTATTGAACCACTGGGACTATCATCAATCAAATTCAACGTGAGTATGGTCTATGTTTTTAAGCTTCGTCACTTTCTTTAAGACTGCACATTTGTACTTTGAGTTCTGAACATTGTATACTAACCATAAAAAATTACAATCTTCAATTTCAAGCTTTAGCTTTGTATATCCATGTCACACATGATCAAATTCTATTAGATTACAAATGATGCCGCATTGTTCTAATTAATTAAGTTCACATTCAATGTTTCTTCCTAACTTATAAGAACTCATTGAGGTTCAAATATAAGATTCAAAAAGTAAATTTCTGAACTCCTTGAGGTTCAAATAGAGTATTCAATGTTTCTTATAGATCATTAATATGTTACAGTATTTTTAGGATCGTTATTTATGCATTCTACGAATATATGTCAAAAAAATATTGAATACATGAAATTTGTTAACTGCTATAACTGATTTGAAAAACCAAACTTGAATTTGATTCGATTCAACTTTAAATTCTTAAGCCGTATCAATTTTTTATATTTTCCGAAAGATGCTTGAAATAAATGCCCAAAATAAAATTTGGTTTGACAGTTTTGATATTTTATCAGTTATACAGATTGACAACTAATTCCTAAAGTCATTTCTATATCCATCAATAAAATATTTGTCAACCAAAAATATATTAATTTTGTAACTTATAAATTCTATTTAGATTTTTGGAAAAATTAATTTTTTTAGACCAAGAAAACAAGGACATTGTCCTTTTAATCTAATCTCATTTACTAATTGTTCCATTAGACTAACTATTTTCTAAATGGTAATAATACCCTTAAAATTTTAGTTATAAATTTTTAATTACATTTATTAAATAATTAAAATGTGGAATGTAATCTTAGAATTGAAGAAAAAAAGTAGATTTTATTTTCCACTTCGCAGAATGTAAATTCTACGATGTAGAACAAAATATGAAATATTTATTAAAACACCTTTAGAACAAAATAAAATACTTCTATATTGGTATAGGTATTTTAAAAATATTCCTATTTTTCGGGTAGTAAAAATATTTATTTCAACTATTTTCATGACTAGAAAAAATGCATTATAGGTAAAAAGGATACAAAATTGAAACTAGCCTAAAAGGATAATGTATCTGTTTTTATTGTCTAAAAAAACAATTTTCCCCACTCCTTAATAAATAGTGACGCTAGCTCATCATTGTAAACCAATCTAAAACAAATATTTCACAAAGTCTAAAGTTATGGGTTCCATAATAATAATAAGCAATTTAAAATAGCGAAAGGAATAGATGAATTAGACCAGGCTTTACTCATCAATACTATTATACATAATCGATATTTATTTAATTACAAATAGTCTAATTTGAAGATTACATTAAACTAGCTTTCCTAATTTATACTTATTCTAACTTAATCAATATTAAATATATACCTGGCCTAAACTTAAGGAACTAAATAAAAAATCTATTGTTAAAAATAATAAATCCAATTTATATTAACATTAAATTTAATTAAAAATCAACATATTTTATTTATTAGTATAAAATGGATTATATATGTCTACTAATTCATGTATATTCAACTGGACTTTAATCCAAATGCAAGATTATTTTTTTGAAACCCTCACCAAATACATAATAATGTAACTCGTATAAATAAAGTATTAAAATCCCCTATATATTAATTGAGAATCATTTAAAAAGTTGTAACCTTAAGTTTGTAAGAATTAAAAATAACTTCAATCCTATGTGGCATAACTCTTTGGCTTCTATTTCAAATCCCAAGAATTCTAGAGCATGTGATATAATGTATAGTCTAAAAATTATAATTTCTAGCAATATAATATTTCGTAGGCTATAGTTGGTCGCATATATAAAATATTTATTGTTTCGCGTGCTTTCCTTAAATAAAACCTACGGAATTACCTAATGTGATTAAAATATATATGACAATTAATGATTTGAAACAATAAAGATTTGATAACAATCTGTATATATTTTTTTCTCATTTTGTTTATTTCTTTATTATTAAAATAAATTACACAATTACATAATCATATAATAAAAATCTAGATTTGTTTTTGTGTATGTTGTATTTCGAATTTTTCAAAATGAGTATAAATTACTAAAATTGTTAAAAGTCCCACATAAACTTTTAGGATCAATGTTTTATTTTGTTTTCTATATATATTAAATATAATGATTATAAGACCATATGAAGAAATAATTTTAGCTTATATATATTTCATATCGTTTTAATTAAACTATACATCGTATAAAAATACATACTTATATTTTGAAACTACTAAACATCTCACATTAAAAAAATTGTTGGTGTAAAGTTTTGTTACAAAAATATGAAAATAATCATAAAATCATATGAGTAGAAACCTCATTTAATAAATATCCATATTAAAAGTGTGCTATATTACTATGTTTATATCATTTAAATTTATTTATATATCATATACAATATATAAGATTGATTATTTTCATTTATTTTCCCTAATTGCGAATAAACAAGAGTGATAGTTAAATTTATATGCATACGCCAATTTATTCGATAATAGTAGCTGATTTCTTAGTTATTTAATATATATATATATTTATTATTTTATAATATGCACAATAATATAAAATAACTAATAAATATAAAATACTTATTGTGCATAAAGTGCAGATCTTAACCTAAGTATGTATCTCTTTAATTATTTTAAATCTTAAGTATTTTCTAAATTCCAGGTCAAAACAAACAAACAAAATGAGAATAAACTTCAAAATAATATTTATATCGTGTAATAACCAAAATATAAAAACAACACAACAAGAGAAAAAATGAAGATAAATAGGAGTGACACGTGAACGTAAACTTTTCAAAACCATAATTAATTTTTAAATTATTAAATCATGATATAAAACTGAGTTAATTTTTAATTTATTAATTTTTAAATTTTTTAATTTTTTTAAATCATTATGGTTATGTTAAATCATGACCATAATTAATTTTAATTGTTTATTTGTATTTGAAAAACTTAAAATATTGTTTTAAAAATAATTTAAAATTTAAATTAATTTTGTATAAAATTATTTAAAAATATAATTTGTAAAAAAATATAATTTTATAATATTATTAGAAAATAAGTAAATTATATTGAATTAGTTTTGAAATTTTATATATTTTAAATGCAAAAATATTTTACAAACTGCTTCTTAAAAAAATATTAGGAAATTTGATAATACTCTACCAATCAAGCGCAGTGACACTCCATTTATTTTCCATCACTCGAACATTGAAAAGTGAAAAGATATATGAAATCGGGTCCATTAAATTCTAAGATTTGATCTACAGTTCTAATTACAATTGTTTCTGATCCCATGAATAGATAATTATAAAAAAAAATTCCAAAATTATAAAATTTCAAATACATAAAAAAAAACCATATGTAAATTTTAAATTTGTCAATACTAAAATTTTATATTTTAATTACATATATTCACCCTACACAAGGCACGTGTCTTATCCTAATTATATATATATATATATATATATATATATTTGATAAAATATATATTAATAGTTAGCTACTATTTGTATTTAATTATATGATAGAACATGTTATTATTAACATTTTATGAGTATAATATTACAAGTTATCTCAACAAACATGTAAAATATTATCAAATCTAAAACTAACTAAACAAAAAATGAAACACATTTTAAGTTAGGATTGGGCGTTAGGTGCGTGGTAGGACACGGATTGGGTACTTTTGGTTCTAATTTATATCATATCCGAAGTCCCATTCTCGTAAATTTGAAATATGTATCAGGTTAGGATATAACATATATACTTATTTATATAGAATTGGATTCATGTTATATTGGTTTGGTCAGATATATCTGAAGTTAAATCCAAAATTTTAAAAGCAAAACATAAGAAATAAATACTTATTTATATAGAATTGGATATTTAAAAGCAAAACATAAGAAATAAATACTTATTTTCAAAATAAATATGTAACTGAATATTTGAAGTACATCTTTATGTTTTATATATTTATATTGGTGATTAACTCGGACATTCTGATCGATTTTTTGGATTATTTTCTTTTTGTTTTTCAGTTTTCTAGGTTATTGTTTGGGTTCGGCTAATAACACTTCGGCTTAGATAAGTTTTGTACCACCCTACAAGATTAATTCTGGCATTTATTACATTTTGGACTGGGTACAGATTGAGTTTTTTGGTTTGTATTTGGTTTGGTTTGGACTTTATGTTATGAATATAAGTTTCACCAAAAATTATTCCGTGCTTTTAAAACGCGGATCAAAATCTAGTTTGCATCAAAAGTCATGACCAATAATATAACCACCACATAATCAGTGCAATAAGGAGAGCTTCAAAGGCAAATGTTGTAGTTTTATTTTGACGATGAAATAATTTTTTTTAGATTCGTATTTGAAGTTTCATCAAAATTGATTGTGAGAAAGATGAGTAACTCTAATTTATTTAATTACAGGAGGGAAAATAACCGAATATAGAAAATGGAATTCTACCACCAAAAAAACATCCTAGGTTATATGTACTTTTAGATTTCCTTCAGAAAAGTGATAGCAAACACACAAAATTAATGTTAGATTTGTTGAAGTAAGAGTAGAAATATTATATCTACCTTCTATTTTTTATTTAATTACAATAGATATATTAATAATGTTAGAACTATGATACTGTTTTAGTTCATAACTGTTAGAATTTTGTCAAAATTATATACTTTTTAGTGTAGTAGATAGTATAGTTTCCAAATCATGAAGTATTTTGAATATTCGTGCTATCATTATTTTCTGTTGTCGCTCAAACTATACTTTAATGTCAACGTTACTTGTATATATTATTAAACTAGGTGAAAACTCGCTCTGCACGGAGTGAGTGAATTAAAAAGATTATTATCTAATATATATAGATATTAGAAAGTCAAAAATCAAAACTATTAGATATAATGAAATAGGTGTATTTGTTTATATAATGTAACCTTCTTTTTAATTTTTTTTTTATAATTGGATAGGTGCATTGAAATCTATTATATGAGAAAAAACTATAAGATTAAGCAAAAACTTCTTTAAATTTATTATGAATTTAAGAAAAAATAAAACATAGGTTTGAGTAATTATTTAATTCAAAATAGAATATGATGATAACAATTAAGCAACATATGTAATAGAAAATAAAACACCAAATAATGAAAAATTGTTTTCAAAATTCCTGCTCAGCATTCCTATAGAGAAAAATTAGAATGGATAAATTTACAAAACAAAATACACATATTTACTCTTTTTTACAAAATGAAATGATATATCTTTTTCTGATAACATTGATTTTTGGTACATCAGTGGGTTCAAAAATGATTTTTGAAAACCCATCAATATTAGAGATATTCTTCAATATTCCTTATTATGATTAAGAAGAGAAAATGAGCAGTACGTAGTTTAATGGGATATAATATCTAACTCAATTTTTATTTAAAATTAGTATAATACATTAGTGGTACATTAACAATTTTAGGGTTAACAAAGTTGAGAAACGTTTTCCGTAATTATTAACAGAAATTAGTGCTCCATAAACTCTTTTCTAATGCATTCATAATATTTCCTATTAAATCGTCTCCTAATAACTCAGTTATTATGATAATTGGATTTAGAATATAACTTTCCTTTGTTAACCACCGTAATTGATTCAATTAATCGATGGTTTTGAAAAAAGTCATCAAATTTAATATATGAATTGATTCTCAAGTTTACACCAACACAAATTTTATTTAAAATTAATACAATAAATTAGTGCTACAATAACAATTCTAGGGTTAACAAAGTTGAGAGATGTTTGCCGTAATTACCAACAGAAATTAGTGCTTCATAAACTCCTTTCCAATGCATTCATACTCTTTCCTATTAAGCCGTCTCCTAATAACTCAAGTATTACGATAATTGGATTCAGAATATAATTTGCCTTTGTTAACCATCATAATTGGTTCAATTAGTCAATGGTTTTGAAAAAAATCATCCAATTTAAATGAATTAATTCTAAAGTTTACACCAGAATTTTACATATGCAGGCTTATGTCAAGCTATATGATTAAATACAATATGAAATATAAGGAAATAAATAATTTTGATTGATTCCAAAAATCAACAAATCAATAAATAATAATCAATAATAAATTCTTCCTAATTTGAAACTATATTATATATTGGATAAAATTAACTATGTATTGTTTATTGGCTTGGGTAAAATGGAATAATAACGATTTGTTATCAAGGAAGCAATATCAATTTATATAAAAAGTCTAAAATAAGTAAAAATAATTTATTGAAATCAATTAAATAGATTAATCTGTTATAAGGAATAAAACAATAAATATAAAAGTAGTCTAAATAAATAAAAATATTATTTTGAAATCAGTTATTATATGCCAATGATCAGAACTTCTTTATAAAATTTTATATTCAATTATACAATTAAATACGACATGAAATATTATCCAATATATAATGTTGATTGATTCCAAAAATCAATAAATAAATAAATAATAATAAATGCTTCCTAATTTGAAACTATGTATTATATATTGGATAAATTAACTATGTTACATATGTATTCGGCTTGCGTTAAATGGAATAATAACGATTTATTATAAAGGAAAGCAATATCGATTAATATAAAAGTAGTCTAAAATAAGTTAAAATTATTTATTGGAATCAATTATATCAGTTAATTTGAAAGTGAATAAAATGATAAATATAAAAGTAGTATAAAATAAATAAAAATAGTTCCTTGAAATCAATTATTATATGCCAATGACCAAAACTTCTTTTTAATTCTATATTCAGTTACACAATTAAATAATATTATTTTTATATATATTACAATTTATATTTTAATATAATATGTTTGTATCATTATATATATTTTATATGAAACATGGTGTATTTTATGTTAATATATGCTATAATATGTTTGTATAATATGTATGTATAATACCTTTGTGTAATATGCTATATAATATGTATTGTTACAATAATATGTTTGTATCGTTACATATATTTTAGAAGGTTAATTATGTTAAGTTACAACTTAATAAACAATGGCAGTATATGTAATTAGTCTAGTAACATAAGAGTTTTTAGTTAAAGGGGCTGAGAGTGAATATTGTGTTGCCACCTAGGAAATGAAAATATATGTTTATTAACACATGAACTTAAGGTTAGTTTTTAATAATGTTTCTAAAATATTATAAAGGGGATATTTTAGCTAAACGATTTGAAGAGTGTCTTTGAAATTTTAATTTGTACTAGATTTCAACTGCAACCGCGCGGGTGTTTAATTTTCACTTATATATATTTTTAGATATTTGTTATATATATATATATTTAATTTTTTTAAAGTTAAGCATATGTTTAAAGGTTTCTAATTATTTCAGATATAATAATTTTACATGTTGTACTTAATCAATTTATTTAAACTGTCACATGTATTTGTATTTTTATTATATATTTATTTGATAAATTTACATTTGTTTATTAATTAGATCAATATACATGAAAAAACATATTTAATATATAAGATAATATAAAATATATTAATTTATCAACTTAGTATATTTTTATCATATTTAATTCAGTATAACAATTATTTTAATATGATAGATTATGATTGTAAAATAAATAAAATAGAATAGTTTTTTATTTTTTTATTTTATAAATAATAAATGAATATATATTAATGTATAATAATAATTTATTAGTTAAGAAATTAGTGAAAATATTTAGATAAGATTTTTAAAATTGAGATCTTTTAAAAATATTTTTCAACTAAAATTGCTAGAATTACGAAATATATATATATATATTAATATTTAAAATGAAAATATATTATAATTAAAGTAGTTACATAGATGATATATTATTAATATTAAGAAAATACATTTATAAGTGTCTAAAGAAGTTCTAACTAAAAAAATCACACTTCAAATAAAGTCATCACTTCTGTTTTAATACATAAGATATATTTTATTAACATTGTTCTTCAATATCTTTTTTGGATAGATCTTGTTTGAGATGATCTTTAATATGTTGATTGTTTCATTAATTTTTCATGAGCATAGTTCAATATCTTTTTTGGATAGATCTTGTTTGAGATGATCTTTAATTGATTGTTTCATTAATTTTTCATGAGCATAGATCCTATAATTCGGTGAATTAAACATTATATATAAAAATATTTTATGTAATATTATTTATTTTGTATTCATTTCTCCAAATGAGCATTATATATTAAAAAAATATTTATGTATTATTATTTATTTTGTGTTCTTTTACATATTATAATATATATATATATATATATATATATATATATATATATGAAATAATTTTAAAAATCAGTAATTGTTATGTATATAGTTAAATTAGCGCGAGCACATAAATAAAAAAAAATATTCTCATTTATTTACAATCACTTTATATAATTGCTATGTATATAATTAAATTAGCGCGAGCACATAAATAAAAACAATTACTCTCATTTATTTACAATCACTTTATATAAGTAAATCTAAACAATCAAAATTTTATATATTTTGTGATATATAACTAATTGAATGAGTCTGATATTCATATAGTTTTATGATCATTTGTATATATTTATAACAAAACTCTTAAGTCACTGATAACATAATTGTCAGTGTCTGACGTTGAATATTTATAATTCATAATCGTTTTTTTAAAATCAATGCAAAGTTAAACATTAAAATATTAAGTTTTCAATACTTGTTCAATCCAATTTTGAAATAATAATATTTATGTATTTTCAGATGGTATATTTAAACACACACACACACACACACATACACACACATATATACATATATATATATATATATATATATATATATAATCTGAATATCTATTAAATGATACTTTTTACTCATATGATTTTATAATCATTTGTATTTTGTTTATAAAAAAAATTAAACTATTAATCATAAAATATTCTAAGTGAAATTTTTAAAGATTAAGTAATTTATAGACGTTTTTAAAAATTCAGAATATAGCACATACGAAGAAATATACGAAAAATATATTTTTCTTATATATTTAATGGATTTTTAATTTATTTTCACAATATAAAACTAAACTAAAATAATATAGGCTACACAAAGTTTTATCAAATCTTTCTCATTCAAAATCAGTAATTGACATATATATATATTATTTTTTTTAACCACAGTAAGCGATTTCATAGCTTTAATTTCAGAAGAGAATGACAAATATTAATAATAATAATTTTATGGTTAGTTTAATAAAACATATTATATGTTTATATGAACCAACTTATTTCTATAAATATTTTAAAAATCATTCTAGTGATGACATGTGTTATAGTTCAAAGGTTATAATGTTTCTCAAATAATATATAAGGAATTACCCTTACCATAATTGTTTTTCTAAAAAATCTGGAAAAATTATTATAAGCCAGAAAATGAATTGGCTCGTTAAAAAAAGGGAACTATAAATTTACCACAAACTTAATATCACTTTTAAAATTTATTTTCAAAGAATGACTATTTTCACAAATACCATAAATTAGTGATGAAAAAGACTAAATTAATTATAAACTAAATGTTTGAAATTATTTATGGAATTATAAACCTAACCCACCCCTCAACACTAAACCCAAAACAATATCATTAAAACATAAAACAAATATTATGGTAATTTTAATTCAAAGGTATTTTTGAAATGTGGTATCCAATTTGTGCTATTTCAAACATTTTCTCCAAAAAAAAACAAATAAACCGTTATTAAGTTAATATTAAGCTTAAAATTGCATTTAAATTCTCGAAAATAACACTTTTTATGTTCCCAAAATTTATTAAAATGACACTCTTCAGAATGAAAAAGAGGGAGTACTCCCTTCGTTCCACTTTATTTGTCGTTTTAGAGGAAACTTTTCGTTTCAAAATAAGTTTTGTTTTACAATTTCAATGCAGAATTTATTGGTTTTATCAGCTTTTCTATTGTTTATTGGTTAAAATGTGATTAATTTTATAAGTAATTGTGTTTTATTTTGAAAATATGAAAATTAAATGATTTCTTAATCTGTGTGCACAAACTTAAAATGACAATTAAAATGAAATAGAGGGAGTATTAATCAATGATAGGTTGTCATTTTTAACTATAGGTTGGTTATTACTATAGAAAAGATTTTGATCCAAAATAGCATTTCTTAAGTAAAAATAGATGTAACTATTTTACTAGAATTATTTGTTTATATAAATTGTCATGTTTAAAAATAATAATATTTTTTTAATATATATATATATATATATATTAAAATTCAGTATATTTATTGATAAAAATTTTATGAATAATAATACTTTTTACGAATACTGATATAGTCAAAAGAATTGTAAATATGTTTATTTATAAACACTAACTAGATTTTGACCCGCGCGTTGAAAGAACAAGACTATTTTTGTTAACAGATTTGTTAAACTGTTTGATTCTCCAGTGATATGTTTAGCTATGAGCTTTCTTTCGATTCAGGTTCAGTTTGTTTTTATTGGTTTTTGGTTAAGTTCAATTCGGTTGTAATTTTTTTTGGTTCAAGAAATATAGAAACTGTTTGGTTATGTATGAATTTGAGTTTCATTTCAGTTTGGTAATATTGAATTTCAATTTGGTTTGAATAACAATTTTAGGAATCCGTAAAACTCCGAGTTCAGTTTAGTTATGATTTGGTTCTTTTTTTGATAATTTTGAATATTTTAGGTAAAAATCACATTTTAAGGATTTTTGATAAAATATCAGATAACTCGGATAATTTCAAAAAATTGGATAAAAAATATTCATGTGTTCAATATTATCAGGGAATTATGATAGTTTTGAATATTTTGGTTAAAGAGTAATATGATAAACCGGTGTTTTGGATAGTTAGGTTTATAAATAGTATATTTAAAATATTAGATAATTTTTTTTTAAAAAAATAATTAATATTTTTAGGTATATAAAATCTATTTTGGATTTGTTTGATTCTCACTTTGGTTCTGATTTTGGTTCAATTTTTGTGTTCCACAGATGTAAAAACTGTTCAGATATTTGTTGAATCGGTTTTTGTTTCATTTTTTGTTTTGTTTATTTTTTTTTGTTTGATATCAATTCAGTTTTGATTATTGATTTATATGATAAGGCTCAAATTTTTTTGTACAATATGTCTTGTAGTTGATAAATAACTAATTTAAAATTCTTTTTATTGATAAAATTTATAAATAAAATACTAAATCTGTTGTCATATTGAAATTGTTACATATATCTACTTAAATATTCCTATTATATTTGATAAATAGCTATGTAAATTTATTTATTATATATTTTATAAATAATATATAAAAAATGTTATGGTTAATTAGTATGACATGTCTTGTATTTACTTAATAACTAATTTAAACATATTTAATTAATAAGTTTTATAAATAAAATATTGAAACTGTTATCATATTAAAATCGTTGCAAATACCCATTTATATACTCCCATTGTACTTGATAAATAACTAATTCACACTTCATTTAAATCATAGATTTTAAAAATAAATTATTAAAACTGTTATGGTTAAATAATATGATAAAAGACAGAATCTTACTAAGTTTTCATTACTGTGTTAATATTTCTAAAACTGATTGTTTTGAATAAAAAGTTAAATATTGGTTAGTACAATAAAATATCTTGGCGTTAATATATGGTCTGGTCGAATATGACATGTGAAAATTAATGTTTATTTTATTGCAAAAATTAATAGTAATGTTTATGTGTAGAGTACTATTGGTTTTTTTCAAAACCAACAGATATTACAACAGACTCAAATTGAATAATCTCATTATTATTTTTATTTTTTTGATTATACACAGTTTCACCAAAGGTTTCCTAGACCCAAGGGACTAATCTGTGTGGCTGCACCCCGAATGTGAAATTGCAGTGGCCAGAGCGAACCCAGGTGGCCGTGAATAATTTCATTATTGACAAAACTACTTGACTCCAATTAAAAAATAACTACTTGACTACAATGAAAAAATAAGATTAGATCGGAGTGAGCTATAGCATTAGATAGCTATCATAGTACTCTGCAACCACCATTCACCAATTTTACTTGAAAACTTTAAAAGTATAGACCAGAGAGAAACCGACTCATTTCTTATCTCAATGAACTCCTTCTTTCATGTGATGGTTTTGGCTTAAGCACCTCTGTTAGAGTGTATTTAACTTGACATAATGAATGAAACTGAAATTTTTATAATCCCATCCAGAACCATATATGAGCACTCAAAAAAGACCAAGTGCATAGTTTAAAAAATAAAGGCAAAATGACCATAACCTCGAGCAGACCTTAACACGACAACTCCGATAACTTACATGCTAAGATTCCCAATACATAAACCACTCCAGAACTATATTATTCCAAGCATCTACGATACTTATATGTTCCATTCTAAAACAACAACCCATAACCATAACCGACCTCGTATGATTCCTTTAGAGAACCCAGACTCGTATTGAAACATTCAAAAACCATTTGTGTTTAACCAGAGTACAATCCTGATACATCATAACATCAACATCATTGTTTCCCAAAATAGCTAGATCCAAACGCTAAAGCTCATGGATTTTGATCTTGTGTCGAAAAACCCAACCTTTATGACTTCTAGCCATTAAACTGTACTTTTGTTGTTCCAGTAGTGAACTCTGAATGTTTTCGTTACGTACTTTCAGTAGCTCTGTTACTATCACGCCAAAACATAATACAATATATACAAATTTTGAAAATGATCTAAACCTAGAAAATAAAGAACATGAACTTTCACCCCCTCCCCCCCAACTTGAAAAATACCCAATAACATCTTAGACCTTGATTAGTACAGCAGGTGATAAAGCAGTAGCAGTATGCTGCAGAAGCAGAGTATGCTACAGAAGCTGTATGCTTTCATTAAAGTTTTTAATAAAGTGATTGACAGAGCATTAGCAGTATACAATTTTAAAATTGTCATAATAGTTAGTAAAATAATACATTACTTTAAAATAATATATATAATATATATTTATAATTTATAATTTTATTAAAAATATTGAATTTTCATTATATAATTATATTTAAAATTTAGAGTTTTTTTAAAATATTAGATTATTTTTGGATATAACATATTACTCATATATAAAATTATAGTTATAATTTAATTAATTATTATTAAATTATAATAATTATTAAATAAATTAATTAATTATATTTTATATATAAATTAATTATAATTTATATATAAATTATTATTATTTATTTATTGGTAGAGCACTAAATTACTCATATATAAAATTATCATAAAATTTAATATATAATTTATTTATTAGTGTCTAAATAATATTAATATCTATAATATATAAATTATATTATGTTATGTTTGTTATTAAAAATAAGAAATGATATATGTAATTATATAAATTATATTATATTTAAATGTGAAATATTGTTCTTTTAAAAAAAATAATTAAAATTAAAATTTTTATTTTTTAGATATATAAATTTATATTTAATTATAAAAATATTTTTTATATTTAAAAAAAAAAAAATAAATTATATATAAATATTATTAAGTTTTATATTTTCTATATGCAAATACTCTTCCAAAAGCTCTATATGAGAGCATTGAGCAAATAGCATTTGGAGAGCATTTGCATTTGGTAAATGATTTTCTAAATGCTTCTTTGCCAAATGTTGATTGGATAATAGAGAGCATAACGCTTATGCTAATGCTCTACCAATCAAACCCTTATTCAAATAAACTATGAATAACAAAGTCAAATGTGACCTTAAACCACAAACTGAAAAAACAAAGTTCATCATAACTGATGATCGAGGAAGTCAGAAAGTTCATCCATGCATAACTATTTTAGAATACATGATACAATATGTTAGGAAAAGTCTGAATATAATATGTTTGATTAGAGGAAGAAGCACAAACTTTTGCAGATAGTTGCGACCTGCGTCTTGGCCGTTTCTGGCAAAGACAGAGTGTGAAGACCTCTGTTTGGAAACTGCGGAAGTGTTGGTGAAGGAGAGATTCCGGAAACTATTTACAGACGTGCGAAGATCAAATCTCCAATGTCTACATTGAGACAATAAAAAACAGTCAAAATGTAAACCTTTTTTTGGATCAACTGTCAAAATGTAAACCAAGGTTTCAAAATCCAATCAAAAACTTTCTGGATCCATAATACCAAATGATGAAAACTTCTTTGATGGTTCTATGGCAGAACTTTAATAATACATGAATCCATAGTAAGATACCCTGAAAATCGAAATCAATTAGCCTCTTGATCGCTTTCATCCTCTTTCTTAGATATTGTAGTTCCACAAAGAGAAGACCTTTATATCAATTCAATGGTGTTTTTTTGTATCTGTATCACTCCTTTTTCTTAGAAACAGCCGTTTTGATTCTTGATGTATTTCCTTTGATTGATTTATAAAAAAAAGACCAACCGATCGCATCTTTCTCAAACATACGGTCCTTTGAATTCAGATCATAAGGGAGACGCCCTAATAGCCGTAGCCATCTCGGGAAAGCTTTTCTTTTTTAAGTTTGAATAATTCGGATAAATCATCTTGAATGGTAACTCAAATAAATTGTCAGGTGTTTCTGTTAATTAAATAACAGATTTTCTGCTGCATAAATAAAAGGAAAATTGGAAAATATAGACTTTAATAGAAATCATAGGTTTCAAATCTAGTGGCAGAAATATGTAAATATTGTTGAAACAGAAAGATACCTCGAAAGAATGCTTCGGTCGCGTGTCCTCTGGATGGTCCTGCTTTGCTTTGAGTTTTTCCGCTAAGTGAAACTATGCTCTCCGTTTCTGTTAGTTCGTCAGGAAGCGGCAGACTCACAGCAACCGGTTCAGGCCGTGACCTTGACTCAGTCTCAGTTTAAAAATCACGTCTGTGTCTGCCCTTTTTTCAATCTGAAAATATCGTTAACTACACATAAGCCGTTGTATTGTTGAGCCAGAAGAAACGTTTGCGTAAACTTGTCCCTCACGTTACCTTTCTTCGTAGTCAAGTATCCATTGACGAACACAATATAGCACGACCATGTTCCATTGGATTGTTGGATGTCTGTTTTTAAAAGCTGATTATTTTTGATTTTCCGGCGACTTTTCCGGCCAAACCGGTGGTCGGTCCGATCATTTTATCAGTTCATTGGAAAGCTTGTAACAAGTACTACAACGTGGTGTATTCACACTTTAAAAACAGATCAAAATTGAATAAGAAATGATGCAATGAAGTTGGTATCATAGTGTTTTCATAAACACTGTAATTTTGTCTAAGGGACAAAATTAATACCATCCCACATCGGGGAAATGAAGTGGAGTTGAGTTGTATATATATGCACTCTCACTCTCACTTAATTAAAGAACTCAGAGGAAGAAAGAGCTCTCCACGCGCGCGCCGCCGCCGCTGTCGGCTGGCTCGGCGTCGGCTTGGGCTTGGGCTTGGGCTTGGGGCCTTTGGCCCGATAAGAAGTTATCTTTTTGGACCAAATTAAGCTTAACGCTTTGCCGTTTTTAAATAAAAAATAGCATGATGTTTTTGTAAACAACATGAAGTTTGTCTTAAAAACAACATGGAGTTTATATATTCGTAAAAGATCAGAACGAGTCAAAGAAGAAAATCTTGCGGAGAAAGTTTCTCAACTCTCCACTCCCGAGATCTCCGAGAATATTTCGCTAACGTGCTTCGCCAGTTACGAAATTCGAACTCTCCTTTCTTCTTTAAATACTCCTCTCCTCCTCTCTCATTGGTATCGTTTTTTAACACAGAAAAAATCCAGCAATCTCTCAGCGTAAGTTTTCAGAGAGTGTTCATAGAATTTAGTTCGTTAGGTCGTTTCACGAGTGAAGCGTGATTCGTCTGCCATGGTTGTATCCTGGGACTCAATATTCGTACAGTTTCGTCTCACTACGGAGCGAATATTAAGAGTTAAGGAAAGAGATCTCGCCTCCGTGTCTCATATAATCGTTTCTTTCCTTAACTCCGTCTTTCTTATATCGTCTATGTCGATCCGGTTTTCCGGCTTCTACAATATTAACTCTTAATCGCTTTCTGTCTAAAGCTTTAATCGGGTTGAAAAAAGCGATGTATAGAAACGGGTTCTGGAATCGTGTTTGCGATTTGCTCTATAGCACTTTCGCGAAACATTTAACGTTTATTATCTGTATACTATACGTGTTTGCGATTTGCTCTATAGCACTTCCGCGAAACGGTCTTCGAAACGCTGTTTGCGATTTGGTTTTTATCATTTCCGCGAAACGTTTCTTACTTATCTCAAAACGATTTGCGGTTTGCTTATAGCATCATCCGCGAAACGTTTTAGATACTTCTTTCTTTCAAAACGTT
>CAKOAT010388489.1:0-11410 GCA_932364175.1 Eruca vesicaria subsp. sativa
CTGTTCAGCTTGTTGACTGAGTCCATTAGGGTTTTTAAGAACCCTATAAATTAGTACATTTTAGAACCTAATGATGGGATTATCTTCTTTTCTCCCTAAGAACACATTGAAACCTTGAAGAAAGATTGAATCTTTAGTTTCTTTTCTTCTTATTTCTTTGTGATTGTTTGATTAAACTTGCTTCTCAACATGATTTCTCCTAAATCAACCATGGATTTAAGATTAATCATGAAGATTAGTGAGTAGACTCCTTTTGGATTCATGGGCTAGGATGATTAAGGGTGATTAGAGAAGATCTAGGATGTTTAATGTTAGATTTACTTGTTTTCTTGCTTGTTGAGGGTTCTTAATGCCATTTTAGTATTGATCATACTAAAATAGATCTCTAGGCATTTCATGCCCACAAGGTGTATGATGAAATGCATGGACCAACTCTTCAATGCTTTTAACTTTATTTACCTAAGAGATTAATTGCTAAAGAAGTTAAGATTGCTATTAGACTTGTTCTCCATGTTTACTTTAGTAACATTCAACCTAAGAGATTAGATGCTTGAGTTGCTATAGTAAAAGAACATTCATCTAGAGATAGAGCTTGTTTAGGATTGTGTCTAGGCATAAGGAAAGTGTATGATTTCTAGCTTGCCATCTTTAGATTGGATCTACATCACCCACAATCAAATATCTAGTCCCATGAATCCTCTTGCTTCATTTTGAGAAAGAAAGATCATCCCTTTATTGCACTTTAGTAGTATTCTAGTTCAATATCATCTCACTAATTGGTTGCACTTAGATTGTGCATGGTCTTGCATTCCCTTTGCATTAGGATCACTTAGAACTGGTTCGACATCTCTTATACTACATCATTTGATTAGGAGCCCTCAAAACTCTTAACATCACTAAACGCTCAACTTCAGACCCACACTCTTTAATCATCCCATCGATCAACAAAACAAACTAGAAAAGCCAAGATAGACGGTCATATACGAATCAAAAATTATAGTCATTTTAAACGTATGCTCGCGAACCTATACCTTGGCATGGTGTTGCGACATTGAAACCGAGCTTGGCGCCTTGCTTGACGAAGCTTCAATCTCCGGACCCTTTGCGCCTCTCTTTCTCTTGGGAGCATCGGGGTTCGGGCAAGGTCTCTTACGACCTTTGGCTAGAGCAGGCAGCGTTGCGCTAAGCGCCGGAAGTCCTAGAACAATCTCTCTCTTGGCCGGAAGAGGAGGCCTCAAAGTCGTAACCGGTTCAACCACGATGGGAGCCGCAATTGGTTCAACCACGGTAGGAGCTGCAACCGGTTCAACCATGGTGGGAGCCACAATCGGTTCGACCACAGTGGGAGCCACAACCGGTCCGACCTCGGCAGAAACCGCTACATTTTCGACTACAGCAAGGGGCGGAACAGCAGAGGAGCCCGAGGGTTCGATATCGACATCCGTCGAGGATTTCACCACCGGATACGCCGTTTCGTCCAAAATAGCCTTAACCTCTTTCGAAAGAACGGACGGGTCTACCGGGGGTACGCAACTCGGCACCATGTTCTCCTCAGCATCGCTGCGGTCCATCTCCTCCTGAAACAAGAGGAACTCGGAAATGCGAGCCTCCTGCGAATGCGTCATGGGATTGTCGCTAGATGGGACCTCATGGTTGTGTTGATCACCTTGGGAGGAAGACATCTTGATGGTTTTCTAGAGGGAAGTTGGAGAGAAATTTGAGAGATAGACGATATGAGGAGTAATGATCCAATACTTGAAGAAACGAAGAGCTCATCTCTCGTAATGAGACAAATCGCAGCCGTGGATTTCGATTAAAACAACTTCAGCCGCCCGCAAAAACTTTCTCCGAAATTTGCGAGCTGGGGGGCTAACTATTGATGTCAAAAACCGTAATCTCGAAATCAACGGAT
Source organism: Eruca vesicaria subsp. sativa (assembly GCA_932364175.1). Classification (NCBI taxonomy): domain Eukaryota; kingdom Viridiplantae; phylum Streptophyta; class Magnoliopsida; order Brassicales; family Brassicaceae; genus Eruca; species Eruca vesicaria. The sequence goes on from CAKOAT010388489.1 coordinate 1,913, forward strand.
ACGATAACTTCTGTAAAGATAAAATCAAATCTTTCCACGGAATACAGAAATGCGTTCTATAAAACTCGCGAAATCGTTTTATAATACTCGATAAACCATTTTATAAAACGCGATAGATCGTTTTTTAAAACTCGAGAAATCGTTTTATAAAAGAAGTTTCCGAACAAAGGAAATCAGCGGAAGGATTTCAAAATTGTTATCTCGGAAGAACGAAACGAACGTCGATTACACGATCATCCGAGTTAAGCACAAAACCGCAAAAAACCGCATCAGCCGTAAATCTCAAGCTGGTTCAGCCGAACTAGCTGTCTTACGGCGATCTAAGCGGCCTCGAACTAGCTCGCCGTACGGCGAGTTAGTCACCTCATGACTAGCTCGCCGTACGCCGAGCTAGCCTCGTCCCAAGTAGCTCGCCATACGGCGAGCTAGAAGCTTCCCGGGTAGCTCGCCGTACGGCAAGCTGAACCGGATTGGTTTGGTTCATCGTACGTCGAGCCGACCATCCCGAACCTCGATATCCCACGTCCTGGATTCAAGGCATACGTCCCTCGACACGATCATGTTCCAAACAACGGTCGAAATGTCTCCCGTTTCGTCTCGATCCGTCCTATCGTTCGAGTTTTACGATAAAAACCGTAAAACTTTGTTTTTACGAAAAGAACTCGAGGGAATCTTATAAAACAGAAACGGTTAAACGAAACACCAAACATTGCCTTAACTATACGATTTATTCAAGATTTTTTTTGTTATAAATCGTAAAAAACGCATTTTTTTATAAAAACGTCAACTGAATCGTAAAAAAGGCAATGATTAACCGAAGAACGAACGTAGCAAAACTTTACGACTAACTTGAGTAATTTACGAAAAACGGCATCGGATCAGAAAACGATCTCGTATAAAGTCAAAAAATGGATTTATCGCAAAACGGATTTATCGGAAAACGGCTTGGAAGGTCCTAAAAACCCGATAAAAGCCCATCTCGTGATCTTAACGAAATCTAACCCAAAGATACGATAACGTTTTAACGATTTACCCGAAGAAAAAAGATAAATGTCAAGTTTGAAGAGAAATAGAAGATTTCTGCGGAACAAAAAGAAAGATAGACATAAAAGGAAGATTCTCGATAAACTCAAATCTGGGTGAAATGGAAGGACCAAACCACCAAGGAAAGGAGTATATAAACAAGAGACATAGGGCAGAAGCAGAGGAAAAAAATCAGACCTAGAGAGGCGGCTGTTAGCTTAGGAAATTAGGACTTACGCGTTTAGACTAGGAAGCCGGATCCTTAGGACGTTTCGATGTCTAAGCTCCGCGATTCTCTTTGTAACAGTCGTCAATCTTTTATTCAATAAAATCTCTCACGCAAATTCTTTATTCATTCTCTGTTCTTCGTTATTGTTATTCATCCATATTTTGTTAACTCTGTTCGTTTTAGTGATTTCCGTAGAGATCCAGGACCTCGGGAAAATTAGGGTTTTCCCTAAGTTTCCATATTTGACGGAAAATCGACGGTGTAAATTTCGGTTCCCACAAAAACCCTCTCAACACCACGCAACATCTTCGAGCCTACAAACGTTTCGAACACGAAACGCGGCATACGAAATAAAAATCAATCTTTGTCATTGCGACACGTCGCAGATGCCTAAAGAACAGTTTTTCGACACAAATACCTTCCTCGATAAAATCACTTTCTTGGAAGACCCAACAGTCCATCCGCGACTATAAAACATTCAAAACTTCGTAACATATCTATCCTTCGCGAAGGCCCAAACAACGCTAGCATCTAAAAGTTTGTTGCTGATCACAACAAACTCGCAACAGCCCTAAACAAACTTAATTATCTCGTAGAGATAGCTCTTGAACACCCGACACAAGGGTAATAGCGCTATAAAAGAAATCCAAACTTTTGGTCAGCACTTCCGGGCAACTTAGAAATTGTTCCCGGTGAGATGCTCGGTTTCAACCAGACGAATCGTATAAGCCGAGAACTTATCGCGGATTCTAAATCGGTATGGAATCAGGTTAAAATCACAACAGGCAAAAGGAAATCCAACTAGTCATTGTGTAGCCTCAATCTGAAAGTAAACCTAGGTCTTGCCCTAAACCCAACACATTGGTCTCTAACATCTCAAGGCATGAATCGAGATCCTAAAGGCATGTCTCTTCGTCTATATCTAAACGATCACACGATTTACTAAACATCCTAAAACGAGCAAACAAATAAGGCGATCCACAAAGGAAAAGGAATGCGAGACGACAACTCGCGGACCTCCCTCAATATCAACTCATATTCTTCCCTCTACATTCATACGAATAAAAACACACTCTTAAAAACGCAAACTGATTTATAATAAAGCTGCAAAAGCGGCAAGGACTCAGAGCAGCACACGGCCAGTCCGAAAACTATAACGGCCAAACTCGGCCATAGCAAACAGCCCACGAGGCAAGTCTAAAGGCCGGAAAAGGTCCAATACACATAACCAGACCGTAAAGGTCTTGCTAGGAAACATGTCATACAAACCTTAACTCTAAAACGAACTACGAAAGGCTTGATCCCTTTAATAAGGTATGTAGGCAGCCTATACAAGGCGCATCACTAATCTAAAACGCCTTCCGTTCCTGGGAGAGTGGAAAGATCACTTTCAACGGAACTTTCCAACCATTAATTCCGCCTAACTTACCAAAAACGGGCTAACCACTCGCAAGAACCTCGCGCTAGAAGCTCAAGGTTCTAGCGAGCTAGGGGGCTAACTGTTAGTGTCAAAATCGGTCATGAATGAATCAATGGCTAAAAGTCTCCGCAAATATAAAATTACATTTTATAAAACACGAGAAGTCGTTTTATAAAATTCTAAGGACATTCCGAACAAAGAAAATCTGCGGAAAACTTGGAAATCATCATCTCGGAAGAACAAATGAAACAATTACTGATTACACGATTGCCCAAGTTAAGCACAAAACCATAAAAAACCGCATCCGTCATAAACCGCGAGTAGGTTTGACCGAACCAAGTTCATTGTACAACGAGCAGAACAACCCGGTTCAGTTCGCCGTACGGCGAGCTAGGTGGCATCAAGCCAGCTCGCCGTATGTTGGGGTCAAAATCGGTACGACGGAATTTATAGCCAAAACTCCCCGGGAAAAAAAAAACAGTTTTATAAAACCCGAGGAATAGTTTTATAAAGCTCAACGTCATTTATAAAACTCGCAGACCGTTTTATAAAACTCAAAAGATCGTTTTATAAAACTCGAAGAACGTTTTATAAAACTCGAGAAATCGTTTTATAAAACTCGAGAAATCGTTTTATAAAACTCGAGAATCGTTTTATAAAACTCGAAAATCGTTTTATAAAACACGAGAAATCGTTTTATAAAACTCGAGAAATCGTTTTATAAAACTCGAAGATCGTTTTATAAAACTCGAAGATCGTTTTATAAAACTCGAAGATTGTTTTATAAAACTCAAGAATCGTTTTATAAAACTCGAAGATCATTTTATAAAACTCGAAGATCGTTTTATAAAACTCGAAGATCGTTTTATAAAACTCGAGAAATCGTTTTATAAAACTCGAGAAATCGTTTTATAAAACTCGAGAAATAGTTTTATAAAACTCAAAGATCGTTTTATAAAACTCGAAGATCGTTTTATAAAACTCGAAGATCGTTTTATAAAACTCAAAGATCATTTTATAAAACTCGAAGATCGTTTTATAAAACTAGATAAATCGTTTTATAAAACTCGAAAATCGTTTTATAAAACTCGAAGATTGTTTTATAAAACTCGAAGATCGTTTTATAAAACTCAAAGATCGTTTTATAAAACTCGAAGATCGTTTTATAAAACTCGAAGGTCGTTTTATGAAATCCGAAGATCGTTTTATAAAACTCGAGTATCGTTTTACGAAACCGCAAAAAACCGAAAAAGCCGTAAAACGCGAACTAGTCGCAACTAGTTCGCCCATCGGCGAACTAAGCCCGCCCGGCTTAGTTCGCCGATGGGCGAACTAAGAAGCACTCTCTAGTTCGCCCATCGGCGAACTAAGAGGCACTCTCTAGTTCGCCCATCGGCGAACTAAGCCGGCCCGGTTTAGTTCGCCGATGGGCGAACTAGGACAAGCTCGACTAGTTCGCCCATCGGCGAACTAAGCCGGACCGGCTTAGTTTGCCGATGGGCGAACTAGAGACTTCCCGGACACTCCACGTCTCGATTTCCCGCATTCCCGACTCGAAACTTACGTCTTTCGACAGGGTCGCATTCTAAACCACGGCCGAAATATCTCCCGTTCCATCTCGATCCGACATACCGTTCGAGTTTTACGATAAAAGCCGTAAAACTTCGTTTTCCCGGAAAGAACTCGAGGAAATCGTATAAAACGGCAACGGTTAAACGAAACACCGAACATTGCTTAAACTATACGATTTATTCGAGATTTCTCGTTGAAATCATAAAAACGCCGAGTAAGTCGTAAAAAACGTGTTTTTAATAAAAAGTCGAGTAAATCGTAAAACTTTGCGATTAACTCGAGAAGTTTATTTAAAACGTTGTCAGATCAGGAAACGATCCCGTAAAAAGTCGAAAAACGGTTTTTATCGCAAAACGGCCCGGAAGGACCTAAAACGCGATAAAAACCCATCTCGCGATGTCAACGGAATCTAACCCGCAGATTTGATAACGTTTTGACGGTTTACTCGCAGAAGGAAAATGAAAGTCAAGTTTAAAGATAAAAGGAAGGTTTGAAGAGAAATAGAAGATTTCCGCGGAAGAAAAGGAAGGATCGAGAAGAATGGAAAATTCCCGATTTAGTCAAATCTGGGCGAAATGGAAAGATCGGATAGCCAAGGAAAGGAGTATATAAATAGGAGGTCTAGGGCAGAAGCAGCAAAGAACGAAATTCAGAGCTCTCACCACCAAAACTAGCATTTAGGAATATTTCCATTTTTCTGTTAGCGAGCTGCGTCTCAATTAGGGTTTTCGTTCCTAAGCTTTTCGGCTACTCTTTTGTACCAGTTCTACGCGGATTCGGAATAAGAACCTCTTTGCTCTCTATTTCGTTTATTTTCATTCAAATTCTAAGTTATCGTTTTCTTAATCTTCGTTGTGCGGTTCTCGCAGATAGCCGGTTCCTCTGGAAACTTAGGGTTTTCCCGAAGTTTCCTTATTTACGATTATTTGACAGTAGGTGGAAATCAACACTCACATTTTGGCGCTAGAAGGAGGGGGGGTCGGATCTATCTTACACCGTAGCCGCAACATGTCCAACGAAGAAACGATGGCTTGTGGCACTCGCAAGGAACGCGACAACGTTGAAACACCACTACCAAAAGACGCGCCTGCGGCCAACGCTACGAACGCAAACGCCGAGACCGTCGAAAAGATGCTTTCCGAGTTTAACAAAAAATCGGAAGAGTAAGAAAAGCTCATTGGTTCGCTCGCAAAATGACTTGAAACCCTGACTGCGAGAACCAAAGCGATTCGCCCCCGCGGGACTACCAAAATCCGCGGAAGGAGACTCGATTTCGGCGCTCCTACAGATCGTCCCAGAATCGATCAGGGAAACGTACCGGAAAAAGATTCCGGAAAAGAAAACCCTGATGCGACACTGAACGAATCGGAAAAATCTCCTATTCGCGAACAGGACACCGAAGGCGACGGCATCGAAAGGGTCAACCTGGAAACGAGCAACCAGGCCGACTCGACAGACGAAGACGCCGACGTCCATCCTAGGAGAAGAAAAACTCGCAGTCCTCAACCGGAGTCGTCTCCCGAACGTTCCTTTACTGGAGACGAAGGGGAACTCGACTTCGCGCGATACGCAAAAACCGCCGAGGAGCGTTCTCCGGTCACTCGCAGCAAACGCCGACAAGGTCGGAAAACTGCTGGCAATCAGACCGAGATTCGTGATCTCCGCGAATACATCACCAAAACGGCCGCAGCGGTAAAAGCGGTGAAATCTCAGATTCACCACGCTACCAGCGCCGCACCCGAGATCGATCGGCTACTGTACGAGTCTCGGAAAACGCCTTTCATGGACCGTATCACCGAGATCAAACTGCCTGATCCCGGAAAGCTTAAGGTGCCAACTTACGACGGGACGTCCGATCCCAAAGCGCACCTGCAAGCGTTCAAGATCACCATGGGACGAGCCAAGCTCAAGGACCACGAAAAAGACGCAGGTTACTGCCGCCTCTTCGTCGAAAACCTAGAAGGAGCTGCGCTCGAATGGTTCGCCAAACTTAGGCGAAACTCGATCGGAATTTTCCGTTGACTGGCTTCGGAGTTCCTGAAACAGTACTCGATGTTCATTAACCCGGCCGACGCCGATCTTTGGAGCTTGGTGCACGAGGAGGACGAATCTCTCCGCGATTTCATGAGCAGATTCAAACTAGTCATTGCTAGGGTTAGCGGGATAAGCGACAAAGCCGCCATCGACGCGTTAAGGAAATCGCTCTGGTATAAATCGAAGTTCCGCAAATGGATAACTCTCGAGAAACCGCGGACGATCCAGAATGCGCTCCATAAGGCCACCGACTTCATTACCATCAAAGAGGAAACTAAAATCCTGTCCGAGAAGCATAAGCCTACGAAAACATCCACGAAGGATAACGCGTCTGAGCAGAAGCAGAAAAAGAAAAGCTCTCGTAACGACAAATTCGTCCATCACGAGGGACAGGATCTCCGAGGGGCGCATAACTACGCTATCAACTCTGGTTCGGAGCAAGGGCGAACTACGGGTAACACGTGGAAGAGAAATTCGAATTACGACGAGAATTCTTTCTGCGACCTCCACCAAACCCATGGTCATTCCACCGTGAACTGCAAAGTTCTCGGCGCCAGACTGGCCGCAAAGTTAGTCGCGGGAGAACTTTCCAAGATATCTAGTGTCAAGGATCTTATCTGCAATTCGGACCGCGTCCCGAAGAATGACAAAAACGCGCAAACTCCGCCTCAGGGAAATCAGTCAGGCGAAAAACGCGGACGAAGAGTAGACGAGAAGGGTAACGATGCTAACCGCCGAAAAATCAACATGATCATCGGCGAATCGCCATACTTCAACGACACCTTCTCGTCAATAAAATCCTACCAACGTAAAGCCGAAACGGGCTCGAGTTGGAAGGTGCCGATGGACGATTCTCCGACAGGAGTAAACTCTTTCAACAATGCTGAAACCGGCGGAATCGACCAACCGCATGCCGATCCCCTTGTCGTCGATTTGGTGATAAGCGATCTAGAGGTTGCTCGAATCCTGGTTGATACCGGAAGCACGGTCAACGTCATCTTCCGCAACACGCTAGCACGAATGGGGATCGACCTCTCGGAAGTCGAACCAATTCCAAAACCACTGACTAGTTTCTCCGGCGAAACGTCAATGACCCTGGGATCAATCCGACTACCGGTCGTTGCGAAAGAAGTGACGAAAATCGTTAACTTCGCGGTAGTTGATTTCCAAGCTATCTACAACGTGATTATGGGCACGCCTTAGATAAATTCTATGAGGGCGGTTCTGTCCACGTATCACTTAGGCATCAAATTCCCGACGCCTACGAGAGTCGCAGTAATTTGAGGATGCCAAAGACAATCGCGATCTTGCTTCCTGGCCGAACATAAGCTGAGGCAATTGGCGGTCGCGATCGTGAAACCAAAACGGGCAAAGGTCACGCCACCGCCCGCAGACGACGACCCGAAGGAAGCAACGGCCGAGAAACCAGAAGTTTCCGCACCCATCGCTTCCACCCAACCGGAGGAGACAACCCCGGACAAAGACATCGATCCCGCGACTGAAGTGATCGAGAAGTCAACGACAGCCGAGTAAGCATACTCGCGCAAACAATCAGAACTACGAGATGGCTTGATTTCCGAAAGGAATACGTAGGAAGCTCGCCTAAAGACGAGTTCAGCTATCCCCCCTTCCAAAGTGGGGGGGGGAGTGGGTGAGTATACGAGTATTCGTATACTCCCGAAAATTATCGCAAAATTTCTTTTAGCTTTGTAATCGAAAAATTTTCGAAATTTTTAATAAAGACAAAGTTAAAATATCTCTGCTACCATCGAAAAATGCATATCCGGAAAATCGTTTCCGCAGTAACAACTACTTAATCGTTTTTATAAAAACTCGCATATCAAAATATTTTCGGAAAGAATGGGTGAGAAGTCGCCTAAATTCTCGAAGAAAAATATTCCCCCAAAGTCCGTCCGCGACTATAAAAACACAAACGCTCGGCGATTGGCCCCGTCGAGCACGCTAGCCGTCCTAAACAAACGCACCGACCTATCGGTCCGCATACATCCGACGAGGATAAAATAGCGCGCTATAAAAGAAGTCCAAATTTTTGGTCAGCACTTCCGGGCAATTGTTCCCGGTGAGATGCTCGGTTCCAACAAGACGAATCGTATAAGCCGAGAACCTATCGCGGATTCTAAATCGGTATGGAACCAGGTTAAAATCGCAACGGGCCAAACGAAAGCCGATTAGTCATCGCACAACCCCAATCCGAAAGTAAACCTAGGTCTTGCCCTAAACCCAGCACACTGGTCGCTAACGTTTCAAGGCATGAATCGAGATCCTAAAGGCATGTCTCTTCGCCCACATCTAAACACTCGCGAAAATCGAAATCTCCCGAGTTAACGAATCGGACGATTTACACCGAAGAGTTAGGTACGAGATGACAACTCGTATTCTTTCCTCTACATCTAACATAAAAAAGAAACGAATTTCATACTTGGAAAATATTTTCTTATTGAAAAATCCGAGTACACACCGCCCAGTGGTAGGGATTCAAAGCCACCAACGGCCAGTCCCGGAAAAACAACGACAAAATCGAAAAAACTAAGAACATCACATGTAAAAGTCATCAAACGCAGGCTGATCAACTTCACCATCTACATCCGAAATCCCAGGACCGACTTCAACCGAATCCGGCGACACCACGACGGGATTCCATTGATCCCACATGCGCCCCTTAAGGTCGAAAAATTCGGACTCCATATATTTTTCCCGATTAAAATCTTCCCATCACACTTGGGATTCCTTAGCAAACGAATACCCTTCATTCTGAGTCAGGGATAACCCATGAACGATCCCGCGACATTCGCGATAATCACCATGCACCCGTTGAACAGCTTCCGCATCCGAATAACCGGTTGCAAATCGTTCACGACGAACCTTCATCTCCTCGGCAACCTCTCGTTTGCCCGCACGGCGAGCACGACGAATCCTTTGGTCAGAAAGCTCCTTAGCACGACGAGACCTGGTTGCGCACTCATCCCTCACGCGAGCAACCTCCCTCGCGACCATTTCTTTGGCTTGGTTGGCCTCGACCTCTGCCCGAAGACGAGCAACTTCCTTTTCGGCCATGTTCGCTCGGAACTCGGCAAGGCGAGCCTCAGCAGTACGGTTGTCCAGGGCTCGGCTCATGATAAGGAAACCCTACCAAAGAGAAGAGTTAAGCCATGTCATAAAAACTGCTCGAAAAAGAAAACAATAAACGCACGTACCTCCT
>CAKOAT010389599.1:0-25207 GCA_932364175.1 Eruca vesicaria subsp. sativa
CTTAGAATTTTCCGCACTTAGAAACTTAGGCTTTTTCTCGACAAGTTCGGTTTCTATGACTGGCGCTCAATTACTAGACGAACTCGCCCAGGCAGTTCGATCTCTGGTCCAGCTCTACCAACTGAACTACGTTCGACTTGATCCCCGAAAGGGGTACGTAGGCAGCCTTTCATAAGGTTCAGTCCGAAATCATTCAAACATTTTTTTCTATCTTTTTCCGTTTTTCGTTATCGAGCTGCGACTCGACCAGATCTAGGGTTTTATGTTTGCAACTCGCTGATGGCCCCTGCGGCCAAAGCCTTTGTAATTCCTTGTAATGATCGCAACGCTCTTACGCGAATCGGAAATAAGATCGACTTTCTTAATAAATTCGTTTTACTATGTTTTTCATATTTTTCCGCATTTATTTGGTTACTTGTCGTTGGCTTTCGCAGAGATCCGGTTCCTCTGGAAAATTAGGGTTTTCCTAAGTTTCCTTATTTAACGGAAATCGACAAGTGTGAATTTCGGTTCCCACAACGGATATTACCTCTCCATTCCTACTACGGTTTCCAACTCGGAGTCGACTGTTTACTCCTCCAGTAGAACACCACTCTAGCCTGCAACTCACGATGGCACCTAGATTTTCAGTAGAGGAAAAGGGGAAGAAGATTAGCAGGGGAGAAAGCGAAGGGAACATCAAAAGAATCAAAGCCCCTTGTCTTGATAACTCAGCACTCATAAGGGATAATGCTCTACCCTTATAGGAAGGTTGACCAACCCTCAAAAACAGAAGATTTGGGCTCTTATTCCAGCTCTCCCTCGTAAGTGGAACCTCCAAGGTAGAGCTGTGGGCTCAGATCTAGGAAATGACTGCTTCCAATTTCGCTTTGAAAGAGAAGATGATCTAAGAAGGGTCCTTGACAGCAGACCATACCACTTTGCCTACTGGATGGTCCTCATTCAAAGATGGGAGCCTATCATCTCCTCCACCTTCCCATCGATGATTCCGTTCTGGATAAACATCAAAGGTCTCCCTCTCCATTTCTGGCATGATGATATGGTAGTTCGAGTGGGCCAGGAACTGGGGATTTTAGAGGATCACGAGCTGACAAAGACAAGAGCGAGAGTCAGGGTCCTAGTCGATGGATTAAAACCACTTATCAAGGAGTCTACTGTAGAATTTGACTCAGGAGAAGAAAGTAAAATTACCTTGGATTATGAAATATTGGAGATGCACTGCTCTTACTGCTATTCATTACTCCACCCGTGGAAGAACTGTCCATTAAGGATAAGGGACGAGAACCCAAAAACCCTGGAGCAACGACCAAACAACAAAGAAGATAACTCTATCGCTGTTTACAGGAACTCTCCAACTACAATAATGAATAAAAGTCTCTCAGAGCGTAATTCTTCACGAGAAGCAACCTCACAAAGGTATAATTCATTTGCACACCAGGAAAGGATAAGAGACGAGATAAAAGACTCAGAGCAAGAAGACTTTAAAAGGAGGGTTGATAGACACGGAAATACCTTTGGAGAAAGGTTAGGAACGAGACAAACGAAAAACCCACCACCTGAAAGAACCCTTATGGGTAGGAGTGAAGAAGCTCAAACCTGGAAAGTCAAACCAATGCAGGAGAGAGTCCACGAATACCGTTCTCCACCATACTCCAAGTACAGAAACCCCTCCAACAGACAAGGGCAAAAAGGAAGGGATCTCTTCCCACAAAGAAGCACAGAAACCTGGAGACCAAAACAAGCTACTTTAAAAATCTCAGAGTTACCAAAAGAGAACATGCATACTCCTTTAGAAGCAGCACCAGCAGGGACCTTTGCCTTAGACCAGGAGAGACCCCCAACAAGAGATAAGGCAATCAATACCTCACCACAACCCTCTTAATGGACATCAAGCATTGGCTACAGAGAAAATTATGGAAGAACTTCATGAGGCCACGCGAAGATACCTGAGTTGTGCTGATCCTGTGGAAGCTGCAGCAAGAATACAAAGAGTACTCTACACTGATGCAGAGGGCCTTATGGAGAAAACAGCAGCTGGAATACTAGCATCACAAGGAAGGTACCCAGTGCCGGGAGGTCAGGAGACAGTCGATAGTAATCATGTTACCCCACCTCCCTTTCAGGAGAACTCCCTGCAGGCCCCTCTCTTACAAGCCCCAGCTATCATGTACACTCCCCCCTGTAAGAGCTGACGACGACCTGATCCTTGACCCATGTTACAACAATTCACCTGAACGTGAGGATCGAGAGAATACAACAAACTTAAGGGCCCAACCTGCACGAATCAGGTCAATTGTTATAAGTCCAGGAAGTGAGGAAAATGAAACACTAGTGAAACCTCAAGTATTGGCTGAAGGTTTTGAAGCTGAAGATAACTTACGTGAGACTCAAGCTAAAGCTAGGAGAAGAGCTAGCAGATCTACAAGAAGGAAACCAGTGCGCTTCAGTCCTAACATTCTCAGAGGAACGAGTTCTAAGAAAAGAAAGGTATCTCAAATACAACAATCACCTAGCAGAGGAGCAAGACCGTCAGAGAGGACTAACCCTATGGGTGTTAGGCAAAAAGTTTCAAACCCTAAGGACAAGGCAAGCTCTTCATACGCGGATAACCCTCCCATTCAGCTAATTTCGGCGACCAAAAAGAGAAACCCGGATTTTCGGGCCTCTCCACACCCGGGTCCTTAGTCGTTGCAAACTGGAACTGCTGTGGTTTGGGGAACCCCACAACAGTCCAGCGACTAAAAGAGATTCACAAGAAGAATGCTCCTGATGTTATCTTCCTCTGCGAAACAAAAAAACCCCACAGAAATGATTAGGAACGAACTTCAATGGTTTAATTCAGATAAGTTCATGGCAGTCCCTCCACTGACACCGGGAGGAGGAGGTTTATACCTGACTTGTAAAAATGATATAGAGCTGTCTGTTATTACGTCATCAAAAAAATTCATTGACACATACATCATGGGGGAACAAATTCCATGCTACCTTTGTTTATGGAGAACCCGACCAGTCAAAGCGAAATGAAGTATGGAATGAATTATCAAGGCTTCAGACAATCCCAGGAGAGCCTTGGTTCTTGACTGGGGATTTCAATGAGATAGTGGAAAATAGTGAGAAGTGTAGAGGTCCAGCTAGAGCAGAAGGGACCTTCGGCTCCTTCAGATCCTTCTTATCGAGTAATGGTTTGTTCGACCTCAAGCATTCTGGCAGCTTTCTCTCTTGGAGAGGCCAGAGACATTCCCACCTGGTCCGATGTCGGCTGGACAGAGCCCTCAGCAATAGTGAATGGACAGAACTCTATCCAGCTTGTAGAAGCCAATACCTCAAGTTCGAGGGCTCAGATCATAGGCCATTATTGTCGTTCCTGGACACTAAACAAAAAAGGGGGAACAAGCTATTCAGGTTTGATAGAAGACTAAAAGAAGATCCTGAAGTCAAACAACTTATCAAGGATGCGTGGAATGAAAACCCTAACCTTCAGGTGGAACAAAGGCTCACTAAATGTAGAAAAGCTATATGTGCCTGGAGCAAAGCTCACCATGAGGATAGCAGTAAAGCCTTGGAGGTGTTAAAGCACGTCTAGAGGAGGCTATGACGGCCCCTGTGGCAGATGAATATCTCATCAGGGAAATTAACAGGAAGCTATTGATGATGTATAAAGCTGAAGAAAATTTCTGGAAATAAAGGAGCAGACAAATGTGGTTAACACTGGGGGATTCAAATACAGAGTATTTCCATGCCGCTACGAGAGGACGAAAGGCAAAAAATAGAATGGCGATCCTAGAAAACGAAGAAGGTGTACCTTTCTATGAGGAGGAACAGATTTCGGATGTAATCTGCAACTATTACTCTTCTCTCTTCACAGCTTCGTTTTTTTTGACAGCACTCAAACAGTTTCCAAGGCGCTAAAACCCTGTGTTTCTCGAGATCAAAATGAGAAGTTAAAAGCAATCCCACTATATCAAGAAATTAAAGAGGCTACCTTTGCCATCCATCCAGATAAGGCCCCTGATCCAGATGGCTTTTCTGCATGCTTCTTCCAAGCTAACTGGGAGACGGTGGGACCAGCCGTAGTAGAGGAAATCCAAAACTTCTTTGTCTCAGGGCATCTCGCACAGTCAATAAATAAAACGGTGGTTAGACTGATCCCAAAGACAACTACAACAAAAAGGGTAGAAGAATACAGGCCAATAGCGCTATGCAACGTTTTCTATAAAATTATTTCAAAGATCCTGTCTCTACGCCTCAAGTCGGTCCTAGCATCTATCATTTCGGAAAATCAATCAGCTTTCATCCTAGGACGAGCCATAGCAGATAATGTCCTAATAACACACGAAGTTCTACATTTTCTCAAGACCTCAAAAGCGGAAAAAAGATGCATAATGGCTGTTAAAACGGACATGTCAAAGGCGTATGATCGGGTCGAATGGAGCTTTGTGTCAACAGTTCTAAGAAGACTAGGGTTCGACGAGATATGGATAAACTGGATCATGCAATGCATCACTACGGTTTCTTATTCCTACCTATTCAATGCTTCAGTTTATGGAAATGTGACACCTTACCGTGGTATTAGACAGGGAGACCCCTTATCCCCGTACATCTTCATTCTCTGTGGAGAGGTCTTGACGGGACTCTGTCGGAAAGCTGAAAGAGATGGAACACTCCAAGGCATAAGGGTTGCAAAAGCTTGTCCTCGAGTTAATCATCTGCTTTTTGCAGATTACACTATGTTCTTCTGCCAAGCAAATAAAACAAGCTGTGAAACATTAGTAAGGATACTGGCAGAATATGGAAAAGCCTCAGGCCAGAAGATAAACAAAGCTAAATCCTCTGTTACCTTCTCCTCAAAAGCTCCCCCAGGAAGTCAAAGATACTGCACAAGCGATCCTAGGAATCAACAAAGTAGGAGGACTTGGTAAGTATCTAGGGCTACCTGAGAATTTTGGGAGAAAAAAGAGAGATCTCTTTACCTCAATTGTTGACCGAATTCGACAAAGATCCCTGAATTGGACTACACGCTTCCTTAGTAGAGCCGGGAAATTAACCTTGCTAAAGGCGGTCTTGAGTGCGATCCCAACATATACCATGAGCTGCTTCCAAATCCCTATAAGCCTATGCAAAAGGATACAATCAGTGTTGACACGTTTTTGGTGGGATGGTTCTGAAGAAAATAAAAAGATGTGCTGGGTATCTTGGGATAGAATGACATGCCCAAAGGCAATGGGTGGCCTAGGGATCAGAGATATCCAACTCTTTAATCAAGCACTTTTGGCTAAATTGGCGTGGAGGATCATAACGGTACCGAACTGTCTCCTTGCGAGAATTCTAAAAGGGAAGTATTGCCAAAAACAGAGTTTTTTTGGATACATCTACCCCTAGCTCATGTTCCCACGGGTGGAGAAGTATCCTATTTGGAAGAGACCTATTAAAGGAAAATCTAGGGAAAGCTATCGGCAATGGTCAGACAACAAGAGTTTGGAAGGATTCTTGGGTTTCCCTGGATGATAATATCAAACCGTTTGGACCTATCTCAGAGGAGAACATGGATCTCATGGTCTCGGATCTCCTAACTGCAGACCTGAAATGGAATAAAGCGAAAATTGAGAGTCTCTTGCCTGAATTGTCTGAGAAGATCCTAAACCTCAAGCCGAGTCGGTGTGGAGCGGAGGACAAGGTCATTTGGCAACCTCTCCCTACAGGAATATACTCCACACGGTCTGGTTACTACTCTGCCACCAATAAAACTCAAACCAAGACGGTAAGCACTTTTGAGGGGTTTAATTGGGTCCAGGATGTTTGGAAAATAGCTTGCTCGCCAAAAATGAGAATGTTCCTCTGGTCGATAATCAATAATGTTCTCCCTCTGGGGGAAAACCTGGAAAAAAGAGGGATTCCATCAGCTGCAACCTGCCCAAGATGTCATGAAAGAGAGACAAAGATGCATATCTTTTTTACCTGCCCTTTTGCAGTGAAGGTGTGGAAGTTAATCCCAATCAACAAGGCAGTTCACATAGCTGCGAGTATGAGTTTTACAGAAGCCTTGACACGATTCAAGACATCGGTGTGTTTACCTCCATCTGGCATCGTGGGACCAGTGCTCCCCTGGGTGTTGTGGACACTATGGATCTCCAGAAACACTCTTATCTTTGAAGCTAAATGTTTTTCTCCTGAGGAAACAACAACAAAAGGGATTTGGTTAGCTCTAGAATGGAACCAAGCTCAAGAAAAACCGATCAAAAGCAACCCCTCACCAGGAAGAACTTCCAATCAGATATCGAATAGTACAACTCCCCTTCGCAGACCCGGATCCACCACATGCAAGACAGATGCAGCCTGGGATTCGACACGGAACATGGCAGGGCTAGCTTTGAACTTCTCGAGACCCACAACCCCAGACCTCATCGAAGGATCTCTCGTACAGGAGTATGTCTCATCCCCCCTGGTTGGGGAAGCTTTGGCGATTTTAGCAGCTCTTGGAGTGGCAAAAGACCTAGGTTTCTCCGATCTCAATGTCTTCTCAGACAGTACAACGCTCATAGGAGCAATTAATGGCAGGATCCAGAGAAAAGAGTTGATCGGAATCATCAGTGATATACGATCAATCTCTTCTGCATTCACCTCACTTTCTTTTTCTCATGTCGCAAGAGTCGATAACTCAATCTCAGACTCGTTAGCAAAAGCGGCTCTCCACCTTCACTTTTCTGTTTCAAGGCCCTTAGTGGGTTAAACTTTGTTTGGAACTTGGGCTTAGCCCTTTATTTCAATTCAAGTATTTGTGTGATAAAAAAAAATTGGATACCTTAGCAAAGACGGCTCTTTGTATTGTTGTATTGAATCCCATTTTAGGCTAACACTTGGTTTGGATCTTTAAATCTTCTATATATATAAAAGAAGTTTTTCATCCCTACAGTTCCGCCACATCACTAATTGAATTCCTGACGTTCTGCCACGTGTCCTACTCACACGACAAAAGCTCGATTTACTCTATGTTTTTTATGGGCTTTTACACACCTGCGTATTCTGTCGGCTCAAAAATATTATATTGGGCTGGAGTTACAAAATTATAGATCGCGAGTCTCCATCGCTTTCCCAATCTGTATTCGCCGTTAGAAGTTTTTTTTTTGGGGTTGAACAATATTTCTATAACCTTCGTTAGGGTTCATCATAAGTTGTAACCTGCAAATATGCTAAGGTCTATCATCTATGGAGTGTATGAGTTACTCAGACAGAGATAGTTTGTCGGTGTAATCTGTGCGTCTCTATAAGTTGGCGTCGTTTCGTATCTGGTTACAATCCCTATAATCGTTACAAGTTCATTAATTCAACATTGAATCAACCTCATTCACCACTACACCCACGATTATGCATTAAATGTCTGTAAATCCTCTTCTAAGCTGTGGAACTACACCTATAAAAAGGTTAGGCTTCATGAATTGTGAATCATCCTCACAAGTAAAAACCATTCAATAATTCTTACTCAGTATGTTCTACTTGCTGATTTGAAGGCCGTTAGGTGTTCTTCAACCGTTGAGATTAGGTTGCTCAAAATCTGGGATTTTAGAAACGTTAAACGCCATGGCTAATTGATGGGAATCGACATGATCTTCATGATTCTAAGGTTTTTTGTTGTTGAACTAAGTACCAGAATTTCTTTGTTTTTTGTTAATTATTTTTGGTTTTTATACTCATAAATCTTCAAATTGGTTTGGTGATTTGTTTTACTTTACGCATGTGTTTCAGTTGACATTCATGCCAGCCACCATGAATATCAACCGTCTGTCTCGCCACCTTCCGCCGCCGTCTCAAGGCCAAGGCCGGTTATGTTCACTTTAGACGGATTTGATGTGAAACGGTGCAAACAGAGCTTCAGGCTAACCGACTTTACTCAAGCAATTCGTACTGGGATCGCAATTTGCTTTATGGACTAGCCAATACAAACACACATCTTTCAGGTAATATGTGCTTCTGTATATGTTTCATCCCAGATTCATTTTGTAACCGATAAATAACTGAGCACATGGTGCCAGCCTTGACTACGTAAAAAAATTGACTTAAGACTTTAGGACTAAATTAAAGTCCTCACAGCCATTACAGTCAAAATAACCCGCAACCGTAAACTAAATTACAGTCCTTTAGGACTAAATTAAACACCCATGATCCCCACTACTTAGGAACCGCTAATCTTTTCTAAATAAAAGCCATATATTAGTTTCATCTATACTTACACGATTTCAACTTCTAATGACAAAACCATTTACAGTTCTAGATCCAAATCCAATTTGTCTCTGTTCCAAGCCTCCGACAGATGCCTAATAGTTTTTCAAAAGAATTTCTTCTTTTAAAAATGATAAAAACAAGAACATCAATACGCAATGTATAGTGAAGTTGGAAGAGAAATTACCTTAAAATCCAGGTAAGTGAAAACTAAAAATGCTCAAGCTCTTATGCTCAAATAACATTTTCATGAAAGTTGTCAAAAAAAAAAAAAAACCTTTTCATGAACAATTTTTTCTTCTAACCTATTTATAACTTTCGTTTATCTTTTTTTTTCTGTACTTCTAGAAATTGGCAAAAACGGTATACTGCATAATGAAAAGAAAAAGTAAAAGTAAATCAGATATGTCAACAATCCATTTAAAATGGAGTAATCAATTCTCCATTTGCTGGAATATGTTTATTTGTTTTCTTGATGATAGTTCACGAAAGATATTAATGTGGTCTCAACTTAAAACACGTGTACACAACTTCTGAAAAACTTGAGAAGCACCATAGAAGAAAAGAGAAAAGGGAAAACGTGGAGATAATTAGAAGGCAACAAATGAAGTTAAAGAGAGAAAATGAGAAAGATACATGTCTACTATCTGAATCAAGATTGAACTGTGATAAATTTTCCTTACTCTTAACTTTTGAGATTATAATTGTATAGAAATGCGGTGAATTTTTTTTCCTTTCATTTTAATATCAAAAATGTATACTTCTTTTTTATATATTTTTTGGTAGTCTGTTGAAAACAAAAATATCTAACAATGCCAATGAATGTAAATGAATATCACATGGACGAAAATAAAAGTATACATTAAAATAGGAAAAAACTACAATAAATATAAATGTCAATTATCTAGAAAATTATGATCCGTATTTTAATTGTACTTATGAAAGAAATATACTTCCATAAAATCAGATTTTTCATAAGAAATGATTTTTTGGGTTGTGGAAAGGAAAATATGTGATACTCATTGTTTGTCCATACTTGACTATTGTGGGACATAAAGAGTTTATCAATATATATAACCCTAAAAATAATATTTATTTACATTGTAAACAATAACCTTCAAAATAAATTTAATTCCATTGTAGATTATAAAAATGTGCCCGTGCTTTAGCACGAGAGATAATACTAATTTAGATCTATTTGAAAAGATTACCCAATTTCTTTTTCTACTAATAAACGAAAAAATTGTCATCATGATTAGGTAAAATTCAAAGATATTGATTTCATTTGAATATATAGAAACAACCAACGGGTTTGCATGTTTGACATCGAATATAAGATTAATTTTTTAAGAAAATAACTTCAAAACCATTTGAAGTCCGCACAACATTTCAATATCAAACTATTTAATATAGAAACAACTATTGTAAACAAGAAAAATCTTACCATTTATAATCTTTCTTCACATAAAATTTTTTAAAAAACAAAAATCATTATTATACACATCTATTGCAAATGCAAAACCTAATATAGAACCACAAAATCATACAAAAATAGTAATCTAAATTACAAATAAAGTATATCCCATCCGTAGGGCGGACCGACCCTAGTTTCAAATATTTTTGTGACAAAAAAAAATCTAGATATATAACCAAAAAAAAAGAAAGGCTCGAAATAAAGGATGATCTGTGGAGGCAAGGGTATAGATTTTAAAATGCCTATGTCAAAACATTTTGTTTTAATTACTAAACGTTGTATTTCCTAATAATTGAATATTTTATGATTTTACAATTGAAAAAACATTAATCTTGATAATTTTTGGTTGGAGCTTTACAAAATTTGATAAGAGTGATATACACAAGAAAACCCCAAACAAAGAAAAAAAAAAAACAAATGAAGAAAGTTGAACAGAGTAGCAGCTTTTATCCCAAATGTCAATTTGATGGCCGTTCAGAGAGATTCCTGTGAAGATTCGATCTTCTGATGTTAGAGAGATTCTTCTTCTTGACCTCAACACCTATAGCTGCAGCAAGCATTCGCGAGCGAGATGAAGGCATGTTCCTGAGATATTGAATAGCATGTTCTTTCTCCTTAACATCTGCAACAGAAGCAGTAGTAACATTGCTTCTAATCGGCTTTGTTTCTTGAATTTCTTCTTTCTTCTTATTTTGCAAATGCTCACGTTTAATCAGAAACGTTCCTGTTTACAAAATCCGCACACACTCAGATTCAGGATCGTTCAATGTTTCTCTTATCTTACTTAGTATCTCTTCCACAAATTTTACTTGAGTAAAGCTAACAAAATAACACATAGTACCTTGGCGTTTTGCAAAGGAATTTGGTTTTTGAATCTTGGGCTTAGGCATAAAAGCTTCTTCACCAATGTTAGCTCTCTCAGCAGCTATACATAGAATCACACAAAACACAGCATAAGAGCCAAGTAACAAGTCACAACTCAGAAACAGATAACCCTCAAGTTAGTTATTAAACACACAAATAGTAAAAGATGGTACCTTTTCGTTTTGGAGATGGGTCTTGCTCTTGAATCTTGAGCTCAGGCACAGAAAAGTCAATGGTAGTAGCTCTGTTGCCAGCTGGACACAAAGTAGCCTCTTCTTGGTAAGAGGTCTCAGCAAACTGTTTCCCAGATTCATCAGCATTTGGTGACTTAAAGGTAAAAGATACGTCATAACTGATAGGCTCCGCTGAATGAAGCACTTCATCTTGTGGCTCATCACAACGGTAATCTGAGTAACTTCCACCCGGGATCGATACTCCCACTGAGCCATTAAAAGCTTTGTTTGAATTGCACTCATCTCTGCAGGTGGTCTCAAGGGTGGTCTCAAGCACCGACGTGGGAGAGAAATTTATAGGAGTAGCTTCGTACAATGTCTTTAGCTCTTCAAAAGCAGCAGAGAACCAAGGAGTTCCTTCTCTTGCGTAAAATAACATATAAGCATTCTTTGATAGAACACATTCTTCACTAATTCTCCTGACCTGCCAAAGGAAAAGTTGCATTCATTCAAACCACTCTAGAGAAATCAACAAAGAATTAAATCAAAATGAAATCACTGATCATCATCTTATATTACCTTTGCATCATCAAAATGGTGCCATGTCTCAGGAGCTGATCTCACATACGATGAGTAATGACCAAAATGTACTCCACTCCCAAGATGCTCCACCATGCCATAGAGATAGTACTTTGTTGACACCTGAATAAACAAAACAAGAACATAATCAGATGTTATGACAAGACATGATAATCTCAGGGTCAGTTAAGTTTTCACATACTTGAGGATTTTCGTTACTGCTCATGTAAGGGAGCATATCCAACTCCAAAGGGAACTTGACATCTTTGAAGATCTTCTCCATATAGACTCCATCGTTCTTAAACCTCTTCAAATGGAACGTAGCAACAAGAGGCAACTTATCGAACTTAAGTTGCTTCTCCTTTGAGACTTTCTCTTTACAGTCATCACACGTAAGCTGGTCCTCGAGTTTTTCAACACATGTAAAAGACTCTAGAGCGCTGGAAAGATCATCAACATCGTCAATTTCAAGACTCCATCCAACAGACGGTTCAAATGTTTCCGAAGAGGAGTTGCAGTTGCAGCAACGAAGCTGGCAAAGAAAAGACAAAAACACATATGAAACTCTGCTTTTAACACTAGATAATCAGTATGTTAGTGAAATAAACTTTGTTACCTTACTAACGAGACGCCCACCAAAGACATTGTCAACAATATTAACCCTCGGAGAAGAGACAACAGCACCAGGGTTATTACTACTACTAAGATCCAAACAACACCTCTCTAACTTATCCAGAAACGACTGAAGAAACTCATGAGCGTCTTCTTGGTTGTTTATCTGAAAGTCAGCTGAGAAATCTATACAAGCAAACACAAATTAAGGTTGAGAAACCTCAAACACACAAGCAAACAAAAACAAAAACTTAAGTTGAGAAATATACAATTAAGGTTATCGCGAAACCGATCAATCTTTAAATTATATCCAGAAGACCTCAGGGAAAGCTCAATATGATCTCTAAGAGACCTCAGAACACAAAAATTATCATTCCCACCTGAAATTAAACAAAAAAAAAAACACAATTATAAATGAGCTAGAAGATGTAAGACTATGAACAAATCAAGACACCAACTAAACACAAACGTCTTACAGTTGCAAGGGTCTTGATATTTGTAAGAGCGAAGTGTGTCGAGAAGAGGCACACTATGAGTAAAGCACTGTAAGACAGAAGCTATGAAACAAGTGTTGCCTGAGTTATACAATCCAGCACCCTGAGAGAAAACACACATAATTAATTTAATGTTTTGGAATAAAAACTAAAATTAGAGATTAAAGGAAAGGATTAAAGGGATACATACAACACCAGTGGGTTCATTCTTCAGAAACGACCACGAGAAAGGCTCTGCAGTCTCCATCTTGGTATCATCGTCGTCGCTAAGATACTCAAAATTGGGCATGTACCTCCCTGGTTCCGCAGATGGCATGATTTGAGAATCTCTGTACTCGTTATCAGCTGAAGAAGGCGTGACTAGGGTTTCATCTGGGTTTTGGATCTGGCGAATTGGTGAGGAGAGGGCGAGGGAGTGAGCAACGAGGGCTCGAATCGGGGCGGTGGGTGAAGGCTCGTCTTCGTCTAGGGTTTTGTTTGGGTTTTCGATTTTAGGAGAGGGTGGTGGGTCACTCGACGCCATTAACAACACACCCAGATCGAATTTTCTGAAGAAAGAGGAGAAGTTAGGGTTTAGTTTTGTGGGGAATTGTCTACGTTTAGATCGAATCGAAGGTAATTGAAGGAGAAATTTTCGAAATTGGCTCCAAAAATTTGTGAAAGTTTCGAAATTTAGGAGGAAGATTCCGAAAAGGGGAGAGATTTGGGAAAGGATTTGGAGGGAAGAAGGTGGGTTTGAGTCCATTAATCAAAATGTTTTGAATTTGGAGGGAATATTATTCCGCCATTTTTTTCAGCGTTTATTTTCTTGTAAACTCGAATTTATACATTGGATTTGTTTACTTCTTTATGTGGTTTTATATAGTTAACTGAGTCAAGCCTGCGTGGTTTGCATTCAAGCTCTTTTCACCTTCTTTTTTAGGACGTCAACTTTTGTTTTCCTTTTTTATTTTAAATAAAGTAGATATTCCTTTTTTTCTTTGTTATAAGTTAATAAACTTCTATTATGAATTGGATCAGTTTAAAATATACTAAGATTTGATAAGATAAGTTTCTTTTTGAAAATCCTATTTAAAACAGAAACATTGAATTTTTTATGTGTGTTTTTTTTTTTCAAATTAAACCATATCTTAACACATAATCATAGTATAAAATTAACCTTTAGCTCATGTGATATTTACAAAATATACCTTTAAAATGTGAATTTTAAATTATACTGTAAATATATTAATGACAGGCCCATTTTAATAATAAATTTTTAATTAGAACAAAATCTGTTGAAAAATGTAAAATTTTATCAGAACTTCAATTTTAATAAAATAAAGCATTAATTATTGTATATAATAAAAATTATGTAAATTAATATTACTAAGATTTTGTTATATAAATAAAAATAAAAGTTATATGATTGTTTTCTAAAATTTTAATTATAGTCTGATTATATCAAGATAGAATTATTATAGAAAATTAAATATGGAAAATTATATTAAATTGAAAGTTTAACATAATTATTTTCACAACAGGGAACATTTAAACAGATAAATAAATTATTATACACCGTTAAAACTGGTTAGAATTTGTAACTATATAATATTTTATACAAAAATGAAAAGTTAGCATATATTAAACTCCTATATATACATCTATATACTATCATGTTTTTATTTGTGCTTTTGAACTCACGAATATATATTATCTAAAGAAAATTAAATTTTATTAAAATAAAACCCTGATTTAAAAACTCTGATCGGATTCTAGTTAATAATTTTTAAGACAAAATTTATATAATCATAAGTAAAAGTATAATATTGTTATTTTTTGAGAAATTGTTAGAAATACTATCAGTTAAGTACCACTTTTCAAAAATACCACCAATCAATAAATCTATTAACATTTGGATTTAAGTTTCAGTGATTATTGTTTAGGATTTAATATTAAGGGGTTTGGATTAGGTTTATAAATATTCTATAAATATTTTTTTAAAATAATAATTTAGTGTTTTTTTATCATAAATTTAGGCTATTTGTGAAAATAATTATTCATTAATGATACATTTAAAAAGTGATATCAAACTTTTGGTAGAATTGAAATTTCCCTTTTTAAAATATTTTACACTAGAGTCACTTTTTGGATTTTTATAACACTCAGAGACACTTCTCATTCCTAAATCACTTTCTTTTAACTAAAAAACGTAACTAGAGTATAAATTTGTAAGACCCACTATTTTTCCTTTTTCATGTTTCTCGGATCTTATTTTGCTTTTTTAGACAGTTATTTTTACCAAGGATGGACATATAAGGTGGACATATTTTAATGTATACAAGGGTAACATATAAGGTGGACATATTTATAAAGATTCCAAAGATGATTTTCTAAATGTACATAGCATACGAATGTACACAAATCTTTTTATTCACTTGTTCAACGACTCTCATATACACTGGTGTATATTAGTATGTTATCCATATATGTATGTGTTACCTTTGTTTATTCTAGATAAATATATATTTGATTTACATATATGAATGTATTATCTCTGTTTCTTATGGTTAAAAGTTGTAGAACCTATATATATAAGCAAATATCCATACGTATATAGATATTAAATACCGTAGTATCCACATGTACATTGATGTGTACATACAAAAGATGAATTTTTTTTTTTGACATCATACAAAAGATGAATTAATTACGGTTTTGCCATTAATGGAAAACCATAAAAAGATATTAAAAATGAGCATTTGGTGACTCGAACATGAAGAGAATGCTATACTTACTCTGCTATTATCACATACCATGATTAAATTCTTAGTCTTATTTACGTAAAATAATTAATGTACAAACGATTTCATACAAATATTAAGAAATAGATTCAAAAGTATTTTCTGAGTATTCCCAGATTATTTTCAGATTTCTACTGATTTATAGCTAAAAAATATGCAACTTTGGTTCGAATAAAAAGCATAAATGTTACCATTAAAAATTGTAAATATATTATTTCATTCCAAAAACTAATTAGAGAGTTACAATAATCAAAATAAACATGTGTACATGTGTGCAACTTCACATGTGTACACTCTTTATTGTTAAAACAATATACCATATACACATATACATATGTACAACTATATGTGTGCATGTGTACATTTTTATTGTTAAAACAATGTACCATATAACCATATACATATGTATATGTGTACATCTCCACATGTGTACACTTTTTATTATTACATACATTTGCAAGTTTTACTGTCCATATATACAAATGATAAATTTGTTACATATATACTCGTCAATATAATCACTATGTACTTTATATTTTATTGTACATTCATACATCTTCACATATATATATATATACACTTTTTATTATTATTATTTAATTTTTTTATTAAATAAGGGTATAATTGTAATTTTGAAATATTTTTCTTCCTTGACCTAATTTTTTTTCTCCTGCGCTGCCACCATTGTTACCACCAAAGTTTTCACTGATTTCTCACATCACCAGCCAATTTATTTTCAAAATTTACTTAATTTTTTTATAGAGCTCTAAATCATGTTATACATACACGTTTTTTGACCCCAATAACAACAATCTGAGATTTTTTGTTTGCATCTTCTCGATTTGGATAAAATCCCCCATGATTCATCACCGTTAAATCGTGTAATCGCCCGTCTACGGCCACTGAAGCCGAGGTTTAGAACATAGACTGGTTCTGTAATGAAAGTTAAAACCAAAAGGTTTAGAACAACAGAAAACAAGAACTAAATATTGAGAAAGTTAAAACTTTGCTATGGAGTTGTTGATCTGATTCTTTTCAATTTCAAAAAAAAGTTAAACTATGTGGTTAGACATTTTTTTCTTACATAAACAAAAAGATCAAGATGAAAGAGACAAGGAATATATTTTGGCAAATAAACTTAAAAGAAAAGATGATAGTTAATTAACTTATTTAGTTAGGAGAGTACATGTAGAAAATGAGTTTTGTTAGATAAAAGTACTTTAATAGCATAAAGTGTCTTATAGTGTAATAGGAAACTAGAAACTGACTCTCAGTGTAATTGCTTCCTTTTTTTTATTCAAATGAAATCAATCGTAAAAGCAATGTTCTTCGTAAACGTCTTGAAAGTATCTATAGATTTATGTGCGTTTTAATTTTTGAGTTTGTATATAATACATCAAAAACACTGAATAATCATCTAATACGAAAAAGACAAAAGTCAAATTTAGAAACCTGAACCAATTAAATTTATGATCGTGCAAATATATATATTTATTTATTTATTTATTTAAAGTAAAAATATTTAAAATGATATGGATCTGAACAAGAAATTTCTGCAAATTAATAAATTAATAAAATAACATAATCCTGACTTTATTGATTTACAGAGTTTTATTGCATTAACTTGTCAATAATCAACTATATCTGTAATTGAAAAAAACTAGTTTAGATAATTTATTTTAAGATATACTGGTAGACATTTTTCTTATAGACATCACAAATGATCATGAAGAATGGAGATATACTGCATAGGTGTTTGATAGTTTATTCAACAGCAATCAACAAGATTTATTATTTTTGTTGCAAGTTGTTTCTCCATTACAAGGACACTACTCAACTAGCAAGCATTGATTTTATGGATTGGAATAATATCATAGTAAGGCTGAGACAACATTATGTGTATGAGCATGTGGATATAATTAGAGATGAGACTGCAAATGAACCAGACTATTGCTACGTGTTTCCCAAAGGAAATAAGAAAAGAGAAAATCATTAAAAGGAGCTTTTACTGAGAATGTTTTCAGTGATGAAGTATTTGGCTAAGAGTAATATAGCTTTTCGGGGATCTAATGACACAATTGGTTAAATATAACAATGGAAAATTTCGGGGGAAGATTGAGATGATTGGTGAATTTGAGCTTGTAACAAGGGAGTACATAAGGCAAATTACCAAAGTAACCCAATACCATTATCTCAGCCACAAAATTATACATGAGTTGACTAGAATGTTGGGTTCTTAAATCAAGGTTATGATCATCAAGAAGAGTAACGAGGCAAAATTATTCTAAATTATTCTCGATCGTACATTGTATATTAGGCACAAAAAGAAAATGTCTCTCATTACTCGATGTGTGGATATATCAATAATTGCAGTTCATATTGAAGAATTTTTTCTTATTTTTATCGAGCTTAACGATACATCAGAAAAAGACGTTTTGAGCTTTTATTTGATATATTGATTGGTCTGAACCTGGATATTAATGATTTGGGGATAAGGTTATAAATGGATCCAACATGAAAGGGAAAAACAAAAGAGCACAGAAGAGATTGTTGGATATCAATCCAAGAGAATTTTATACATCATGTGGTCATAATTTGAATTTGGTTATCTATGATAATGCTAAAAATTTTGAAAAAACAAGCTCTTTCTTTGGGATGATCAAGTGTTTATACTGATTTTTTTCACCTTCTTCGACTTGATGGGAAATGTACAGAACAATGTGAGAGGTTTCATGCTTAAACTCCTATCAGATACGTGTTGGGAAACAAAACCTTGAAAGATGAAAAACATTTATCATTAAATTTGATGTGTTCCTTTTACTCTGCCATGATTGCGCAGTGACATGAAAAATAAGTTGGCGTTGTTTTGCGAGTGTTGTGTTTTCTGTGATGATAGGTCTGTTTTTTGGTTGCTATCGCTGGTCGAAGCGTTTATGAAAAGAACAGGCCATGATATCAAAATAAGATGATGACTAGAAAACTAATTTTCTCCATCGTTAATGGGCTATCAAGTTAAAAAAAAAAACTATTTACAATTTGACACCTTTATAAGGGATATTACTTAATACTCATTTTCAGTTTATATTTGCCTATGTATATTATATTTCGCTCACACTGTAAACTATTTTGATTAAGTATATGACAGAACTATTGTTATTTTCTTACAAAATATGGCTTTCAACAGCATACGACCAAAGGCAGAAACTTTCTTGAAATTATGAATGTTAAAAATACTACAATTTAGTTGTTAACTAACGTGTGAGATGCTATAACTATATTAAATCTACGTTATGGAAAACACAATTACCAATAAACATTCTTGGCCAAAATTAGATTAATCTTTTGTTAGTCTTTACTAAAATAAAAACTACTAACCAAATAAAACCAACTCTCTCTTTCATCTCATGTGTCTCTCTTTCTCTTATTTTTGATCTCCATTGTCGTAAGGAGATCAAGAAAAGCTATGAGTCTAAATTGTCTATCATGTCAAGCTCTTCCACGTACGGATTCCAACAACGAGTTTGATCTCTCTGGTCCTGGACCACCAACGGTCGAAAGTCACCATGTCTTAGGTAAAACATATTGTGCTGATCAGGTTGGTGGGAGAAATTGGTCAGGGAATTTGAATGCTAAGATCTCTGATAAAATTGGACGATCAGGATCCTCTTTAGCGCAAAGAATGAAGAAGGTGAAAAAGATTCCTCATATTAGGCTTAGTGGTCCGGTTGGTTCTAACTCTGGCAATGGGATGCTTAGAACCGAACAACCAAAGCTTGTGAGAAGTAGTGGAATGAGAAGGAATTGGAGTTTTGAGAATTTGAGAGATCAAGGGTTGATAGAAGAGAAGAGCAAGGTTAACATATGATTATCAATGATTATTATGATTCTGGGATTTTATGGAAGATAAACAAAACTGGTTACATGTAGTTTTGAATCCAGATTCATGGTTATATAAATCATGATAGAATATGTGAGTAGTAAAATAGTAATATTTTGATGATAATTATGTGTTTGTTTATTATTTATGTTCTCGTTCAATATTATATTATTCTGTTGTAATATATTTTTGAAAGAAAATATTGTTTTCCATTTTAATGTGTGTGTCAGTGTGTGTGTTTAATCTATTTCATATGATCACGATGTGTATAAATGTTACTGATTGTGTTAGATGCGATGTCACAGTCCAGATATAAACTTCATGCCACGTTATTATTAATTTTTCAACCATGTTTCACGTTATTGACAAAAATACACTTGAAACTGATATATATGAGTTCTTGAGAACAAACGTAGAAATCTTTATGGTAACGAAACAATTTATAAATCTCTATTTATCTTAGATATTGTAGGAGGTGGGTTATACCCCTTCATAAGGCCCATCAAATGAAGAAACTTAGTCCAACATGACAGTATACTCGGCCCACCGGGTAACACCAAAACGATTCGGCATGAGACGCGTTTAGTAGCGCGACTAAACATGTTCTAGAAGAGTCGGCGGAGGTACGATTTACTCGGACTACTAAACGGGCCTAGCGATAACAAGGCCCAACAAGGCTCGGGTAAATTAGGGCGAACACGAAGATTGGATCTATAAAAGGAGAGAGGCAGCAAAGGAAAAAGGGATCCGGAATTGGACATACTCACTTGGCGGCTAGATCTAGGGTTTCTTAGCGATTAGGTGGTTAGATCTAGGGTTTACTCACCTTCCTGTTTAGTCACCTTCCCGTTTACTCACCATCTCATACTTCCGGCTAGTCCGCCTCTTTACTCTTCTCTTTGTAACTCATTATTCAGATCTAATAAAACGTCTTTGTTCGCCCTCATCTCTCTTTATATTGTTCGAACCATTTTCACCTCAAACAATTTGGCGCCCACCGTGGGGCTCTGAACAAAGCAACGTTATCAGATCTAGACATGCCTGACGACGGAACCGTCTCCGGAACTGCCGGCGAGGAGCCGACTCAGACTCCCGTGCCCGAAACACCTCTTCCTCCCGACTTCATGAGCTCCGTCATGGCGCGTTTCGCCAGACAAGACGAAATACAAAAGGAGACTCAAGCTCAACTCGCCGCACTCGTAGCAGCGTTAACAGCAGCTCCCGCCGGACAGACGAGTAACTCTCTACCGTTCCGACGTCATCTCTTCAACACTAACCCGACGACACCGGTAGCCGACCATACCTCCGAACAGTCGGAACCCACCGAGCCGCATACCGCAGAAGCAGCTCAAGTCGGCCCAGATCTCACGACTGTCCGTGAAATCGCTGAGCTCAAACTGAACCTCCAACAGATGAGCTCCACGATTCACAAGGTTACTAGCGCCGCTCCACAGATCGAGAGTGTTCTCGCCTCAACCGAGCGTACTCCATTCACCAGTACGCTGACTAGCGTAAACTTCCGCAAGATTGAGAAGCTACGCGTCCCACAGTACAAACCCGGCGGTGACCCTGTGGAGCATATGACTGCTTTCAACATCGCGATTGCTCGAGCGCGACTACCCGACGACGAAAGAGACGCCGCATACTGTCAGCTGTTCGTGGAAACACTCCACGACCAAGCCTTGACCTGGTTCTCAGGTCTCAAGGAGAACTCCATCAGCAGTTTCAGAGAGCTTTCGTCGGCTTTCCTCAAGACCTACATCATGTTCACTAAGCGCGAAGCAACAGCCTCCAGCTTGTGGAACCTGAAGCAGACTAAAGATCAAAGTCTTCGAGACTTCATGGAGCGCTTCAAGTCGATCGTCTCAAAGATCGACATCCCTGACCACATAGCCGTCGACGCTCTCATGAACACCCTCCATCTCGATTCCAAGTTCAGAGAGGACCTGTACCGAAGCACCTCCACAACGCTCCAGGATGCCATAGCTCGCTCACACAACTTCATCCGAATGGAGGAAGACACAAAAGCAATCATAGGCAAGCATAGCGCAGCAAAGCCGACAACGCCCAAGACCTCTGACGCAAAGCCGGAGCCGCGTCAACACGCTTCCGGCGACAAGAAACAACAAAAGAGCGGCCTTCTCTTTGTCGTCGATGAGAATAACACACCAGTAGCAAGTTTCTCAGTACGCGGCGAGCCATGGAACGTGTACAACCGAGAGACGGCGGCTCTGAAAGGTTTGGCTAGTCCTGCCGGACCGGCTCAACCAGTTTCGCCGGCTACCTCAGGAGTGGGATCTTCTAAAGGAGTCGACCTCACCAAACACTGCAAATACCATGATGTCAAAGGACACGACACAACCGAATGTAGAACGATGTACGCTGAATTCCTCTCATCGGTTGAAAAAGCCGACTTCAAGATTCAGCCTCCAAAGTAGAAACCTAAATCCGGTAAGAGTTGGTCTAAGAACAAAGATAAGCGCGCGCAGCGAAAGTCCGGTGGTAAGAGCGGAGAGCAACACCGTCCAGACGACAAACCTTCGGATGCCGCCGACAACGAAGCCTCCTCGGGAGACGAGGGACAACCAGCAAGCCGTCAACGTATTGAAGTAATTCGATCTCAGCAACCTTTGTCATCTGATGACGAGGACGATAACTCTCCCGAGTCAAGCGACCTGCGAAGCTTCCTGAAGCGGAAGGAGACGACATGCAGTGACGTCAACAGCGGAGATCTCCGCCTCAAGCTCCAAGCCAACAAGTCGCGACGCCTGGAAACCAAGGAGCCTCCCTTGTCGGTCGACAAGCCTGTCACGGATCTGCGCGACAAACTCAACGCTAACCTGACCGATTTACGCGCGCGACTAAACCGTTCCAAATCAATGAATCAACGGCTAGAGCAGTCAACCTCGTCTCATACCATGGATTCGTCAATGTCGAGCGGAGAAAACGTCCCAGCGGATCTCCGTACATTCTTAGATACCAAACGAGTAGTCGCGAAACCACGGCTGAACGTCATCATGGGTGGATCACCTCCTTGTGGCGACTCTGTCCGCTCCGTTAAAGACTACCGGCGTCAAGCCGCGTCTTCGAGACGCTGGCCTACGAAGCCACCGAGTCACGCGCCGATCAGCTTTACCCCCGAAGATTTGAACGGAGTCCACCTGCCCCACAACGATCCTCTGCTAGTCGTCCTTGAGATCGGTAAGTACGATGTAACCAAAGTACTAGTCGACACAGGAAGCTCGGTTGACCTAATCTTTCGTGATACGCTTGAGAAGATGGGGGTAGATTTCGACGACGTCAAGTCATCCTCACGAACCTTGACCGGCTTCAACGGCTCATCGGAAACCATCCTAGGAACTATCCGTCTCCCAGTCCGCGCGTGCGGAGTTACTCGAACGATTAAATTCGCCGTGGTAAACACTAAAGCTCCTTATCACGTCATTCTCGGAACCCCATGGATACATTCGATGCAAGCAGTTCCATCCACCTACCACCAATGCATCAAGTTTCCCGGGGTAGACGGAACAATCAAGACCGTCCGCGGCGATCAGCAAGCCGCGCGAGACCTGCTAATTGCCACAGTCAAGCTGCAACGTTCATCGTCCCTAGTCAACTCTGTCTCTCATCCGATCGCTCGAACCTTCCCTCAGAAAGACGAGGTTCTGGAGATGCCTGTAGACGATTCTGATCCAAGTAAGACGGTGCGCGTCGGTGCACATCTAGCCGACGATATGCAACGAGCATTGCTCACATTCCTGAAGAAAAACGTGTTCACCTTCGCTTGGTCTGTCACGGACATGAAAGGAATCGATCCAGCAATAACCACCCACGAGCTCAACGTCGACCCCACTTTCAAGCCTATCCGCCAGAAAAGACGTAAGCTGGGCCTGGAAAGAGCAAAAGCAGTGAACGAGGAAGTCGAACGACTACTCGGAGCTGGTTCAATCGCAGAAGTTCGTTACCCGGAATGGCTAGCGAATCCCGTGGTGGTCAAGAAAAAGAACGGGAAATGGCGCATGTGCGTCGACTTCACCGACCTTAACAAAGCTTGCCCGAAGGATAGTTACCCATTACCCAGCATTGACCGTCTCGTAGAATCAACCGCAGGAAATGAGATGCTCACCTTCATGGATGCGTTCTCGGGCTACAACCAGATCATGATGCACCCCGATGATCGCGAGAAGACAGCGTTCATCACAGACCGAGGAACATACTGTTATAAAGTCATGCCATTCGGGTTGAAGAATGCCGGTGCTACCTACCAGCGACTCGTCAACCGAATGTTCGCCGATAAACTCGGTAGCACCATGGAAGTTTATATCGACGATATGCTCGTCAAGTCGCTTCATGCCAAAGATCACCTTAACCATTTACGCGATTGCTTCGAAACACTAAACAAGTATGGGATGAAGCTGAACCCAGCTAAGTGTACGTTTGGAGTCTCTTCCGGCGAGTTTCTAGGCTACATCGTTACCCAACGAGGGATTGAAGCCAACCCGAAGCAAATATCAGCTGTGCTCGATCTCCCAAGTCCTAAGAACATCCGCGAAGTCCAGCGGCTAACTGGTCGCATCGCCGCTCTTAACCGTTTCATTTCTAGATCAACCGATAAATGTCTCCCTTTCTATGATCTTCTCCGTGGAAACAAGAAATTCGTTTGGGACGATAGGTGCGAGGAAGCATTCTCCCAGCTCAAGAAGTACCTCACTACCCCTCCAGTCCTCGCAAAGCCAGACGAAGGAGACGTCCTCTCGCTCTACATCGCCGTTTCTAGCGCAGCGGTTAGTAGCGTCCTCATCAAGGAGGACAGAGGCGAACAGAAGCCAATCTTCTACACAAGCAGGCGCATGACCGGTCCGGAAACTCGGTATCCAGCTCTTGAGAAAATGGCTCTCGCTGTGGTAGAAGCAGCCAGGAAGCTTCGACCCTACTTTCAATCACACTCGGTTGAGGTGATGACTGATCAGCCCCTCCGAACTGTCCTACAGAATACGAATCGCGCCGGTCGACTAACCAAGTGGGCCGTAGAACTCGGAGAGCTCGACATAACGTATAAAAATCGCACAGCCCTCAAAGCTCAGGTCTTGGCTGACTTCATCGTCGAGCTAGCACCCGAACTAGAACAAGACATCCAGCTCCCGAGTCAGAACTGGATACTACATGTGGACGGCTCCTCGACAAACAAGGGTTCAGGCGCGGGTGTCCAACTCCAATCCCCAACTGGTGAACTGATACGACAATCGTTTAGCTTTGACTTCCCAGCGTCAAACAACGAAGCTGAGTACGAGTCATTGATAGCCGGCCTACGTTTAGCCAAAGCAGTCAAAGCAAAGCGAGTAAGCGCGTATTGCGACTCTCAGCTCGTCGCCGGTCAATACAACGGAGATTATGATACCCGCAACGATCGAATGGACGCATACCTTCGTATCGTTCAAGAGTTAGCGAAGGAGTTCGAATTGTTCGAGCTCACCAAGGTACCCCGCGGTGAAAACGCTTGTGCAGATGCACTCGCCGCCCTCGGAAGCAAACTACGCGACCAAATAGAGCGAACTATTCCGATACATCGCATCGACGAACCGAGTATCAACGTTTCCGAGGAGACATCTACCCTAATTGCCCCCATCAGCGACACAGCAATGACTGAGACCGATCAGCAGACCGTCGACTGGCGGTTGGAGTTTATTAACTACCTCTCGCACGGCACACTGCCAACCGAGAAGTGGGAGGCTAGACGACTAAAACGACGCAGCGCGCATTATGCCGTCATGGATGACGGACTTTTCAGATACAACGCATGCGGGGTCCTCCTCAAATGCATTCACGGCGATGAGATTCGACGTGCGATGGCCGAAACCCACGACGGTGCTGGAGGAAACCATTCCGGAGGACGGGCCCTAGCCTTAAAGATCAGAAACGCGGGACTCTTTTGGCCGATTATGAACACAGATTGCGAATCCTATTCTCGTCAATGTGACAAATGCCAGAGACATGCCCCCGTTATACATTGCCCAACGGAAGTATTACAAACTTCTACCGCTCCTTATCCGTTCATGCGCTGGGCTATGGACATTATTGGCCCCATGGTTTCTTCTCGTCAGCGCCGCTTTGTCTTAGTCCTTACAGACTATTTCACC
>CAKOAT010389599.1:29212-74877 GCA_932364175.1 Eruca vesicaria subsp. sativa
GATAATCGCCCCGACGAAGCCATAACCCGAAGCAGAATACTTAGAGAGAGAAAGCTAAAAGTAGAGAGAAGGGAGAGAAGAAAGTACCTGAGTTTGCAG
Organism: Eruca vesicaria subsp. sativa; assembly: GCA_932364175.1. Lineage (NCBI taxonomy): Eukaryota > Viridiplantae > Streptophyta > Magnoliopsida > Brassicales > Brassicaceae > Eruca > Eruca vesicaria. Next base: position 29,312 of record CAKOAT010389599.1, read on the forward strand.
AGAAGAATAATGAAAGAGGGAGAGAATCTACCTATTTATAGCAAAGTCCTGAGGCACGATTCTCTAAGTACAATTAATGCATTTAAACGGGCCTAAATAATCCCATTAACTGCAGAAACCCAGAAGATTATCCAAGATCTATTAACCCTTAACCTAATTCAGTTTGGTTAAGCCCTTAAAACCGGTTTACTCCAACCGAGATTAAACCGGATCTAAACCGAGCAGCGACCGAGATTGAACCAGAAGGCGGTTGGGAGCTGAACGTGCATCTCAACTCGGATGATCTACTCAAACTAAGTGTTACTCCGCGAGTAATGACTTAGTTAATTTGCTAGACGACTTGAGATGTGACGTCTTTATGAGACAATAGGAGACACACTAGCCGTGAGACTAGACGCGCTCAAGGTGTCGCCTAAACACACTCTCACAGGCATCAACTCAGTCATGCTGCTAAACAAGCTCAAGATGACGCCATTACGCGACGATATAAGATCTTCTAGTCGCGAGACTAGACATGCTCAAGATGTCGCCTAAGTACGCTCTCGGTCGACTTTCTGGTCGCAAGACTAGACACGCCCGAGGTGCCGCCTAGACGTGCTCGTAACCAACGTTCTAGTCGCGAGACTAGATACGTCCGAAGCGTCGCCTAAAACCGCTCTCACAGGCACCAATTCAGTCATGCTACTAGATGAGCCCGAACCGATACATTTACGCGACGATGGAGGACGTCCTAGTCGCACGACTAGACCTGCTCGGGGTGTCGCCTAAACGTGCTCATAATCGTCGTTCTACCCGCGAGACTAGACGTGCTCAAGATGTCGCCTAAGTATGCTCTTGATCGACATTCTAGTCGCGAGACTAGACACGCCCGAGGTGTCGCCTAGATGTGCTCTTGATCGACATTCTAGTCGCGAGACTAGACACGCCCGAGGTGTCGCCTAGATGTGCTCATGATCGACGTTCTAGTCGCGAGACTAAACATGCTCGAGGTGCCGCCTAAACGCGCTTGTGATCGACATTCTAGTCGCGAGACTAAACATGCTCGAAGTGCTGCCTAAACGCGCTTGTGATCGACACTCTAGTCGCGCCTAAACATGCTCGAAGTGCCGCCTAAACACGCTTGTGATCGACATCCTAGCCGCGAGACTAGACAAGTCAGAGGCGTCGTCTAAATGAGTATTCCTGCAAGTTTCCCCATTTGATCAAACCTGACCCACAAATTCACTTAGAGTCCTACGGACTCACAAGTGAACTGGGGGGACTTATTGTAGGAGGTGGGTTATACCCCTCCACAAGGCCCATCAAATGAAGAAACTTAGCCCAACATGACAGTATACTCGGCCCACCGGGTAACACCAAAACGACTCGGCATGAGACGCGTTTAGTAGCGCGACTAAACATGTTCTAGAAGAGTCGGCGGAGGTACGATTTACCCGGACTACTAAACGGGCCTAGCGATAACAAGGCCCAACAAGGCTCGGGTAAATTAGGGCGAACACGAAGATTGGATCTATAAAAGAAGAGAGGCAGCAAAGGAAAAGGGGATCCGGAATTGGACATACTCACTTGGCGGCTAGATCTAGGGTTTCTTAGCGATTAGGTGGTTAGATCTAGGGTTTACTCACCTTCCTGTTTAGTCACCTTCCCGTTTACTCACCATCTCATACTTCCGGCTAGTCCGCCTCTTTACTCTTCTCTTTGTAACTCATTATTCTGATCTAATAAAACGTCTTTGTTCGCCCTCATCTTTCTTTATATTGTTCGAACCATTTTCACCTCAAACAGATATAACATTCATTACAAATAATTCATGTGTGCCATTAATATTATATTTTTTATATAATAAATTTATAAATTATTAGGATCGGTCCACGTTAGGTCCACGTTACGAACATAATATGCTTTACATATAATGTATATATCTATATCATTGTATATTTTTATTGCGTGAGTTTTATGTTAGGATTTGTTGAAACAAATAAATTGAAAGAAATGATTTTGAAAATATCTCCCATACACGAATCCATGCATAATATTTATATTAATTATTGTGTGTAATTTTGTTAAGGTTATGTTGTTTGTCGTAATATTTTTAAGTGGATTTTGTTGGTGTTATCAATGTGGTATAGAGTAGTAGTCGAGTGGTTAATATATTTTTTTGTTTCTTTTATCAATAATGTGTTGTTGCGTGTATGTTAATTAGTATCAGCTAGTGATGAAGCGAGTCTTCTTTGCAGTCAATAAGTAAATTGAATTTTTAGAACTTTGCATTTTTCATTATTATTTCAAGGATTTAACGGTTTTGGTTAGTCATGGAAATTCGGCTTTTGATCGGTTTTGGTTCTTTTTTAGTTTTTCAACTCTCGCAACGTATGAACTGTTCGGGTATTTATAAAATATGGTTTGGTTACGGCTTAGTTTAGGTAACAATGTTAAAAACTAACTAGAGATTGACCCGCACGCCCGTGCGGGTGTTAATTTTTACTTTTTTATAAATTAATATTTTTCTTACATAATTAGTATTAGATATCTTATATATCATAATATAATTAATTATATAAATATTTTTAGGTTTCTATACATTAGAATCGAATCCGGATCAAGTACAGTAATACGGTTAGTTTTGGTTATTTGATTGTTTTAGGTTAAATTTAGTTTGAATTCAAAATACCCTAACTGTATCGGTTAATATTGTTACTTTTTGGTACAAATATCCAAATCGGCCTCAGATTCTTTAGTTTTTGTCAATTTGTAGGTTTCTAATTATTAAAACTGAATTCTTTTTGACTTGTGAAGACCCGATTTAAAATATTTTTATAGATTGATTTTTTTTTTCTTTCATGATTAGTATTAGATATTTTATATGTATCATAATATAATTAATTGTATGAATATTTAAATATTTTTAGGTTTCTATACATTATAATCAAACCTGAATCAAATATGGTAATATAGTTAGTTTTAGTTATTTGGTTATTTTTAGGTTAAGTTTAATTTGAATTCAAAATACCAAAGCTAAATCGGTTAATATTATTACGTTTGGTACAAATATCCGGACATGCTTCATATACATTAGTTTTTGGATATTTATAGGTTTTTGTATATCAAAATTGAATTCTTCTCGACTTGTGAAAACCGATTTAAATTATCCACATGAAAAATTATAATACCGAATGAATTCTAGTTTCCAAACTCAAAAAACTTGATATCCAAAATAAATATCGTAGATGAATAGGTATTCGAATGTCTATGTCTAACTGATTATGTAAACAAATAAAAAAAATTTGTTAACCATTTTAATTCTTGTCACATATAGAGTCACTTCATTCAAATATGTCAAATTATTATAGTTAATATGTTAAATAAATGTTGTCGAAATATTATAGTAAATGTAATTAATGAAATAGTTAAAAAGTGAAAATGAATGTAAAATATAAAATAAAAAAATTGAAAACAAATACGCTTTGTTTTCTAATTCTGTAATAAATGGTATCAATTTATTTAGTAAAGATAATAAATGAAACTGTTAGAATTAATTAAAATAGAAAGAAAATCTGTAAAAAAAATCACTTAAATTAAGCAAGTATTATTGTTTTACTGCTATCCATGTTTTCAAACACATATTCATTTAGTCTGCTATTCTAGTTTCCAAACAACTTCATTGTATACTTTAACTTTAATAATATAGATTTATATCTGATAATTTGTTTGTTTCAATTCAGTTTCGGTTTGTTCTATTTTTAGATAATTTAGAAAATTCGGTAAAAACCAGTTTATAGTTATTGGGACTAAATATTGGATAATTCGAGTGATTTATTTATTTTGGATAATTCAAAAAATTTGGTGATTCAGATATTTTTTTTAAAAGAAAATTGGATAAAAATATTTGGGAATTCATTTTACAGGGAACTCAGTTTATAAGTAGCGTTTGCCGTTTATTGGGTAATTTTAAACTAATTATAATTAATATTTTGAAGTATATAAAAAATACTTTAAATATTTAGGTACATATTTGGTTTTCGGTTCATTTCCAGCTTGTTTTTTTTATTCCAGTTTTTGTTTTATTTATAAAATTTATCTCGGATTCAGTCAGTTTAGGAAACAATTGCAGGAAATGACTAATAGCCACTAAAATATTTTTTTACAATTCACTTCCGTTTTTTGGTTAGTTTCAGATATTCAGATAATAAATCAGATTTTGTTAGTTTAAATGAAATATTGGATAATTCAGGTAAAACTGAATATTTTGGATATAAATTATTTGGACAATTTGGTTTGTTCTTGTAATTTGGATAGTTTTTTAAGAAAATTGATAAAAATACTCCAGTAATTCGTTTTTTTTTTCAGGTTGTTCAGTTTGAATGTAGTGTTTTAGAAATATTTGGTAATTCTAATACTAAAATTATTGGGTGTTTTTCTCAATTCGATTCTGATGCAGTTTGGATTTTTTTTTATTTCGAGAGAAATATGGACCATTTGATTATTTGTGAACATCAACTCAGTCTTGACATAATTTAAAGAAACTAACACTAAGTAAGGTAAATTATTTTTTTTAATTATTTTGTGGAACTTCATGTCTAAACATTTTCTCAGATAAATTGGAGTGTAGTGTATATTTTATCTAAACATACGGAATTTTTAATTTCATATGCCGAAGCCAGATAATGTTTCATTTTCATAAATTAGAGTGTAGGTTTACTTGACATAACTAAAATAAATTATACTAAGTAATTATTCTATTTATTTTGTGGAATTTCTTGTGCAAACATTTTACATTGTTAACTTTTATATTCTTTTTAAAAATATAATTAGTTTTAATGCAATGTTTAGAGTTATGACGCAACTAATCATTTGCCTGCCCAGCTTTACCACCAATTATTTGTATTCATCTATTACCTTTTGCAATTTTTTCCAGGACTTTGATCATAGCTTTAGAATTCTCGAATTGATATTTAAGCAATGCATGTCCGTATCACTCATCCAGCAATATTGCTTATTCAATATCTATTACCTTGTGTGAATATTCTAACTCTTGGATCATAGTTTTTGATCGCCTGATTCCAACTCAAGTTAGGCTTTCTTTCCTTGAGTTCAACCACCTGTTTTTCTGCATCGTCATCTTTGATCCTTTGCATGTGCTCAAAATATTGAATCTTAGATTTTGATTGTTTGAGTTGCAACCCAAGCTGTGATTTACGTCTCTGCGACTTAGTCACATCTTTTGTTGATACACCTCTTACTAGGGATGTTAAATAGGGCTTTCTGTAAATGGACATAAACGGGCCTAGTGTAGTTTTTGTGTCCATTAACAACCCGTTTAACTAACAATCTTACACGGGGTTCGTCGGGTTTGGCCGCCTATGTCCGTTTAATAAACGAGTTTTAATAAAAATAAACGGACAGCCCGTTTAGCCCGTTTAATTTTTTTCTCTCAGCTCTAAACATCTCTACCGTAATCTATTTGTCGTTCTCTAGCTCCTTGCCTCCTTTCATCGAAATATCAAAATTCTCTTTTCGTGAGTTTCTGAATCGAATACGGAAGTTTCTAGGTTTTGATTTGTCTTTTGGCATACATCCCGTGTCTTCTTCTTCATTCTCTCTTCCTCACATCTAGTGTCAACAGTTTGACTTAACTAAACTGTTGTTTCAAACTGATTTCCTTATGGGTTATTGCTTTGTCTCTACTTCGAGTTAGGGCTATGCGTTTTTAGATCTTTCCGGCTTATGATCTCTTTGATTATGTGTCTTTATATAGCTATATAGCTATGTGTTCTTAGTTTTTACCTTTATGTCTCTTGGTTGCTTTGGTTTTAGTGGAGTCATAGAGATGTTTAGAGAGTTTAAGAGCGTTGGTTAAGAGCTGATGTTGTGTTGTATAGTGCGTTGATTGATGCTTTGTGTAAGACTGGGTTTGTTGGTTCTGCTGTTTCGTTGATTAATGAGATGACTAAGGAAGGTATTAGTCCTAATGTCGTAACTTACAATTCGATTATAGATGCCTTTGGTCGCTTTGCTGCTATGGAGTCCTTAGCTGAGTCCAGAGATGGTAGCTTAGAGGATAATCGTGTAATAGAGTTATTTGAGCAGTTAACCACTGAGAGTAGTAACAGAAAGAAGAAAGATTGTGAGGAGGGTGTGCATGAACTCTTGAGTATATTAGAAGTTATCCCCAAAATGCATGAGCTGGAAAATCAAACCAATGTGGAAACGTTTTCAGCTATTCTGAACGCTTGTGTTAATGTGCAGGTTCATGTGATCTTACAAGATTCATCTTTGTTTAAATTGTATTCTTGTATAGTTAGTGGAGACTGGTTTTGTTTTTATACTCATGTGATGGACTTTGAATCTGGTTATGTTTCATTTTTGTTTTTTGCAGAGATGGACTTTGAAACTCAGCAAACAATAGCACTTCTTTATGCTAAGCGTGAATACATGGATATGAATGATGAGAATGCTGAATTTGATATAGATGAGGAATTGACAGAAACAGAAAGAATAGCACTTCTTGCTGTGAAGTGTGAACTTTTACATTTGATTTGTAAACTTTGAATTTGTAGATTATAGATTTCTATTTTAATTTGACAGGTTTGTTTGAAGAGAAATTTTATGATACAAAAAAGGTCATGTTCATTTTTTTATGTAAACGGGCTTAAAACAGACTTCGTACGGGCACGGTTGTAAACGGGCTTCACATAAATAGGTTCTAAACGGGCTTGGCTTAAATGGGCTCTAAATGGACACATTAAACGGGCTCAGACATAAACGGGTTCGGACGTAAACGGGCTTGCCCGACCCGTTTTAACATCCCTACCTCTTACATTATGCATCTTCTCCTCAAGCTGTTTGTCTTGTATCTGCAGCTCAGCCACCAGTTTCATATTTCTTTTTCCAGTTTCATGTTTTACCTTGTGTCTTTTCTCTGAAACTCGAGTTTAGCATTTGTTTGTTTTAGTTTTGGCTTAAACTGTGCTTTCTGCTTCTGGAACTCTGTTTCTTGATTAACTTAACAAGAGAGTAAAAGAGGTATGTATAAGCAATCTATAACTCATGAGCACATCATGTAAAAGCTTGGATCATGGTGTCCTAAAGACTGTTTCAATTATTGAGAGCTCATAAGATAACTGAAACAGGAAGAAGACTATGAGTATGTGTGTCTTTTTCAAAACTCATATTTTGGTCACACCACCCTAGCGGAAATTTTTTTGTGTATTATATTAAATCAAAATTTAGTTTACTAAATATTATCATTCAACTTGAATTTTATAATGTAATTTTTTTTCTTGATGAAAATTCCTCTCTATGTGCTTACTATATAAAGAACTTAAGCAAAAGGAAGTAAATACATTATTTCTAGATTTTACATTGATTTTTATCTTATCCAATTTACATGAGACATAAGAGATCAGAAGGAAAAGAACAAACATAGAAGTAAAGTGTAAAACCTATAAGAAGTTATTCATATGTCTCATAGTTTTGTCTACAAAGATGGCAGAATCATTGCAAGCAACAATTTAAAAGCTAAACCTTGAAGTACTCTTGAATAGCTCTCCAACATAGCTTTTAACATCCTGCGACACAACATCAATAATATTATTTGGTTAGAGTTTAGTACTTATTACAATCAAACTTAATTGCTTTCTTCAGTATGTTTACCTTATTTACAGAATCTTTCATATATATCTAACGATGTCTGAGAAAATAACAGTAACATAATTCTTGAACGTAACAATAAACCTTTTGAAGAGTTGCCAGGTAAGACACTAAGGATGCTATTGTTGATAGCTATTGCAGCGTTGTGACTAATTAGTACTCTCTCTCTTTCTACACTCATTGTGACAACTGACTCAAAGAGTGAGGCCTAAACCAAGATACAGTTCACTTGTATACGAACAATTGCGAGGAGACATAAACTCATGAAGTAAATTGTAAGATTGCTACAGCTTGTTGATAGCCTTGATTACAGAAAGTTCAGCTTCTAGCTCTCCAAGCTTGACCTGAAAAAGGGAAAAAAGGAAATCAAGTATAATTAAGGATGGCGAAATGGGAAGCAATGGCTATCCAAGAAATTAAAAACAAAAGCAAGCATATGGGTTCACCTCAACATCATCCAAAACCATATAAAATTATTTGTCTATGAACTCTTTGGGAGAAACTCCAACATTTGACATTTGGTCTTTGAAGAAACATATCTTTCGTGCCATCTCTCCACACTTTTTATCTATATAAAAAATACAAGTTTCAAAGACAAACTTCAAACAGAAACAGATTACAATGGACAATTATATAGCTAATAGATAGATGATCAATGAGAGAGGGATAACCTCACAAAATCTGATGAGACGCACTTTGACTCTTTGACGGTGGAGACGCAATTCGATGATTGAGTCAAATTGATAGAGGAGAGTCATTCAGATAGCTCTGAGTCACATCAAAACCGCCTTAATAAGATGCTTGTACACAGTGGCTTGTATCAGGGTTGACTGCAACACATAAACAAAAGGAGTGAAAATCAACAAAAAAGTGAATTAGAAAACATCTCCCATAAACGAATTCAGGTATTGTGTCAGAGAATGCTAACCTTTATAGAGTCGCATATAGACAGCCTTGTAGAAGAGAAACTCCATTGAAGACTAGATCGTGGTTGATTGAGTTAAGATGGGGATTAACACGATAAATCAGTAATTGGGAGTGTTTCGGATTGTGGAAAAAGATGAAACAACACGTTCAAAACGTTACATAAAGATTCTTCAAGCCGACATATGCTCTAGAAGGGCGGAGTTGGAAGAACCCTAATATCATGTCTCAGTCGCGTAAACGTTTGCACTCTATTGGGCTAGTTTCTTCAGCAAAACATAAGGCCTAAACAGAAAACCCACATCTATTGAATAATAACGTTAATGAAACGAAGTGTTTAGGAAGAACACATGTCACACCGAGGATGAGTGAATTGATGACGTGGCGTAATCAGGAGTGATATAATTGTTTTGTTTAAAAAAATGGACATGTGTCATGCTGAGAATGAGTGAATTGATGACATGGCGCAACCAGGAGTGATATAACAATTTTTTTTATTTGTATTGATTAATTGATTCTATATTAATTTCGTAATCATTGTGACAAATTTACTGTAAATGTTTTCGACAGTACTGGTCCACATTTTTATTCACATTTTTACGAAACCCAAAACCAATTAGAAAAATTGTACACTTATATATATGTTATTGAAAATTATATAACATGAATAGTAAAAAAACTTGCCATAAGACAATCTGATTTCACAAAATTTTTATAAAGAAAACTAGAAACAACAGAATTAAGAATATTTTTTCATGAAATATTGACCTAACTATATATTGAATACGAAGTCGATTAAATGACTTTTTCTTAGATGTTAATCATAGAGATAATTTCTAAAAACCTATTATAATTTGATTGGTTGAGAAATTTTCAATTTTTATTTATTTTGATGAGTTAATTTATAGAATTGATAGAGTAGTTTTATATGCCTATATAAGGCATTAGTTTCTTATATCATATCTTACTTTTTATTATTATATATTATTCAAAATCACATAAATGGTCTATGCTTAAATGTTTTTTTTTGTCAAACTTAACTGTTATTTAATTACTATATTTGTTAAAAAAAAGTGATTTTATACTTTTTTTGGTGTCAAAATTTTATGAATATTGTTAAAGATATAACAAATTCTGATTAGTTATGGGGATGATTGGTTGAACTGTAGCTGTAAAAGTTTTATTGTAGAAATTAGTCTGTAGAGTTTTTTTATTTAGCTGTAAGAGATGTAGCTTTAAAATTTATTGCTACAGCAACATATTTTCTACAGCAAAAAAGATGTGGCTTTAGAAAATAAAGATTTTACAGCCATTTTTTTAGTTTTTGGTTCTAGCTTTGAAAAATAAGATAAAACATGATTGGTGATTTAAGTGCTATAAATAAATATTAAATCTAAAGTCAGCACTTACAACTCAACCAATCAGCCCCTATGTCTTCAAGTAATAATATAGGTAAGAAAATCTTTTAAATTTCAATTATTTATAAAAGACAATACTTTTTAATATCCTCTTCTGAATTTTCTGTCTTACGCCGCTGTTTCACCGGCTATGCCATAAGCCGGCCCATGATTCCCGACCATGTTTTTAAATCCCTAACCTACAACTATATACGTTTTAAAGTTCTAAATATAAAGTGTAACTTATAATTTTTTTTCCAAAAAGATGATGAGAAATTATGAATAAAAATTTAGACAAGTTTGCTGTTATCATTAACATTAGCCCTTGACTTATATATACGTGATCCACTTGTTGGTTATTAAATAACTACAAGAAACTTGTTTTAAACTAGGAATTGAAATTTCTAAAAGAAATATATAAAGTGATAGGAGCAATGGAGTCAACAAAATCATACTTTCCTTTGTTCTATATTTAAAGCACCTTCTTGTTTTGTTCTTCTCCTCCTCTTCCTCTTCTTTTTTCCAAGTCTTAATATTCTGGTCAACATCAGAAAACGTGTAAGCTCTCTTTCTCGTTAAAAGGGTTTAAAACCCTTTGATTTTAGCTTTGCTTTGTAGTTTCTCAGCTGATTTCTTCCAAATAATATTTTTGCATCTGTTTTTGTTTGTTTGTTTCAGGCTTAGTGATGGATGATCAGAGAAATAATGATACTCATCATCATCATCATCTAGGCCTCAATAAGATTGGGAAAAGCATCCGTAAAGATCCATCAAACCAGCAAAATCAACAACAGAATCCTCAAGCTTTGTTTTATAATATCAACAAAACCGATTTTAGATCCATAGTTCAACAGTTAACCGGACTCGGTTCAGCTTCTTCAGTCAATCCTCCACAGTCAACAAACCCACCAAAACCTCCAAATTCAAGGTTGGTCAAAGTTAGACCGGCTCCTTTGACTCAAGTTAACCACCCTCCACTTCCACTTCCGGTTAAGTCAGATCCAGTTGCCGCTGAAACGGTTCGGCCTGTTAACCCGGCCGAGTCTCCAATCTCGGCTTATATGCGTTACCTAATTGAATCAAGCCCTGTTGGAAACCGACCTCAGCAACAAAACCAAAACCTGGTTCAGTCATCAACCGGTTTGTTTCCTTCACATCAATCCGGTCCTAGTCCTATGTTATTCCAGTCTCCAGCTTCACATTTTGTTTTGTCGCCGCGCCCTAGATCGTCATTTCCATTATTATCACCCAATTTCTTCGCGTTGTCACCACGATTTATAGGCGGTAACGACTCACTACCTCCGCCGTCACCGGGCTTTTTCTTCCCGTTGCTCAGTCCATTATGGAAAAATCAATAGCCAGTTAGTGCATTGATAATCTTGTAATTATAACGGTGCAACTTGTAAGCACTATGTAACATGTAATATGAAGGCAATTGCTCATTTCGTTTGTATTAGCGTGTATGAAGATGTCTCTTGTAGAATCATGAATCTTTTATATACGAGTTTTATTCTTAAGTTCAACAAAATATTTTGGAAACTATAAACAAATATATCAAACAAAATTAATAAAATAAAACATACTGAAGACAATTAAAGATAAGTGGATTTTCAAATTGTAGGTCATTCCCCTACTACTCCCAAGTCAAAACTTTTTTCTTCACAAGTCATAACTAAACAAAAGATTTTTGAGTTATATCATTAGAGTCTTGGCTGCTAGAAATTCCAGTCTTCTAATTGGTTCACCATCCTCAAATTTCACTTTATGACTTTCTTGAATTAAGCAAGTTGACAACTTGCAAAATCCGCTAGATTTGTCCATATCTTCCCTGAAACTTCATTTTTCATTTTGTTTCACTTTTTATGTTATTGGTACTTCATTTTTTTTTCCATATCTTCCAATTTTGAAGAATTAAACAATATCATATTCTGAAGATAAACTTTTTAATAACAAATTAATCTGTTCTTATTTTTTTTTTGTCAACAATTAATCTGTTCTTATAATATACTTAAGTAAAATTCAAAGTTTCTCCTTTTTATTACTTTAAATAGATATACCAAAAACATATTAAAAATACAATTATATAATTAATATACAAACTGAAATACTTAATTAATACACCAAGCTAAATATATAACTTTTTTTATAAAACATAAACTAACACTTAATAATCTAGTAAACTATTTTTGAATCCACTAATATCATCACAACACTACGCAAATGAAGTTGATGCTTGAGAACGTTGTTGAGCTTGTTATTCACTCTTTTACTATAGAATTCAATTTTGTCCGTATTAAAAGTATGCACAAACGTTAAGGTCTTGTATGTAGTTCACATCATAGAATAATATTTTGTTTTTTTCTTTAGTTTTTTTTTTTAAATTGTAGTTCTTACTTCGAATCTCCAAATACTGTTGTCTTTGTGTGCTTGTCCTCTTTAGATACTCCAAAATTTGCTTATTTCCTTCTTCCAAAGTGTTAACAAGTGATCTTTGATCATCATTTTTTCTTTTGAGTTTGGAATTTTTCACAAATTCACTACATTTGGGTGCTTCTTCACCCACTCTGAGATGATGATGACAATGTAGAATAATCAATAGTCTCGAGCAAGAAGAATTAGTGGTACATTGTGCTATTGAAAATAACATTACGATAATACTATATCTTCGTAATCGACAAAGCAACCAATTGGGTCATGGAGGCTCAGTTCATGGATGTTCTTTTATCCATCGAGACCGAGAAAGTGCAAATTGTAGATTGTTCACGACTACTTCTCGGAGAATCAACTCACAATGACACAATGTTTCATAGGAGATCTTGTATGTCTTGTTCTTTATTCCTTCGTATTGTTATTGTTGTTGAAGACCATGACAACTACTTTAAACAACGAAAACGTACAGTTAGTAGACTTGGTTTATAATATTTTTAGAAAGCAACAACATTCTTTAGCTTATGATTTACCAGCTGATGCAACAAATGAATACATTAAAATTAGCAAAACAACAACAATCGAAAGTATGAAAAGATTTTTTTGGGATATTGTGGAAAAATTCTCAGAGGAATACTAACGATCCCCAGAACTTGCTGATGTTTCAATACATATTTAAGGATGCGTGGAAACAATAATGATATTAATTTCTTGGAGTTTTCATATCTTTTCACCAATCTTTCTCAAGGTATTACACCTCATACTCTTTATCCCCTTCAAGGAAAAAAATATAGTATGAAAGCAAACTATTCATGAGCCAGTGGATTCAAAAAATAAATACTTTGCTACGCAACAAGAAGCATGCCATAAAGATATAGAACACGCCTTTAGAGTTCTCTAACAATGTCGATTTGCAATTGTGAAAGTTCCAATGCGTTTTTGGAAAAAAATATGTGATACATGACATAATGACCTCATGTATAATTCTACATAATATGACAATAGAGGACGAGCATGACCTTGATGCTCCAGATGAATTTGGTAGAGAAGTCCCACCTCCAAAGGTTGATGTCGAAGAGCATGATAATATTCGTTTCCAACATCACGTAGTGCGACGGTTCTATGACGTAATGAGTCTCATGATACAACTGCAACAAATCTTCTGATTTGCGTCACTCTATCAGAAGGTTGTCAAAACTAGTTTTTTTTGTATATGCTTGGATTCAAAAGAAATATTAAAAGGAAAATATAATATGAAGGATTGTTTTTTCTGTGTCTCATGAGTTACCACAAGTGTTCATATTTAACTTAAAAAATGAGGCAGCACCTTGTGTAATAATGGAGTCAACAAACGTACCAATTTGCATTCAATTGTAACAATGGTAATTTTAATTACCATGCCACCAACATAACGTTTTTCATATCAAAGCCAAAAATATTATTTCACCAAATCATCAAATACATCAATATAATTTATTAGGTTCATACTTTTATATTTAAAAAATCTAAAAATATTCAAACCTAAATATCTAAAGTGAAATATCTGCTAAAATTTCATATTTACCCAAATATAAGCTTTTCATGTCATTTGCTTTAGGACATAGCTTTAAAGTAACTTTTGCAAAAAAAATCTAACTTTGCTCCAATGGTTTATTCTAAAATAAAGTTAATCTATTATAGAGGAGAAAATAGAAAGATATCACTTTTTCACTCCAAAAATAGAGTGAAAAGTGATATCCCTCTATTTTTTTGGAAATTATAGAGGAAAAAATAGGTTTGAGTTAGAAATGGTCTTACAACTCCATTTCTCTTTAGAAAAAACTCCAATTTTTACAAACGAATACACTATCTCATAATGCTTATCGGAGACGATTTCATCGTACCTAAAATTCAGTCTTTCCGACAAACGTTTATGTTGAAAACCCCACAGAAAATGGTCCACACCAGTTTGTCAAAAACAAGTTCCAACCAAATATATGTCACATGATTCTTTATAAAATATAGTGTTCTTGTGTTGTTTATATAGGGGGAATATTACTCAAATAACAAATCATGTTTTTATTTCTAGATTAGCTTATATTTTTTTAAATTACTAGACTGTTTTTCATACCCGTAATACCCTTCATTTCTATGTTAACAAAATACATATTTTCCAAAAATGTCATTATTTGTTCATGTCATCAATATCCGCAATAGATAAATGAATCTACCAATAAAAATCTTCGACACCAGATAACAATTTTATAATCTCTGGCTGATTTATTACCTACGAAAAACTTATCAAAATAAACTTAATATCATTACATACTTCCAAGAATAATAATACCATACCTTACAATAGATTTATTTATGTTGGCAATAAAATTTTCAGCTGGAAGCTTTTATATGGCAGGTTTTTGTTGTATGATAGCAGGTTTTCAATAATAGAAAACTTTCATACAACAAACAAAATTATTCTCGTAGAGCTTTTTATAGTTTTGAAGATTTTTTTTTTGAGGTAGCATACATAGATTTTCTTCATTTATAAATGGCAAATATTTCAAATAAGTAAATTAATAACAGAACTAACTCTATATCATATCATGTTTTTTATTTACGTTATGGTAGAACTTTATGTGTTATATGTAGCTCTAATGATCTGCCGCCACTGAATACTTTTTTGATCTATCATAACACAATCTTTGATCAGCTCAAGCATTGTTGACAGAGTCGTGCGAGCGTTTATAGCTGCCATAAACAATTTAAAAAATATTTTACAACAATTTTGATATCAAAACTAATATGTAATGATTTTATTATTAATTTTTTATAGCCTCCATATAAGGTAAACTTTCAAAGAAAAGACTAATTACAATAAAATGTTCATATAATTTTTAAAAATAAAAATTTCAATTGATTTTATAATTAATTCTTTTATAGATAGAATCACTAAATCAGTCAATTTTTTTATTTAATACTCAAACCAAGATAAATTTTATCATTTTTAGCATTAAATTTTTTTTTCAGAAAACACTCTAACTATTCTATTTTGTTATAACAACTGTCTTCATTTTGTTATTTAAGAACTCAAGTTATTTTCCCAAGCAAAAAAGAACTCAATTTCTTCATCAACCCATAAACTTATGTTTTTTTTTACTTATTTTATGCCCTTAGTCTTTCGATAAGCAAAAAATGATTCCCTTAATTTACAAGAAAAATATATTGCCGTAAGAAAATGTTTCACTTTTTTATATTGAGGCACGGATTTGATTTTTGAACGAAGCTCAATACCATTAATAACATCATTGTTGTATGATTGGTGTCAATTTTGCATATCTCACACAGAAACCTTGAACATAAAATATCTTCACATATATTTGATGTAGCACCATCATTTGAATGTACTTCAGCCAACTCACAGTAGATTAATATTTATAAATATATGTACATATGTACCTTTTTGGTAGAAAATATGTATGTACATATGTACACTTGAAACATTACATTACAGACCTGAGCATTCATCTGAAAAAGACATTAGAAGACGTCTACATGGTACCGTCTAGGGATGGAACAGTTGTTCTACAATGCTTGTTTCAGATGAAGTATGAGAGCATAGTTGTTCATCTCCAGAGTTCTCAGCTTACCTAGTATTGAGTAACCATCTGCCTCAAACTCTACAACTCCTGACTCTGATCTTCTGTTTCTCTTTGCCACTTCATCACCACATCTCGTTTATGTAAAATATACTCCTGAAAAATAGCTTCTAACTGCTTCCTCAGCGTCAAGTTCTACTGTTGGAGACTTTTTTGCATAGCTGCGTCAGCATCAGCACAAGCCTTTCATGTTCTAAGTAAACTATTCTCTTAAAACACGATTTTAGCTTCTTTCATGTCTGAAGCATTCATCGTTTCCCTGAAAAATAAGTCAACCCACTCAGAGATGATTCAGGAATCATGATTCTGATTAGCGGATTCTAAATGAAACTGGTTCAAAGATCTAATAGTAGAATCAAGATCATTTCCACATTTGTTGATTGCTCGCTCAAGAACCAAAACTCATACATAAATCAAGAAAAGTTACAATCTTGAAAACACCCAACAACAAAGTTTAGAACTTTTGAGATCGAAAATCTCATGTGAGTATCCATGTCGGGAAAAATGGCGGCTAGGTGATCGAAAAAAATATAGGGGGAGAAACGAGAGCAAAATAAGGAATGGAGTTTTTTGAGAGGTGGAGAGAAGAAGCCTCAAACAGAGATCTCTTTCCGCCGCAAACAATCACAGACATGTTATCTGTTTCCCTTCTTCTTCCAGGCACTGATCAAGGAACAGTGAGCTTGGCTACGCTTACGCTGTGCCAAGAATTTGCAAACAAGATCGAATAACAAAGAAATAATTTCAAATTGAGAAATTGAGGGATTTAGGTTGGGGTTCATGGGTTACGACTTTTGGGAAAAGGGTTTTCCTTGGGAGTGATTTTATTTTAAAATTAAATGAAATTTTTATTTAAAAGACAAATTATAGTTTTGGTGTAATTCATAATCCGCTTGGGGTGTTTTAGACTGTTGCTGGTTAGATGGGCGGTTGACAAAAAAAACCGTTGCTAGTTTTTTTGGTGTGTTACTCTAGTCATTAAACAAGAAATGTAAGCTATTATAGGTAATTTCTCTTTATGTTATGTGTACTAATTTTATTATATCATAATGTTTAATTTATATTAGTTAGCAATAGTGTATTATAACTGCCAGAACTAAATAATTGGGTAAAGTAAGTAAAGTAGAAAAGGTGAAAGTTGTTAATAAATAATTATGATAAAATATAAAGAAAATATATTTGAATTATTCTTTTTATGAAGAAAAATGAAGTATACCATTGGAAATTATGTTGCTTCCTTTTTTTGAAGAACTTCAAAACATTGGAGATGCTCTAATGGAGTAATACAAGAAGAATCTTCAAGTTACTTTCTGAGTTACTTTTTCTCAAGCTAGTTTTGATAAAAAGTTACATACATAGAGTTGAATGTTACAGTAAAAAGTTTACTTTGTACCGTTTCAAATAAGAAAGTGTTTTTGTTGTTGTTTGGTCACAATTAATGAGAAAGTTTTTCTCTTAATCCGATTCCAACGTTGTAGTATCAATTATTGGTTAATGGGCTTTCCTTAAAATTCCCATCTGATTTCCAAAATTTCTCACAAATAAAATATATTTTCTTAGTGACTTTTTTTGATTTAATTCTAACGTTTGGATACTCATTCAGATTCAGATCAGATTTTTCGGGGTCAATATACCGGGCTAAATAAAAAATTATAACATAGACAAGTTAAAACATAAAGAGATACAATTTCAATTCTAACCAAAACTATTATTCCTACTGAATGTAATTTATACAATCAAAACCTATGTTACATCTAGTGCATATGTTGTTAGCTAGCATAAAGAATCAAATCAACATAATGAAATTGAAATAATGTGCATGGGCGTCATGGTGGAGTGGAGTGGAGTCTTGTCCCAAACCAAATGCTTGAACCCTCATCAAGGTACGGACGTCCCTTCCCTTGGATAGAAAACAGTCGAAGTTGTACTATTTTGTCCCCCAACCCTCAATATTTCATATCTTTATTCGAACATAGTTATTCTCTGCAAAACCTCAACTATCAAGCCGCGAATTCTCATCATCCCTAACTATCTTCACAGAAATCCATTTCTTAATCCGATTCACTGCATATTCTCATTGATTCTCTTTTCTATTTATAATTTGAAACCCTAATTCATAGCTCTTTTACATGTTAAATATTGTGGTTTGATAGTGCTTAATCTGTTTCTATGAATAGTTTTCAGCCTAAAACTGTATTAATATTTTTTCTAAAAGAAATCTGCTTCTACATAACATTTTTTAACTATTTCCTTCACCATATATGCATTTTTTATGCTATTTGGATAATGTGCTGAGTAGTTGATTTCTGGTTTGATAGTGTTTTGTCTCTGTTTCGTTTTTAAAATTGTCTTTGATTCTAGTTAGATGCGTGTGATCATCAATGATTTAAGTTACTTCAAAGAGTATTATTGTATTTATCATGCATCGTTGTTTGATGTTACGTGTGCTAATTCTCTTACAAAGAATACTATTGTTAGTTTTTTTTAATACTATTGTTAGTTGTTTGGTGCTACGTGTGCTAAATTTCTTTCAAATTGTATTCAATTGTATTCAATTGTATTCACTATGTTATCATGTTATGTAATGGTGTTTTGTTTACCTTTGAATATTGTGGTTTACTTTTTTCAAATGGATTCATCCTCACAAAAAAATGGAGCTGGAAAAAAACATGAAGTTCAGTATATCAAACTAGGAAAAGGAAGGAAACATATACACCTACTTTGCTTGTAATTAATGTGTATATGGTCTCTTGTCAGATTGACCTACTATTACTTGTAATGTTTAGTTCAACCAATGCATATGTTTGCTCGTATCGTGGGTTTTGTGTTTTGCTTTGTCTGACATGTTTTTTCATGAAAAAATGTAAGAAGAAATTACTAAAAACATAAATATTTTTGGATAAAATATAGGTATGTGAATAACCTAAACCCGGTGTAGATCCAAACCCGAAAAACAAATGGGTTCAACCGGGTTTATGATATGTTACTAAACCCAAACCGAGACCGATTAAAACTTTTATAAAACCAGGATGTGGTTGAACTTTGTAAACCCGAAAATCCAAAACCCAATTCGACCCGAATGGTAACCCATTGCCCATGCCTACACAAATTTGATCAGAGTATTTGCATCTTGTGGCTGTTCACCGTGGTGCCTTGAGTTGTGCTCCTTCAACAAACTATGGACAAACCAAAACTTGAGTCTGGTATATATGATGATCATCAGGAAATTAGCTTATTCCTACACCAATAGAGTCCAACAGTCCCGATCAGTACATGCACACATAAGCTGTGCAGATACATACCATAACACTCATTTAGTTCAAATTTCAATACACGATGTCTGTGATTCAAAAATAATGGAAACTGAGCTGTTCGTTAAGATCACTTACGTGTCCATGAGAGTATTACATGGATTTTAGGATTTAAATAATTAGCAGTTAATAAAACAATATACTAGAACATATAAAGGGGGAGAATCAAACCTAGGTTGGAACAGTTTTCCATCTAATGCTCAACCACATTGACAAACTTGATTAGTTGGTTGTATTATCGATTGTATCCTATTTGTACCTAAGATATATGTTATTCAGATATTTCCATTTCTTATTCTCGTGTCTATCTCATCATATTTTTCACGGCACCATTAATTTTGTTCTTGCAAAAAGCTAGTTAAAAGTGTCGTTGTTTCATTCATAGGTGAAAGGACAGTTATCAACTGTTCTCAATTCCCATCAGTTGGTAAACATCAGTTTTAAATTAGACTTTAGTGTGTTCTTTCGAACATGGGCTCTAAGATTTCAATTGAAATTTCTCATGTGTCTCTTCTCTTCTTTGCCATCTATATCGTTTGTCATATTCTTATCATTATTAACTTGTAATAAATCAATCCGAGTCAAAACAATCATTAGATAAATAACATCAGAAACATATAAATAACAATAAAATAAGCTAAGGATTCAATACCTTTGTCTCTTATTTTATTGTTATTTGTATGTTGAGAGACAAAGGTAAGAGACAATCACAAAAGTATAGATTATTGCTAGGACTTTTAGCTGTTTCTTAGTAAATTAATTGTTTATTTTAATAAATAATGACATATAAAAGATAAGTATAAAATAAAACATATTATATTAAAATTAAAACATAAAAAAAATTACAAAGTTACAAAAAAAAAAGAATTACAAACATCATAAACATTTTATTCAATTCATAAAAAGTTATAAATTATAAGTCATTTGAAAGATGTCCAAATTTAACCCATATGTTTTCAATCAAATCCTCTTTTAATGGTTGATGGGCTTGTCTATCTCGAACTCTTGTTCGACGATCAATTGTATTGCCGAGATTAGTAGGCATATCGACGGAATATGTAAGATCAACACCCTCACCTTGTTGAAATTCTGAAACGTCATACTGAGTGTATGAATCACGTTCATCTTCGACAATCATATTATGGAGTATGATACATGCTCTCATAATATTTTCAATTTTGTTTTTGTCCCACAAATTTGAAGGGTTTTTAACAACGGCAAATCTAGCTTACAGGACTCCAAAGGCACGCTCAACATCTTTTCTCATAGATTCTTGGGTTTTAGCAATATACCATCTGTGAGATAGTAAGCCAAATGGTACTCATTTCCGTTGACATATAAGTTGACTTGCGGAGCTATTCCGTTAATAATGTCATCAAAAACATGTGATCGATCAAGAATATTAAGATCATTCATAGTACCTGGAGCTCCAAACACGTGTGCCATATCCAGGGGTCAGACGAAGCTACCGCCTCTAACACAATTGTTGGAGCATCGGTTCCTTGTAAATACATTCCTTTCCAAGAGGTAGGGAAATTCTTCCACCCCCAATTTATAATGAAAAAAATGGGAAACTATGTATAAAGTGAGAAGGAGAGAGATGATTTTTATATACAAGTATAAGAGAAGATGTATCATATTTATATATGAAACTTTCGACATAGTTTGGCTTGTGATATTTTGTGGTGCTGGTTTGGAGTTAAGCCGCCCGTGATGCTGTCACAGCTATACATCCCGTGACCATGGCTTGTTCTTTTGGGGAAGAATCAAATCACTACAAAATTAAGTACAACATCCCGTGACCATGGCTTGTTGTTTTGGGGAAGAATCAAATCAGTACAAAAATAAGTACAACATCCCGTGACCACAACACCAACACAAACTAATACAATAACATTCATGAAACATAGATTACATAGTTCATAACTCTAAATCCGATTCAACATTCATGAAACAGAGATTACACCTAGTGTTAAATAAACATGAGCGAGGGGCGACTCTGAAGGCGATTTGGCGATCTGGGTTTTCTGGTTTTCGTTCGTTCGATGACTTCGCTGCCGCCGGATATTCCGGTAGCGGCTGACGGAGATGGCGAGAGAAACATCGGGGAAGTTCTGCCGGTGACTGCCGGTGATCGAGATCGGGAAATAGCTATGAAGCATAATGATATTGTTGATCGGGCTGACTCGGGGAAGCTTCTGGTTTTGAGAACGGAGGAAGCTAAAGAGGATAAAAGTGTCTCGGCGGGGAAGACAAGGGGAGAGGAGATAAGATCGGAGGCTCAGGATAGAGGTTCATCGTGGGTTGAGGTTGCGACAGAGAAGAAGGCTCTGAAGAAATATGTGGTTCCTATCAGTGAGATGGAAGGCCAAAAAGTTGTGGAGATTCCTGATGATGTTCTGGAAAATGCAAATCATCTCTGGGATGATTTCTTGATTGGGAAATTCCTTGATACTGCTCCACACATTGCAAGGGTTCATGCCATTGTAAACAAGATCTGGACACAACGTGAGAACTATCAAAGGGTTGAAGTCTATGCTGTGGACTCTACAACAATGAAGTTTAAAGTCTCAAATCCACTGATGAGATCGAGGATCCTGCGTAGAGGAATGTGGAACATAGGTAATGTCCCATTAGTTGTTACTAAATGGACACCTGATGAATTAAAAGAGAAGCCTGAAGTTCAATCTATTCCTCTTTGGGTTCATCTTAAGAATGTGCCTGTGCATATGTTCTCTTGGGAAGGATTAAGTTTTATCTCAAGTGCTGCCGGTTTTCCAGTAAGATTGCATCCTGAAACTGCATCTTGTTCTAATTTCAAGCTTGCAAAGGTGTTTGTGAATGCGGATCTATCCAAGGAGTTGCCTACTAAGATCAATTTCACAAAGAATGGTAAATCGTTTTTAGTGGACTTCATCTACCCTTGGCTTCCCTTAAGATGCCAAACCTGTAGCAAATGGGGACATGTGGAGAAGTCGTGTGTTATGAATGCAAGGGATGGTGTTGGTTTGTCTGAACAGATGCAGAGCCGCATGACTCACACGGATAAAGATGGGGGGAAAAAGGTAGTTGATGAGAGCAGACCAGAGATTGGTTCTTCAAATTCTGTGGGTCTTGATGAAGATTTGTTGGGGGCTAATGAGGAAAAGCTTGAGGATGGTCAAATAGAAGCAGAATGGAAGGATGCTAGTTCGGGGAAGAAAAGAAGTTCAACAGGAAAAAAGTTAGCTTATGATCAAGCTAAATTGGTAACACCTTCAAGATTTCTGATTCTCAATGAGATAAATGATGATAGTGAAATGGTTACAGAGCAGGTGGCTTTGGAGGATAGTCAAACAAAGAAGTCTGATAAAAAGAATGCAGAGGTAGCGGTTGTTAATAAGGAAGGTTCCGAAGTTGTGCTTGATATCACAGTGGGCGGTAATGAATCTGAGATCATGCTAAGTGATAGTAAAAAGGTAGATTCTGTTGCAAAAGGGGAGGTCACAGTAGAGTCCACTGGTATTGAGGATGATGAATTAGGAGGGGCTACTAAGGTAGTTGAAGATGCTATAGGAGGGGTTCTCAAGGATAAAGCTGAGGAGAGTGTTGTGAAAGACATTGTGGAGAAGGAAGTCAGCGAGAAATCTCCAACATATTGTGACATTGTGAAATCTCCACCACAATGTGATACAAATAAAGAAGTTCAGCAAAAGCCTCTCACAAAAGCTGATATGGTTAATAGCATTCGTCCATCTCTTCCGAGGGTGTCGAAAGCTAATCATAAGGTTTTTTCTGAGAAAACTGTTTCTGGGTACTATGGAAGAGGTATCAATCGTAAAACCTCTCAATGACTGGTTTTTTCTGGAATGTAAGAGGTTTCAATAAAAGTTCGAAACATGGAGTGGTTAAAGAGTGGATCCATAATAATAGTTTCAAATTTGGTTGTTTATTGGAGACTAGAGTAAAGGAGAGTAAGGCTACGCGTATTGTTTCTTCTGTGTTCAAGGATTGGTCTTGGATTAATAACTATGAGTTTAGCAGCAAGGGGAGAATTTGGGTTATCTGGGATTCTCGTACTCGGCTTACGATTGTGTTCAAGTCGAGTCAAATAATAACAGTTTCAGTGTTGCTTGAGGGGGAAACTGATGAGTTCTTCTGCTCTTTTGTTTATGGTGAAAATTTAATGGAGGATCGGAGGGAGTTATGGAGTGATATCAAAGGTCATCAGGATGCTGCTATGTTCAAAGGGAAGCAATGGATTATTATGGGAGATTTTAATGAGATTCTTGATGGTGATGAGCATTCTAACTATCAAGACTCGGGGCTAACTAATTCTGGAATGCGTGATTTCGAAAATATCATTCAATATTGTAAGCTGGTGGATCTTGGATGTCAAGGGCCAAAGTTTACTTGGTGTAATAAGCGTGAAGAAGGGCTTATCTGTAAGAAGCTGGATCGTTTTCTTGTCAATGATTATTGGTTACAAAAACAGGATAGAGCTTATGGTGTCTTTGAGGCTGGAGGCTGTTCTGATCACCTTAGAGGTCGGTTTCACTTAACTACTGAAGCTGTGGGCAAGAGAAGGCCTTTTAAATTTGTTAATGCTGTTGCGGAGATGCCGGATTTTTTAAAGTTGGTTGAGGGTTATTGGAAGGAACACCAGCCTCTCTTTCAATCCACTTCTGCTCTCTTTCGTTTTTCTAAGCTTCTCAAAGCTCTCAAACCGCTGATTAGGAGACTCAGCAAGGAGAAATTGGGAAAGCTGTCCATGAAAGTGAAGGAGGCATATACTGATCTATGCCAACAACAAGAGAGACTAATGAAGGATCCTACTGTGGTTAATATTCAGGAGGAGCTAGAGATTGAGGCGAGGTGGCAAAAAATCTCTATGATCGAAGAAAAAGTATTAAAGCAAAGATCAAAACTGCATTGGTTGCAATTGGGAGACGGTAATAACAAAGCTTTTCATAATGCTGTGAAGATCAGAGGGTCTATGAATGCTATAAGAGAGATAAGATGTCAATCGGGGATTATGGTTACGTCGCAGGAGGATATTAAAGCTGAGGCAGTGAGTTTCTTCAGTGACTTCTTATCTTTTGAATCTCCGGATATTCAAGATATTTCAGTTGCTGAGCTCCAACAGTTTCTAGACTTCCGTTGTTCTCCTTCAGAAAGAACCCAGCTGACTAAGCCGATCACTAATGATGAGATCAGAGAGGTTCTTTTCAAGATGCCAAGTAATAAGGCTCCAGGACCGAATGGTTTTACTACAGAATTTTTTAAAGCTTCTTGGGGGGTTATTGGCAAGGATTTCACGACTGCAGTGCTCTCTTTTTTCACTAAGGGTTTTCTTCCTAAAGGTCTGAATTCTACCATTTTAGCGTTGGTGGCAAAGAAGGATAAGGCTTCTGAGATGAGGGATTATAGGCCTATCTCTTGCTGCAATGTGTTGTATAAAGTGATATCGAAGATCATTGCTAATAGGCTCAAAGGTACTCTTCCTGGCTGCATTAGCTTCAATCAATCAGCCTTCATTAAGGATAGACTTCTGGTTGAGAATCTCCTTTTAGCTACTGAAATTGTGAAAGACTATCATAAAGAGGATGTTTCTCCTCGCTGTGCCATGAAAATTGACATTTCTAAAGCTTTTGATTCTGTTCACTGGCCGTTTCTGTTGAACACTTTGAGAGCTTTAAATATCCCTGAGGAGTTTGTTCACTGGATTGAGCTTTTGCACGCCTTCTTTCTCGGTCCAAGTTAATGGTGAGCTTGCGGGTTTTTTTCGGAGTAAGAGAGGTTTAAGGCAGGGTTGTGCCTTATCTCCTTATTTGTTCGTGATTTGTATGAATGTGTTGTCTCATTTTCTTGACAAAGCAGCTGCTAGAAGGATCATTGGTTATCATCCGAAGTGTCAGAACATCATGCTTACTCATCTTTGCTTTGCAGACGATCTTTTGGTTTTCACTGATGGGACTAAGAGGTCTATTGAGAATGTTTTGAAGATCTTTGAAGACTTTGCTGCTATTTCTGGTCTTAAAATCAGCTTGGAGAAATCCACTTTGTATACAGCTGGTTTAACCGAGAATCAGGTGATCGTGCTAATTTTCCCTTTGCGTCTGGTAAGCTGCCTGTTCGATATTTAGGTCTGCCTCTTTTGACTAGAAGGATGACTATCAATGATTACATGCCTTTGGTTGAAAAAGTTAGGAAAACAATGAGCTCTTGGACTGGTAGACTTTTATCCTATGGTGGAAGGCTGCAGCTCATCAATTCTGTTATTACTAGTATGGCTAATTTCTGGCTGTCAACTTTCAGACTACCTGGGAGTTGTCTTAAGGAGATAGAGAGGCTTTGCTCTGCCTTTATGTGGTCGGGACCTGATTTGAAAACTAGTAAGGCTAAGGTTTGTTGGAAGGATGTTTGCTTACCTAAGGTGGAAGGTGGTTTGGGGATTAGACCTTTAAAAGAAATAAGCAAGGTGCTTGGTCTGAAATTGATATGGAGGTTATTTTCGAGCCGTTCTTCTCTTTGGGTTAAATGGATTCATTGCTACCTCATAAGGAAAGGCTCCTTTTGGTCGGTTAATTATAACACTAGCATGGGTTCTTGGATGTGGAAAAAAATTTTAAAACTCCGGGAGACTTCAAAATCCTACATTCGAATGGAAGTTCATAATGGTCGGCACTCTTCTTTCTGGTATGATTCTTGGTCTTCGCTGGGCTGTCTTAATGATTTGCTTGAAGGACGTGGTACTATCAGTTTGGGTATTCCTGAGCATACTTTGGTTGAGGATGTGATTCTTCACCATCGGAGGAAAAGACATTGTTTGGCCATTCTTA
Source organism: Eruca vesicaria subsp. sativa (assembly GCA_932364175.1). NCBI lineage: Eukaryota > Viridiplantae > Streptophyta > Magnoliopsida > Brassicales > Brassicaceae > Eruca > Eruca vesicaria. Next base: position 55,477 of record CAKOAT010389599.1, read on the forward strand.
ATTTAGTGGAAGATGAGATTGATAGGTTGCGTAATAGATACAATGAAACTGATGATATTCCTCTATGGCGTCAAGATGACAATCGGTTTGCTAAGGTGTTTTCTACTAAGAAAACATGGCAGTATATGCGACATGCTCACCCTGTTTGTACTTGGAATAAGGGAGTGTGGTTTTCTCAATCTACTCCTAAATTCTCTTTTATGCTCTGGGTCGCTGTGAAGAACAGGTTGCAAACCTGTGATAGACTACAGAAGTGGAATTCTTCTATAAGCACAACCTGTGTTTTATGCCATGATGAAGAAGAGACTTGCTCTCATCTGTTTTTTAAATGTAGCTATTCTGGAAAAGTTTGGAAGTCTCTGATCGGAGGGATTATGAAGGAGGATTTTTCTGTGGATTGGAATGTGATTCTTGACATGATTTCGCAGTCAAATTCAAAATTTACTGCCACTGAGATTTTTATCTTGCGTTATACTTTTCAGGCTCTTTTACATAGTATTTGGAGAGAGCGTAACGGCAGAAGGCATGGGGAACAGTCTAGGGATGAGATGGTGTTGATCAAATGGGTTGATAAATTAATTAGACTGAAGCTTCTTGCAGTCCAGGGTAAGGGACAAAGGTTCCTGGATGATGGTTTGGGAGTGTGGTTTGGCTCAAGGAATTATACTTGAGAGGTATCTTTATTTCGATGAGGAAGGTAGTTTGAGCTGGTGTCTCTTCGTTTTTGGAAGTCATCGGTTTAGAAGTTGTTGGCTCCCTTTTCTGGTTTTCTTCTTCCCTGTGTTTTTCACTGGTGAAGTGCTCTGTTTTTGAGTGTATCTTTTGTTGCGACCCTTGCTCTGTTGGAGTTGTTGGTGTCTCTTCGTTTAGAAGTCACCAATTTTAGTCTGGTTTTGTGCTGGTTAGTTCGGATGAGTTTGGAGCTTGAAGTTGATCTGTCTTTGGTTTCTCTTTGCTGGTTTTGCTACTGTTCGCTAAACTGTTTGCTGTTTGGCTTGGGCTTGCTATTGGTTGGTTCTTGGTGTTTGCTCTGGTAAGCTTGGTGGAGGCCCTTCTGAGGGTTGGAGCATGTTTTGCTCTGCGTAGGCTCTGGCTTGTGTGCTTTGCGCTGAGAGTTTTGGAGTTTGGCTGTGGGGCTGCCTGTGTAATTCTCCCTGTTGCTTAGGTTTCTTTATGGTGTTCTGCTGGCTATTTTCTCTGGAGTCTTTGGTTCTCTCCAGTTACTCCCTTTGACTATGGTTTCTTACTCTTTTTCCTCTTCTTATGTTTTGTCCCATTTGGGTTTTCATAGGTTGAGGTTTTAATGAGGAGAATATCATGGTCTTCCCCAATTGACTTGACTTGTTCCACATGGTTAAGTTTTGGGGGGGGAGGTTTTTTTGCTTTTTGCATTTTGTAATGTCATTGAGGTTTTGTAGCCTTAATTTTTTTCAAAAAACAGTTGCACTTGATGTAATAGGGTTTTGATTGAATAAATTTTACATTCATTCAAAAAAAAAAAAATAAATAAACATGAGCACAACACCAACACAAACTAATACAATAACCACAACCCCAACAGCCAATTCAAAGCCATTTATAAACCGAGATTTCTTCATAACTAGCTCACATACTTGCTTCTCAAGGTTAACCAGTTTCTGCTCATTGTCAATGTCACTCAAGTAGGTTAGCATATCTACCTTCTCAGCCAACTGAAGGATGTGTCTATCCATGGCTCTCATCTTCTCCATCACCGCCACATCCCACCATTTCCAGACATGGCACTCTCCATCATCAACATTGGCACAGGTGTAGTATCTTCTACGTGGATCGTTATTGGTGTAGGATGTTGCTAGAAGAGGTCGACCACCACAGTTAGCAGGTCTGCGGGAATCCATACTCAACCTCCGGTTGAGGTGGGTACTGAACCGGCTCCGCATCATTGTAGCTTATCTCATCTTGGTCCCAACGAATAAGGTCTTCTGTTTTGCTGTATCAAGTGCCTTCTGTGTACCCACCGTAGTCCTCTGACTCCGAAGGCTGACTGTAGCTGTAATCAAGTCTCATTTGTTACTTAACCTGCAAAATATCTACAAAAACAAAAGCTAATTGAGTGGTTACTTTATACAGAATTGCTGATAATATTTACAAGGACAAAAACAAAACATACATCAACGTTCTCATAGTGATCATCATAAGTACTTAAACATAATTAACATTCTTCCAAATGTCAATTTAAACATATATACTTAAACCAGAAATAACATTCATTAAATTAGAAAGCCGCATTACATGAAACAACCGATAAGTACTTAAACAGAGATAACAGAAACATAAAATTGTGATCATCAGAAACTAGAATACCAGAAACTACAACATCAGAAACTAGAACATCAGAAACACTGGGCCATGAGTTTATACTTCACAACTTCTTCGGCCTCACTTAGTGGTTCTTTTTTAGCGAGGAGAGTGTCTAGTATTGCGAGCTTTGGCAGTCTCTCCTTCATCTCCAAATCCTCCTTCTTGATTTCCCAAATTCTCTTATACTCATCAACAACCTTCTCTTTAGCATTAACCCTTCTTGCTTTTGCAGCCTTAGCACCTTCAGGCCGAATCTCTTTATCACCAACATTGGAGACTGAATCTACGGAACCTGTCTCACCTGTTTTTCTCTTTGAACTGCCACTAGCTTTAGGAGTGTTAAGGTTAAGCCATTTCTGCTCATACCTCAACACACACCAAGCATGTTCAAGAGTAAATTTCAACTTCTGATCAGCGTAGAAGATTTTGTGAGCCACCTTCAAGACATCATTGTCACTCTGACCACTGCTTATTTGACTCTCTGCAGCAACAAATGCGCCACAAAACTTGTTGGTGAGGTCACTGATTTTCTGCCACCTCTGCTTACAGAAGAGTTGCTTTACCTTCTCACCACCAGCCCTAGCGTGAGGGCTTCCCGCGTAATACTCTGTTACTTTTTTCCAGAAGTTCTTTGCGTTTTGATCATTTTCAACAACAACATCCTTCGATGTGTTAAGCCACACACTGATTAGAACCTCGTCATCAGCTGGTGTCCATTTCTTTCTCTCCCTACGCACCACTGGTGTGACTACATGCTCACTTGGAGCGTGAGGTTGATGTAAACTGAAAGGAGGGTTTTCTGATGCTCCAAGGTTAACACTAGAAGGAAAACTTTCATAAGGAAAGTTTTCATGGATAACACTTTGTTGTTGACTGTTTAGAAGCCCTATATAGCTACTGGACTGACTATATGGATTCCTTGAATCCATATCAATAAAACAAAGAAGGGATTATATAAGAGAAATAAACTTGTTTACGGGTTTTAGCAAAGTGTTAGGTGTAATAAAACAGAGAAGGGATAATAGAAGAGAAAATAAACTTGCTTACGTTCAAGTTGAAGGATGGTTGGTGTTTAATAGGTGAAATGGTTAAGTGTAATAAGTTCCAGTCTTAATGACTAACCATAAACTACCAAAGTCATTTCAGAACTTATTACACAATACATAATTAACAAGTTCATTTAATTAAAAAGCTAAAGCTATTGAACACAACCATTAAACATATCTAACTAAGGTACTCGCAAGTCATTTCAGAACTTATTACACATGGACTTGGTTTCAAACGAACTACACTTCAAGCAAACATATATAACTAAGGCATTAAGGTACTCGCAAGTAAACACAACCAGCTAAAGCTAATGACTATTGCTTTCTTACTGACCAAAATTTCAAATTCTCAGATCAAATTTATACAAAATTCAAGTCTGTGAGTACAACTAAGCTATTAACTATTGGTTTGTTAACTAGTAAGCCATAGAGCGTATACAGGCGTATGACTACGACCAAAATTTTAAATTCTCAGATCAATTTTTTTCAAAATTCAAGTCTTTGCATACAACTACTTAACTAGTAAGCATCAGTTAACAAAACACTAATCACATGAGTTAACGAAACACTAATCACATAATGAGTTTAACATCAGTTAACGAAACACTTATCACATCAGTTAACGAACCAATCTAAACACATCAGTTAACGAACCAATCTAAATATGATTTACACTAATTTACAATTTTCCAAAGATAGAAAACCCTAGAACATCAGATTTAGTCACCCACATGAAAGAGGATTTAGGATTTTGAAAACCCTAAATCTACATGGATTTTGAATTTAAATTACTCAACCACCAAGCATACCATCAAAAACACATATCAGATCATCACAGCAAAAAAGCAACCAAACCAATAAACGGAGGAGATAGATCGACAAAGGAAACGAAATCTGCTAAATCAAAAAACCGATGAGGAACACATACCCGCCCATGAAATTGCCGGAGAAGGATTACGCCGGAGAAGGATTACGCCATCTTGGTAGTATGAAATCGGCGGAGACGGATTTCGTTGTCTTTATAGGGTTCGCCTTCGGGAAATGATAAAAGAGAGAAGACCCGACGGCACAAAGCGTATCACCACTCTAAATCCAAACGCCCTATCACAACATGCCACCTGGCCCTAAGGACGAGCCCAAATGTCTCTTAATTAAGGTCCGTTTGTTTCGTTTTTCGTCTTTTTGATTTATATTTCGACCCAATAATCCTAAGAAATGGGCTTAAGAGATGGCGATAATGTTGCCTTATAGAAGCAGTCCCTACTATAAAGGAGATGTGATGGAAATATTGTGAACCCTGTAATGGTTCAAATCTTATCATGTCATTGAAATAATGTCGTTCAAATAATTGAGTAATCTCATTTTTGGAAAATAAGAAAAAACGAGAAACCTATATAAGCTATATCATTCTATTTTTGGTTTACTGTCTATTAAATTTTATGCAATTATTTGGAGCTGGAGTTATGATCATGATATTACTGTTTGGTATAGTAATCGACAATCCCAAACTCATTTTGAATTTAGATACTTAATCTTCAGTGCTATCTTATTGAATATTTTTGTGAATAATATTGTGAAAGGAAACAAGGTACGTACATGCCAAATATGAGAGCGTGAGTTTTGATTAGGATAGGGACATGTACTTTCATTCAAAATTTCCAAAGAGAACACTCCTAAAAAATGCTGTTCGTTTGGTTTCCTCAGCGTCTGCGGTAAAGAATTGTGTTCGTTTGATTGACGCAGTACCTTCGTCTGGCGTCAATAAATTTGGAACGCCAAAAAAATCAGCGGCTGACGCAAAAAACCAGCGTCTACTTATCAAATTTACATTTTTGCCCTTAATCTATTTTATTATTTACAGAAAAACCCTAGTCTAATAGACGCAGACGTTTCTCTTCTCCTCCATTGACGCAACTCTATCTCTCTCTTCTCCTCCATCTTCGAGCTCTATCTTCTCCTCCATCTTCGATCTCTCTCTTCTCCTCCATCTCTGAGATCTCTCTCGATCTCTTCTCCTACACAAACCCATCTCAAGCTCTTTCTCGATCTCCGATGCAAACCTATCTCCGAGCTCTCTCTGTCGATCTCGACGCATCTTGAGCTCTCTCCCATCTCCGAGCTCTCTCTTTCTCTTTCTTTGAGGTAACTGTCTCTGTTTGGTCTCTTCATATTGATAGTGATGGTCTCTGTTCTAAACTCTCACAAGCTGATACTCTGGGTGTTATGTATGTATCATTACTCGTGTATCTAGTTAATTGAATGTTGATGAATGTGTTGTGTGATTGCTTTGTTTTTTCAGCACTCTGGGGAAAATGATTAAAAGTACCTTACGTTCATTTGATGTTGATCTTATCTTCACTATGAACTGCGATAAATTATTAGAATCTAGACATGATACTAGAATCTGGTTTTATTGATCTGGTTTTGTTCGACTTTGATTTGTCTTTCTTTTGTAAAGTTGAGTCTGATGCTCTGGCTCGTCTTTATATGCTAGTAAAGTTGTGTTTCATTGGTTTATTCCCATAGTGGTGTGGAGTGGAGTGTGAGGAGTTTGTACATCTTTTCTCCTTGGCATATGTACTTTGAATCTGCTTTGTTTCTTCATATTAAGAACTCCAGACTTGTTTAATTATTTACAGCTTTCATGCATTTAAATGCAACGTGCTTCGTGGAACATGTATTCTAATCCGAGATTTATGAATATAGGGACATATCAAGAAACCATATTGGCTTGTATAGGCTTGTGACAGTGGTGGAACATTTTGGCATGTATAGGCTTGTGACAGTGGTGGAACATTTTGGTATGACCGGAAGCGGACACTATACTTTTTATAGAAGTGCGAGAGTATCATCACATGAGGAGGAAAAAGAAGAAGATTGTGAGGAATTGAGGTGGTTATTCATTTGGATTGAGTATTGATTCTTGTTTTCCAAGTTTATTTTTTTTGTGAACTTGACATTATGATATAACTAGAGGTTGAAGAGTTTTTCTTATGTAACACGACTTTATGGATTCTCATGTAGTCTAACAATCACGTCGTACTTCCATTTGTTTTTGAAAAATAAGATGAGAAAGTGTATTAAAAAAAATTAGGTTTTCATACAATAGTCTACTCTACTAAAATAGAGTCATTATTTTTATCTACTGTACAAAGTTATAATAGGTCTATTTCATTAGTTACATATGACATAATATTCAATAAAAATATTAATAATAAATCAGTTTAACCATAAATTTGAATTTTATTTTTATTTTTAGTCTATATTATTTAAAATATAAGTATTATATAAATTAAATATGACAAATAATATTAAATTAACAAATTAACAAATTATTTTTAAAAATAATTTTATTTAACTAAATTACTATCTACCATTTGTTAACAATGTAATATTTTATAAAAAATAAAGTTATTAACATATGTTAAACTTTTGATTCTACACCTATATATTTTCAAAAAATATATTTTAAATAATAGTATTATTTGATTATTTCTGATTATAAGAAAATATCTATATATATATTCTACTTTTATAAGTTTTGTTATAGTCTATATTATATTAAAATAAAATTATTATATAAATTAGTTATGATAAATTATATTAAAATTTTATGTAAACAATATTTGTTTAAGCCTAGAAGTATTATTTAGCTTTTGTTTTGTGATAAATATTATATTATTTTTGCTTTCATTTAGCTTGTAACTTATGATAAAAAAATTATTTAAAATACAATTCTACAAATTTTTAAAATTTAATTAAAAATAGCCGCAGTGTCTGCCAAACGAACAACATAAATCAATTTTCTGCGGCTGCGACTACGTCTGCGTTTATGTCTTGCGTCTATGAAACGAACAAAAGTCTGCGGATGCGGCTGAGTCGGCAGCTGCGGCTACATCTATAAAACGAACAACAACCAAACGAACAGAAGCAGTCGCAGCCGCAGACTCAGCCGCATCCGTAGAAAGTCGCGGTAACCAAACGAACAGGGCTTTCAACATCTGATAGGGACATGTACTTTCATTTTATTGGTTTTGTTTAACTGTTAAATTTTTAAAATGGATTGATTTGATTCTAACACTGACCAAACTTACAGTTTCAATACTATAAACATCTCTATCAGTGGCCAAAATCAATGTCTTATGGATAATTTATCTGGTGAAATATCCTTTCAAAGGACATCTTGTCACCCTTTTGAAACACATCTCTAACACTGGCCAAACTCAATGTCTTATGGACAATTTATCTGGTGAAATCCTCTCAAAGGACATCTTGTCACCCTTTCGAAACATATCTCTAATACTGACAATTTGTCTGGTGAAATCCTTTCAAAGGACATCTTGTGTCACTCGTTTGGCAAGGTTGTACTGATTAGATAAAATAATATTTTTATATGTCCTATTTTAGTCTGCCAAAAAAGTATTGGTCGTACAATCAGACACATTGCAATGCATTATAAAACTAATTCCTAAGGTGGAGAAGAATAGAAAACTACAACGCCAATTCTCCTCCGGTCTTCTCAAGAGAGAGATAGAGATGGAGAATCTCCCAAAGGAGGAGCTGCAAGACTCAACCATGAAAGTTTCATCTCTTAACTGCATTGATCTCGCTAACAATGATCTTAATCACTTAGTTATTTCCCTCAAACAGGTCATATTGCCATTTATTTAAATTCGATGTTTTTACAAAATAATGATAATATCAAAATTACGAGGCTAATTTTTGTTTCAGGCATGTTTGGATTGTGGATTTTTCTATGTGATCAATCATGGAATAAACGAGGAGTTTATGGAGGACGTTTTCGAGCAGAGCAAGAAGTTTTTCGCTCTTCCTATGGAGGAGAAGATGAAAGTTTTGAGAAACCAAAAGCATCGAGGCTATACACCTGTTCTTGATGAGATCCTAGATCCTGACAATCAAGTCAATGGTTTGTGCGTGTGTGACCAATTTTAAATTCAAAAGGTGTACGTTGATTGATTGATTAATCTCCAAATTAATCTTTAGTTTTGTAACCTTTTGGTCTCTTAGGGGACCACAAAGAGGGTTATTACATGGGAATCGAAGTTCCAAAAGATGATCCTCATTGGGATAAACCATTCTATAGTCCTAATCCTTGGCCTAGTGCTGGTTTGTGTTTTTCTTTTATCTCTCTCCTGGTTTGTTAATTCCATTTTCTTAAAATATAATTTTTGCATTTTTATAGAACTAAGTTTTTTTTTTTTGCGTAGATATTTTACCCGGTTGGCGAGAAACCATGGAGAAATATCAGCAAGAAGCATTGTAAGTTCTCATAGTTCTTGATTGGAGATGAATATATTATATGTGTTGTTGACAATCTGAAGAAAAGAAACTAACTTTAGGAAAGTTTGTTCTTGTATATATGACAAGTAGAGGTGGTTGTATATATGATAAGTAGAGGTGGGAAGAGAAAAAATATGTTGGGATTTGTGGTTTTCTCTGTATTTTATGGACATCTAATATTCTAACTTGATTTACTATGAAAAATACGGATATCCAAAAATACATAGATATTTGTGTGTACTTGTGGATATTTCATATACTATGTTCAATATAAATAAATCTTAAGAAAACGATAAAACTTTGTTCTTAATTTTTTTTACATAATATAAAAGACAAGTAAAACATTGTGAAACTATTCTCTATAAATTTTAAAATTAGTTAAAATTAATGAATAACAATATTTAAGGAAACTTTATAGTTTTTTGCAGGATTTTTTTATTTGATACTATTTTAAGTAACTTTGAATAACTTTTATTAAATTATATGGTAAAATAGTAATTATATAAACTTATACATTTTTAAACTCTACATTTTAAACTCTACATTTAGTCATAGATATACATGCATTTATATATATGTCAGAGTAGAGTGATATCTGTTTCATAAATTTTATTATTTGAGATTTGCTTTTTTAATGTGATATTGATATTTGTTTTGCTTCGGAAAATTATAGATAGCCGGATTTTGTAATTGAAATGAATAACGAATTAAATTAAATATAAGGGATAATATTCACATCATGATGAGTTATTTTTTTTTTACAATATCAGGAGGGTTTCTAAGGATATTGCAAGACTATTGGCGCTAGCACTCGAATTGGATGTGAATTATTTTGATAAACCTGAGATGCTTGGAAAGCCTATTACAACTATGCGGTTGCTACACTACCAAGGTCTGAATATATATATTGTTAAAAAGATCATAGATGTTTAGTATTTCGTAATCTTGGTATGTCACCAACTATGCATTTGCTTCTCATGTTACATTTAGGAATTTCTATTCCTTCTAAAGGAATATACGCATGTGGAGCACATTCTGATTACGGAATGATGACTCTATTAGCCACTGATGGTGTTATGGGACTCCAGGTAACAGTTTCTGTTATTCATATAACATTTGACTACTTTGTTTAGTTACGAGAAATTGCAAAGCGTAATGACAGATATGCAAAGATAAGGACGCGAAGCCTCAGAAATGGGAATATGTACCACCAATTAAAGGGTATAACAAAGAACTATTGTTCATTTGGTCCATCATCTATTAACCTTGGTCCTTGAATGATATACTTACTATAGCTTAAGATTGTTTTTTAAATTACATGCTGTTCTCTCTGTGCATATGATCAGGTATTAGTATTTGTAAACTTGGTGAATGTAATTATTTTATCTATACAGAGCATTTATTGTGAATCTTGGCGATATGTTGGAACGTTGGAGCAATGGCTTTTTCAAGTAATACTTTAAATTCAACTAGTGATTTTGATTTGTGAGTCATATATTTTTTTAGGTGGTGCTTTCCCACATGTTTTCTTACTTTACAGATCCACGTTACATCGCGTTCTTGGGAACGGTCAGGAAAGATATTCTGTAAGGCTCTTACTAATCCCACTTGTGTCGTACCTTTCTAATCTTATAAATGTGAATCATGCGTTCGCTATATATTGGCATGGTTATTAGAGATGTATTTTTAGCAGTATATAATTTTATATGGTTAATGCGTGTTTAGCAAAAATGATGTCTATAATAACATTATCTTTGCATTTAATGTGTTCTTAACGCAGATTCCATTCTTCGTGGAACCGAATCACGATTGTCTTGTGGAGTGTCTCCCAACCTGCATGTCGGAAGGCAACATTCCCAAGTAAGACTTATTTTTGGTCAAACCCCAAGTAAGATTTTATATTGTGTTACTGAGACCTTTGAGTGCTAAACAAATGTTTATTCATGATTTTTATGCTTGTATAGATACCCAGCGATCAAATGTTCGACATACCTCACCCAACGTTACAAGGAAACACATGTGGAGTTGAGCATCTACAATCAACAAACATGATTGGTCTTTTCGATCAACATACATGGAGGGAAACTACAAAAGTGAAATTTATAGTAGTAGTCTTTGGATGTAAGCTCAAAGCGAAGTCCTAAAACATGTTATAGCATAAGTTTAAGTTTTATGGGAACACCTTAATTCCTACATTTATTTGCAGGAGTGCAGGACTATACCTGCTTAAGTCTTGTTTCAAATTATTCATCCGTATGAATTTGAGAAGATTTTATAGTCTTATGACTACAAAGTAACATTCAGATTCTATACGAGCTTGGTATGTTAATTCACTAGATATTTTCAAATACAAAATAGAACATATGAAAATCTCTCAAACTCTCGATATTTGTAACAGCAGAAACCATGTTTCACAAGAAAATAATATCGTCTTGAAATGTTTGTTCTTTATCAATGAATTGGAGTCACAGCGGTGATCTCACAAATAATTCCTCACAGAAATAAATTCTACTTATCACCGTAAGAAGCCGCAAAGAGCAATGCAAACACATCTCTGATAACTTTATTGATTTCGAGAGTGAAAACAACACAGACAAGTTTGTTGATGTCCAAACACCAAAAAAAAAACTAGTGGTAACAAAAGACGATGAACCTAAAGTTTTTTAAAATGACGTTTACATTAAGAAGTTAAGCTCTACTTTGGAGATGAAACAAAAAAAATACTATTATCTAGATTAAGAGCTTGTTCACACTTCACAGTCGATAGAATCACCGACTCGATCGAACTATAACAGTTTGGGCCAGAGACCAACTGAAAAGAATAGGTATGTGATGTTTGGTTCTTATAGAGAAAACCATAAGATTTTCAACATCATATTTTTATATAAAGAGAACAACGTACCTTACGTGTTTTCTCTAGAGACAAAACGTAGCGAACTCTTGCTTGATTGAAGAGCCAGCCACCGTCAGTGAAGGAGGACCACCAACCGGTCACCAGAGCACTGCCGACCACGGTGCTGTCTCGCCGGAAAGAAAATGTCGTCGTGTTTCAGTTCCTTCTCGTTATTCTCTTAAATCCAGCCACTGGTGAAGGTAACAAACTTTGAACACTCTATTTCTATTATCCCTTGCCTCTATCTTCGTCTTGATCTCTGATTTTGTAGATCTAATTCGTGTGGAGCCGTAGAACACAGCTGTTCGCCGATCCATTCGGACACGATCGATAAGTTTCCATTCTCGACTAAAAACACTAGGAACACAAAAATCTAAAGAATATAGAATTCCAACTAAAGTTCTATCTACTCAAAACATCGATATTTAACCGAAGTGATGATGCAAAACTCAACATAACACTTAACAAGGATGAAAGTTCAGAGACACGTAAATAAGAACCATACACAAGTTATTCAAGAACACTTCTTGTATATTAGAAACCTTTTAAACAATCTTCCTAGATCTGTTTAATCCGATTTAAGCTCAGTCACACACGACTAGCGACGGACCAGTTGCTAATCTCTAAGTTACAGAAACCCAAGCCAAACCCCTGTTTTCTCGATCTCTGTAGCCGACAAGAACAATTCTCTTGCTCTAGTTTTTTTTCTCTCTTAACGTCTAACCTAAAACTCTTTTAAATTGCCTCGTTAAATAGGCATGAAAAAGACAATATTCTACTTCCTAAAATATCGCCACCCAGAAGATCTTCTTTGCTTCGCACCCAAGTAATATCTTCTATTTCCATAAGTTTGTGCCACGTCATTACACGTACCAAACTTATTGCACTATGTTACACAATCATTGCACTGTGTAACACACTCTCATCTTAAACGGAACAAGCTCACATTCCTTGAGCTTACATTCTCTCCCTTTTTATCTGAATGTGACAACCTACTCAACTTGTTCCAACAAAGCTCAAAATGCAGAACAAAACTCTATATAAATCATATCAGTTAGTCTCCTATAAAGCCGATAATAGGAGAAACCCTAAACAAGACAGATTGATAGATCAAAGAGTGCACAAACAGATTAAACCAAACACAACAACACAAAGCAACATCTTAACAACAACTACAGAGTTCCATGACCCGAACAACTTTGTTGTGTGTACTGTAGGTATTCTCCCCCTGAGTAGATGCACATTAAGATAAAAACTCAAGGTTAGGTACTCATATAGTTCAAGGAATTTCTACAAGTACTACACCCTTATTCCTCAAGCGAATTATGAAAACAATGAGTGTAAAGCACAAAGTATGATGTGTTATGCACACATGTAACCAGGAGTACAAACTTCACTTACATTCATGTGAGAGCACATAGGTCATGTGAATTGTGATATGAGCCAGTCTTGTAGAGCAACCAGAATATACACATAGGGCATCGATGGACATGATGCCTGCATCTCGGGGGTAAAGTCACTGAAGAACGATTTATCCACACATCTAGCTACCAAAACTTTTTAATGAAATCAATGAGTCAACCCAAGTCTGTAACTATTTCTCAGCCGAGTAGCTGTCATAAACGAGATTCTGCAGCGTTCAGTCCGCAAACTCAGCTCTGTTCTCTCACTCATCTGTATGGTTTAGAAACACATGTTAGGCTTCTTGTGTGTCTGTCTCTCCAACTCACAGACTTCCAGTTGTTTATCACCAGACAGTTAATACACAACTCAAATTCTAGGAAAGTGATGAAATTCAGAGGCAAAGTGGGGTAACACCCAGCTCCAAAACATTTATCCCATGAGATTGGTAACACACCTGCCTAGTCAAGACAGTGATCGAAACAGAGACAAAGTGGTGTAACAGCCAGCTCCAAAACGAGTATCTATCACTCCAGGCCTTGTTTTTTTTTTTTTTTTTTTTTTTTGAGTAACATACCTCTTCTTTGATCAGGTTACTCCACGAATCTTACCTCTGACCAGTATCTTGTGTGATACCTTTTTCAAGTGATGTAACACTCATCCCCTGATGTGTTTCTTCATTCAGTCCAGACAGTGATCAATGCTCAGACGTGAAACGGGGTAACATCCCAGTCCAAGATGAGTGCCTTTCACCAGAGAATCAGATGAGCCAAATAGCAGAGTTAAGTAGCAGAACCTTACATTGTAGAACTTGTTGAAACAAGGCTTTAATGAGGGGGTAGCCTCGAAGCATGAACTCCAGCAATTTTTACAGTGACTCTTCCCCCTTCTTCAGGACTTAATTAGAGTTCCATGATTCCCAATGCATTTCTAAGACTCAGAAAGGTGTTGTGATCCAACGGTTTGGTAAAGAGATCTGCAAGTTGTTTCTCAGTTGGGACATGCTCTAATATCACAATCCTCATTTCCACTAACTCTCGCACAAAGTGATGTCTGATATCCACGTGTTTAGTACGTGAATGCTGAACTGGATTTTTAGACAGATTTATGGCACTCATGTTATCACNTTTCTAAGACTCAGAAAGGTGTTGTGATCCAACGGTTTGGTAAAGAGATCTGCAAGTTGTTTCTCAGTTGGGACATGCTCTAATATCACAATCCTCATTTCCACTAACTCTCGCACAAAGTGATGTCTGATATCCACGTGTTTAGTACGTGAATGCTGAACTGGATTTTTAGACAGATTTATGGCACTCATGTTATCACAATGAACAAGCATAGGAGCAGAGGTGATACCGTAATCGACAAGCATTTCTCGCATCCAAAGGATTTGCGTGCAACAGCTTCCTAAAGCAATGTATTCCGCTTCTACTGTGGAAAGTGAAACACAGTTTTGCTTCTTGTGTTGCCATGAGACCATGTTATTCCCTAAGAAGAAACAACCGCCAGATGTGCTATGTCTATCATCTAAGCAACCTGCCCAATCAGCATCACAAAAACCTGCAAGATTCACATTAGTCTCAAAGGTATAATGAAGACCAAAGTCAAGAGTACCCTTCACGTATTTGATAATACGTTTTACAGCGTTTATGTGAGACTCCTTGGGTTTAGCCTGATAGCGAGCACATATCCCCACACTGAGGCATAGGTCCGGACGGCTTGCTGTGAGGTAAAGCAGGCTTCCAATCATGGCTCGGTATAGTTTCTCATCAACAGATTTCCCATCGCTATCTCTGGAAAGCTTGGTTGTCGTACTCATTGGCGTTTTAGCTGTCTTACTCGTCTGCATCCCAAAGCGCTTGACGAGGTTCTTGGCATAGGTACTCTGTGACACTGTGATTCCATCGGTCAGTTGCTTGATCTGAAGTCCAAGGAAATAGCTCAACTCACCAACCATACTCATTTCGAATTCTTTGGTCATTGTCTTCAAAAAGTCATCGACCATTTGCTTAGAGGTTCCTCCGAAAATGATATCATCCACATACACTTGAATAATAAACATATCATCTCCATTTCTCCAATGAACAGAGTCTTATCAACACCACCTCTTTGAAAACCAGCTTGAATCAGAAACTCAGTCAATCGATCATACCAAGCTCGTGGAGCTTGTTTCAGACCATAAAGTGCTTTCTTGAGCTTGTAGACATGATCTAGAAAGTGTGGATCTTCAAATCCTTTCGGTTGTGTTACATAGACTTCTTCTTGTAATACACCGTTCAGAAAGGCACTCTTGACATCCATTTGATAGAGTTTGATTATGAGATTGCACGCCATGCCGAAGAGTAGTCGAATTGACTCAAGTCTTACAACTGGAGCAAAGGTTTCATCGAAATCTACTCCTTCAATCTGAGAGTATCCTTGTCCCACCAATCGTGACTTGTTTCGAATGACGTTCCCTTCCTCATCGGTTTTGTTCTTGTGAATCCACTTGGTTCCAATGATGTTTACATTCTTTGGTCTTGGTACCAATTCCCACACTTGTAGTCGCTCAAACTGTTCAAGTTCAAGATGCATTGACTCAGTCCATAACTCATCATCTAACGCTTCCTGAATATTCTTGGGTTCTATGGGTGACACAAAACACTCAACCGCATTCATCTTCACTGTAAAGCACGCCAACTTGACCATCTCTTTAAAGTTGATTTGCTTCTTTCGTGTGACTCTATCATCAAAAAGTCCTCCAATTACGTCTGATGAGGAGTGATTCTTATGCACTTTTCCTTGATCAAGCTCAACTTTAGTCATCTCAGGGTCATCGTCTTCTTCAGACTCATCTTTCCCTTCACTTTCAGCTTCTTTTGAGGAACTCGGTGTGACACTGTCAATTGTTTGTGTTACACAAGCCTCATAGAATCCAATGCTATCATCAAAGACGACGTTAACATTGTCACCAACAAACTTGGTACGCTGATTAAACACACGGTAAGCAGAGCTGTTCACTGAATATCCCAAGAACATCCCTATGTCACTTCTCGCCTCGAATTTCCCAAGATGTTCTTTATCATTCAGAATGTAGCATAAGCATCCAAACACATGCATGTGACTCAAATTTGGTGTTTTGCCCTTGAAGATCTCATATGGCGTAGTCTTGGTCTTTGGCTTAACATATACTCGATTTATCACATAGCATGCAGTGCTGATTGCTTCTGCCCAGAAACCAGATGGAACCCTATTGCCACACAACATTGCTCTTGCCATCTCTTGCAACGTTCTATTCTTTCTTTCCACAACTCCATTTTGCTGCGGAGTTCTCGGTGCAGCATACTGATGACGAATACCCTGGTTGTGACAGAACTTATCAAACTGTTCGTTCTGAAACTCACCACCATGGTCACTTTTAATCTGAATGATTCCACCCTTATCTTGTTTGAGTTGAAGTGCCATGATTCTAAAGCTCTCAAGAGCATCAGACTTGTTGCGTAAGAAATCCACCCAAGTGTACCTGGAAAAATCATCAACCATCACAAAGATATATCGCTTACCAGCAATGCTTTCAGGGGTGATCGGACCCATAAGATCCATATGAACCAGCTCCAATATCCGTGTAGATCTGATCTCTGAAATTTGTTTGTGGTGCACCTTGACTTGCTTTCCTTGACAGCATGCTCCACACACGGTATCCGTTTGTTTCTCTAAATCATGAACACCTCTTACCACTTCAGCACTCACAAGTCTGCTAAGCCCATTGGTGTTCATGTGTCCCAACTTCTTGTGCCAGAGATCAAGTTTGGATTCAGAAGCTGCAAAGCACACGTTTGAAGGTCGCCAAAGGTAGCAATTGTTCCCCGAGCGAATGCCTCTCAGCACAACATTGTTTCTTTCATCAACAGCTCGACATTCTTTGCTGTTAAAGATAACTTCCAGTCGTTCATCGCATAATTGACTCACACTGATTAGATTAGCCTTGAGACCCTCGACAAAGTAAACATTTGAGAGTTTAGGTACATCAGGTCTGGAGGTAATCCCAATTGCACGAATCTTGCCTTGTCCGCCATCTCCAAAAGTAACTTTTCCACCTCTGATGAGTTCGAGTTTCTCAAGATAGTCTTCGTTGCCAGTCATATGCTTTGAGCACCCACTGTCAAAATACCAAGGAAGTTGTGTCTGTGATGTTTCTTCAGCAGATGTATACGCAACATGACTAACAATCTCAGTTTCCTCTTGAATTCTCACAAAGTTACAGACGACATCAGGGGTGGCTTCAGTGTCTGACTCAACTCGAGTAGTGATTGACACTGAGGATGTGTGTTCTTTGTATTTTGGATATAGGTCTCGCTTAGCTATCCACACACACCCATAAACAGTTGGTTCTGTGAAGCACAAGTTCAATCTCCAAGCTCTCTCATACTGACTTCTTCGAAAGTAACAGAACCTAACATTGTGTCCTCTTTTTCCACAGAAGTGACAACCGTTTCCACGTCTTCTTGGTTTCAGAAGGACACCCTCGTTTCTTTCAACATGATCTCGTTTCTCTTCAGGTTTCTTTCCTTCCTTAGGAGCTTCCTTCACAAATTTCATTTCTGTAGATGTGGAGGATGATCCATTGTATCCCAGGCCAAGGCTGAGACTTGGACACTGTCCCAATGTCAGTATGTGATCAAGAGATGCAGTACCCGCTGATAGCATTCGAACCTTCTTGTGGTTTTCAGTAAGCTGACTCTCGAGTAGTCTGCTTCGATCAGTCTCCATAGCCAAGAGATCACTAAGCCTTTGCACTTTAGCTTCAGCTTCCTTAAGCACTCGTTCCTGCTCCGTCATAGCTCTCTTAAGTGCAAGAACTTCTTGATCTGATTCTCGGCCAATTGAGTACTCCTTCGTCTTGATAGAAGGCTGATCAAGTTCCAGTATGTTAACCTGAGCTCTCAGCATGGCAGTCTCTTTGAGCAGCGCAAGGTTCTCATGACTGAGATCAGAGAACTTATTAAAGAGGGTCTTATACTCAGCTTCAAGATCTTGCTCAAGATCACTGTCATCCTCGCTGTCAACATCAGTATCTTTTCCACTTTCTTGACCAATCAACGCCATGAAGTTTAGATGCAGCTCACCTTCATCACTATCGCTATCAGATTCCGTGTCACTGAAACAACTAAGAGACTTCTCTTTCCTTAGAATACTAGGACACTCACTGCGGTTGTGCCCAATGCCTTTACACTCAATATATTTTTGCTCTTTTCTCTTAGCTAGAGGACACTCGCTTCTAAAGTGGCCGTAACCTTCACATTCATGACACTTCTTGGTGTTCTTGCTAGACTCCTGTCTTGAGTTCTGAGAACTTCCCCTTTCACTGCATTCCGTTGATAGCGACCACTCGATCTTCCATTCCCTTTCTCTATGCGCTTGATGTACTTGTTGAAGTTTCGAGCCATTAAACTCAGATTCTCTTCAATCTTGGTGACACGACTATCATCCTTAGACTCAGCTGTGAAGGCGATGCTCTTCTGATTTGCGGCTTGCCTGTCATTCTTCTCAAGATCATGTACCTTCAGAATTCCTGAGAGTTGATCAAACTTCATCTCATCTGTGTCTACAGCAAGTGTGAGTACCGCTTTATAAGCCTCGAACCGTGGAGTTAAGCATCTCAGCAGTTTCTTCACTAAGTCTTTTTCTTCATACTTCTTTCCGAGGACAGAAGCTTCACTTGCCAGCTCGCTGATCTTGCATATGAATCCCTCAATTGGCTCATCATCACTCATCCTTAGGTTTTTGAACTTGGAGGCAAGATGATCAAGACGAGTTCTTCTCACACTAGTGTTTCCCTCAAAATGATTAATGAGAGTATCCCACGCTTGCTTGGCAGATTCACATCCTTGTATGATCTTGAACTGCTCAACATCTACTGATGAGAATATTACAGTTAAGGCTTTGGAGTTGAATTTTGATGCTTTCTTCTCACCATCAGTCCACTGATTTTTAGGTTTTGGACCGACAGTCTTATCTTCCAGGATGACAGTAGGCGCACTCCAACCATCTTCTACAGACGTCCAAGCATCTTCATCAACTCCTCTGATGATGTGTTGCATCCTCACCTTCCAGTGACCGAAGTTGGTACTGTCAAGCATAATAGGCTTGTGAATGTGTAGGAGTTCTTTCATGGTGTCCGTGAAATCCGCAGGATCTCAACCTGTTAGTAGTACTTGATACCACAGAGGTTTCCCGCTCTAATACCAAATGAAAGTTCAGAGACACGCAAATAAGAACCGTACACAAGTTATTCAAGAACACTTCTTGTATATTAGAAACCTTTTAAACAATCTTCCTAGATCTGTTTAATCCGATTTAAGCTCAGTCACACACGACTAGCGACGGACCAGTTCCTAATCTCTAAGTTACAGAAACCCAAGCCAAACCCCTGTTTTCTCG
>CAKOAT010389599.1:74977-138595 GCA_932364175.1 Eruca vesicaria subsp. sativa
TTCTCTCTTAACGTCTAACCTAAAACTCTCTTAGGTTGCCTCGTTAAGTAGGCATGAAAAAGACAATATTCTACTTCCTAAAATATCGCCACCCAGAAGATCTTCTTTGTTTCGCACCCAAGCAATATCTTCTATTTCCATAAGTTTGTGCCACGTCATTACACGTACCAAACTTATTGCAATGTGTTACACAATCATTGCACTGTGTAACACACTCTCATCTTAAACGGAACAAGCTCACAATCCTTCAGCTTACAAAAGAGATACACAATCCCCAAATTCCAAAACCGAATTAACATAAACTAAGAATAACTAAAAAAAAAAAAAAGAATATCTAACCTAACTAGAACAATTTCAACTATAAAAGTTTTCTAAAACTACAAAAACAAATTTTAAAATTGGGAAATTTTAATTTTTAAGTTACCTTATCAATTAATTTAAAATACATTAAAAAAAAGCAATACAAGAAAGTAAGCTTTAAAAGGTCAAATCCATAATTTCAGTTTCTGAAAATATATAATAAAATTTTTAATCGATTTCTACAATCTATAACTCAGAGTTATGTTATACAACATTCCAGTTTCCATCCTTTCCAAGAGAGAACAAAAACAACGAGGCTGAAAAAAAAATTAGTGAAAATACAGCTATACACATATCTGTAGTGCATCCTAAAAGTATTTGACTAGAAGTTTAAGCTGATTTGTATTAAATGAAAATCCCATTGTTATCCGGATATGGATTTAAAAAATATTTTTAAATTCAATATTATTGAATTTGTTATTTAGGACATGATTGCTTTCCTCGCTATCACCCGCAAACGCAGCTTTTGCGATTGGTAGCGGTTGCTGACGTTTTGTAACAATCACTCAAGTCGCTCTGAACCGCTTCAAACCGCTCTACACCTCTTAAATTCAAAAGCTAGTTCCAACTAGCGTTTGCGATTGTGGACGGTTGCGGAAGGTTGATTTTTTTTTTAAACAATATAAATAAAAAATAAAAATATTCAATCAAAATTTTAAAATAGAATTATAAAAATATAAAAATATACTTATTATATTTTAATTAATATTATAAAATTTTAAATAAAATATTTTCAATAATTTTAAAATTTTACAACTATAACTTTATAAATATAATTTTATATTTATTATAATATTATGATTTTACGGTATTTGAATAATTATAAAAAATATAAATATTGTTAATTTATATTTTAACCGCTACTGCATTTGATAGTTGACCAGTCATAAATATCCCGCAAACGCACTAATTTTTAACCATAGTACCAGTCGTGTAATATCTTTAAACCGCAATCACCCGCATTCGCAAACTACCGCAACCACAACGTTTGAACCAGTCAAACCTTTAATAGAGTACTTTTCTTATAAAAATCTAATAAAGTACTCAGAAATCTGAATTCTAAATCTACAGACTGAACAAATTTTAAGTTTTCTAGAATGTTTGAGTGGAGTTTTTAAGTTATAAAATAAAAATCTAAATCTCATGGTTTTAGATAAGATTCTAAACTAATTCACCAAAAAATACACCAAATTAAATTCACCTAAAATCATTTATAACTCGTTAAAAATCAAATAATTTCAAATTTCAGATTGGATACACCCCATTAGTATAAGTACATTTTTGTTTTAAAGACACCCCCCTAATATAAGTACATTGTTTTCCTACGTAGACAAATCACTTTTTCTATAAACTATTGATTTGTATAAGGGTGGATAAAAAAACTGAACCCGAAAATCTGAACCAATCCACTCCGATAAAAGGTAAATCCAAACTCAAGTGAACCCGACACAATATCCGAATAGATCTTGTTTTATGATATATTGGGTTTGATTTTTACCTGAACTGAACCCTAATCCAAAAAGATATTCGATAAAACACTATAAATTGTAAAAACCTAAGAAAACATTATACCAAACACAAACTCAGTCCTGAATAATTACCTTAATAAGTATCTATAACATGAAAAATTATAAATTAACTCCAATATTTTGTTTAGTGTATATTTTTGATAATTAATCAAATATTGAGAATTTTATGTTTCAACATTGCATTTAAAGTTTGATTATATTTAAGTTTTCTTAAAAAATTTCAAAACTATTTTAAGTTCAAATGATTTTTCTTACGTTATAGAGTTGTTAGTTTTAACTTGTCTATGCAAATTTTTTAATTCTTAATCGTGTCATCAAGCCTTTTAATACACAATTCTTCAAGTTTGTGAACTTACATATGCATTTTGTAGACACAAATAAGTATTTGGATAACTGAAACTTGAATTAGAACCGAACCCGAATTTAAAAAGGGTTCAACCGGGTTTCCAATGTGTTACTATATCTGAACCGAATCCAAGTTAACCCGAACTAACAGCGAACTGAACTTTTATAATATCTGAATGGGATTAATTTTTTTCTCCCAAAAACCCTGATCCGAATTAGCCCGAACCAAAACCGATTGGCCACCCGAACACCCATGCATCCTAAATTAGTAGTTCGAAACAACTGCTTATTTTATGATTGCTAAATATGTTAAGCAAAAATTAATTAGTCCTAAGTTTGATGATTATATATAGCACATAATTGTTAAGAAGAAAAACTTAAGTTTAAACGAAATATGAAATCTGCATAGTCCAAACATTATAAATAATTTTAGCAACCTAATAAGTTAAATCGAGACCATTTCTTGGGAGATTTTGTCTTCTTGTTTGGTTTGCAAGTTTCATTAGCATCCTTCTTCTTATTCTTCTTTAGTAATGGTTTCTCAACATTCATCTCTTCCTCTTTCTCTTCTTCAATCTTATGTCCTGCTTCCTGCATATTATAAAAAACATGTTTAATCACAATTATCTAAGTAACAGATTTTTTAACTAAAATCAATTAACAACATGAAAGAAAAGTGACAGTCCAATCTGTTAAACTCTTACAAAGGAAAGTTTATTAGACAATCTATATAGTTATAGTGATGGCATAAGGTGGCGTATAGTGTATAGTCATTGATGATCGGTTATTATATGATTGAAAAGGTAAACTACTTTGTTTTTGTAAAAATACAAAACATAGATAAATCATAAATTTACATACATCAGGATCTTGTGGATGTTGTAAGGGGATATGAAAAGGATTAACGTTGCTAGTGAAAATGGGTAAAGGCTTTGTCAAATCTCTCTTAATCCTTTGGCTTGATGTTTCACCGGACCCTCCAGTTGAAGCAGAAGATGCACTGCCCGATTCCAACTCCAAACATATCTTTTTGCATTATACATAAACCATTAAACGTATTACACAAATTCACTTATAAATAACTTGTTCTAAGATCTATAGTAAAACCATACCTGAAAAAGTCTGGTTTCCAAAGCTGCGATTCTATCTAGTAACGATCCTTTGAAATAGGCTTCTCTAACCGCGGCGCCTCTATCGATTACACCACGGTTGGTAGATGATGCGCTTTCTTCTTTCCATTTAGAAAGGTTTTGTTGTCTTTCTAAATTCTTTATCTACAATCATGAAGCAATACATAATACAGTCAAATCGATATAGTAAATAGTAAAAAAAGAAAATATATAATGAATAGTATATTCATCACGATGTAAACTATTTTATAATGTAAGAGAAAGATTTACAACGAAATCCACATGCTCAAGCCTAGAGAGCATAGGCAAAGAAGAGAGTGAATGTCTTTGTTGTTCCATCGTCTCCATTAGACTTGTTATTTTTTTCTTTCTCGAATTGTGATATGCTATTTTGGTATTTATAGCCAAAAAGTAATACAAAACAATAAAAAATGTATGAAGAAAAAAGATAAAGCGGTTAAGTTCCCTCCTTTTTTGCTGTTGATAATCTACTGAGCAAGCACTAGTCATACGCTAGTTAGTTATCCGCGCATGACGTGACATATTACAATGGGCCTATCTATATTGTCCAGCCCATGTTCAGATAAAGCGTTATTAAGCTGTCTGGCTTGTATTACTCGAGAGTTTTCAACTTTTTACCGAACAAATATCCCACAGAATATAAATCGTGAATGAAATAAAAGGTATCTGGAAAAAATGTTTCCATTGTTTTTGGGAAAAGGCTGAATTTAATAAATTGATTATATATAAAATGTTGGGTCAAATATATAATTTTAGCAGTTCGAGTTCAATCCTTTTTGTTTTATTTTTAAGAGATAAGTTTTATGATTTAACTGTGCCGTGCCTACATTATTGGAGGCCTAAGGCAATAAAGAAGTTATTTTTTTAAAAATTATCAAAATCTAAAAAAGTTTAAACCAAAGTTATGATTAAATCTGATATTAAAATAAAAACATAATTAAGTTTCTCATATGTTAGGTGCTTAAAATAATTATGCAACATTTTGTTTTACTAAACATCACATATCATGTATTTTTGCTTTATAATAAAATTTTCATTTGATTTTCCTAGGGCTGGGTAAGAAATGCACCTAAAAAACCGAGACAAATCCGATCAAAAAAATAATACTGAATCCGAACCGAAATTGATTAAATATTCGAATGGGTTCAAAATTTCGGTATCTAGAAAACCGAAAACGATCCGAACCAAATATTTCGGATACCCAAATATATCTGAATTAGATTTCTATACTTAAATATATTGTCTATTTCTAGATGTAATATCGAAAAAGTATAAAAAATGTATAAGATATTTTGATGTTGTCCAAATATATTTGAAAATATATACAAATATTCAAAAGTAAATATTTAAAGTAGCTAAACAATAGTAAAAACAACTTCAATACTTAAAAAATATCTAAAGATTATCTATCCAAATATTCAGGTTACCAAATTTTATGTTAAGTTACGCTACTTTGGCATGCATTACTCAAATTTGTATGCTATATATCATTTTTATTTTTAGATTTTTGAAATTTAAAGTATATATGAATTTTAAAATTTTAATTTAAACGGGTTATCCAAACCCGAACCAGACTAAAAAAGTTTCGAACCGAACCCAGACCAAAATTTATAAATAGCCGAATGGGGCTGAAATCTCCAACCTAGAAAACCTGAATAGTTATACGAACTCCCACCCCTTTTCCTATGTACATATATGAACTTATTATGGTTTTATCTGAAACCTATATAAATTACACTTCAAAATACGGAGTAAAAATTATAGTGTAGAAAAATTATAAGATGAAAATAACAATGCTGACAAAAAGTTTAAAAACTTATTTTATCTGTGTAAATGTTGAGAGTAAGTAGACAATATTTTATTGAACTCATGTATAAAATATATATATAAGGTATGATACATGAAAATAGAAGTGGGTGTGCGGAAATGGAATTGTAAGGAAGCGCCGAATCGAGATTTGGGAAAAAAAAAAAGAAGTGGGCATGTTTTGGAAGTGTGTATCCAATATACACACACATATATAAATTTATAACTAAGAATTATATGATGTTTATTAAAAATAAAGAGTGTATTCAATTATTATAATTTTAAGAGAAATTAGGCCTCATACCCACACATGATCTGCTATTTAAGAATATACCAAATATTACTATTCACTCACTGTACAAAGTCGAATATGACTATGTTACCCCTATACGATAAACAAACCTGACGAAGTTGGGAGTAGACAAAATCTTATAGAGATTGCGAAGATCTTATACACTGACAACATATATTTTTTCCTTGAAATCATAATCTCTCTTGTTATTGCATCTCAAAAATCGTCTCTCATCTATCCTAGAGACAATTTTCTTTGGATGTTTCATCTTTTGAAGTTGGGAGAAGGGAGAAACCCAAGAAACAAATCGAATTTATGGGTTAGGGTTTAGATTTTTTGGTTTAGGGTTTAGAGTTTAGGGTTTAGTTTTTAGGGTTGAAAAGTATATGATAAAAGTTTTTAGGGTTTAGGGTTTAGTTTTTAGGGTTTAAAATTTTAGGATTTATGGGTTAGGGTTTTTTGGTTTAGGATTTAGGGTTTTGGGTTTAGGGTTTAGTTTTTAGGGCTTAAAAGTATATGAGAAAAGTTTTTAGGGTTTAGGGTTTAGTTTTTAGGGTTTAAAAGTTTAGGATTTATGGGTTAGGGTTAGGGTTTTTTTATTTAAGATTTAGGGTGTAGGGTTTAGGATTTAATTTTTAGGGTTTATATTAGTAAGATGTGTTTCAAAAAAAAAGTAGATTAGTAAGATTTGTGGCTGAGATTGTTTCTTCTTCTGCAACAACAACTATTACACATTCTCGGTAAAGTAAATCAAATCTTACGAAATATTCACTAAATCCATCACGTGCTACGCTATAATCTTACATGTCTATGAAAACTGGAGGGGTATAGGTCTTTTTGGCTAGTATACCAACACTCTGCAACTCAAAGAAATACTGTTTAAGGTAGATTGCTAATTTCAGTATTAGTTTAGGATATTTTCCCAATTGACTCTAACTTTAAATGGTTGCATATTATAATTGTGAAAATATAGATAAATTAAGTTTATAAAAAAATTATCCAATTAATTATTTTTAATAGTTTATAAATAATTGGCACAATATATTTAAATATATATGATGTATATCTAATAAAACAGTGCATAAAATACTTTATAGTATTATTTTTAGTATTTACATATTTCTATTTTCACTATATATACTATTAAATTTTCAGATTTTCTTTAAAAGCATGATTTTATATTTTATTTATTTATTTATGATATAGTGTTTTTAAATGGAAGCATGATTTTAAAATGGAAACGTAAATTTCCAACATGTTTTTATATATGTTATTTTAAAAGTGCTAAAGAAGCAAGATTTCGTAAGCGTCCACAAAATTTCGATTCTGATTCTGGTTCTGAAACGGGAACACACGTTAGATGAAATTTCCGTGCAACCTAGTAGATAAGTAGTTCTAACTAAATCCTCAATAAACATAAGCCAATCAATGTAAATTTTGTAAAAATGTAACCCTAGATTTTAGTGTTTAAACGGGGTCTGAAGCGGTGGCCTTTTTTCCCAAGGTAAGCACGCCAATATTATTTACCATTTGGAGTTTCTTATTCATATTTTTTGATAGTTAAATTAAATTATATAAACTTTTAGACTATTTACAAGATTGGGTTCAGTTTTAGTTAAACAAGCTTCGGTAGTCGGTTTGGTTTGATCAATTCGATATTTGGGTCTACTAGAACTGATGTAAAACTGATGCCATTTTGGCTTGGTTTAATTCGGTTTGGCTAAATTGGTCACTCAATTTTTGTTTGTTTAATCTGTAAAATAAATTCTCAATAACCACTTTCGAGTTTCAGAAGTAAATTGTATAAATTGTGAAGAGACAGAAAGATTAATCAATGGAACATCCACAAATTGGACAGACCAACAGTTAAAAACCAACACAGAACCGGTTTATCCCAAGCTTGACCTAGTCATCTCATAAGCCAAGAAGCAAGCAGCATTAGCAGGAACACTCCTAGCCATAGCTGGACCAAACCCTTTATACAAACCTTTAACTCCTTCAGCTTTCAGAATCTTCCTAAAAGCATCCATCGAACCCTTGTACTTAGGGTTCTTATAATCATCAACTTGAAGAACACTCTTCACCACATCGGTCGGGTAAACAAATCCCCAAAAGGACGCCCCAGCAACTCCACCAGCCATGATCAATGACCCTTGTCCTAAGCTTGAAGTGTCTGAACCACCAGCTAAGAACCTCTTGAAAGCTTCATAGGCTGCAAACATTGTCGCGTTTCCCGGGACTTCACGTGCAAATGTAGGAAACAACCCTTTGAATAGACCTCTTGCTCCACCTTCTGATCGTAGCACATGACGGGCCACGTCCATTGGTCCACCGTACTTCACTGCAGCAACCACTGAGCCTGGGGTAGAGGCTGCAGCTACTGCACCACCTTGTGCTTGCAACCTGATAGCAAGACAAAAATCAACACACACTCAGACAAAGAAACATATTTTATATGTTCTTGCTTCGGCCCGGCCCGAACCTCCTGGTATTAAGAAAAACATATTTAAGTTCTGTTTCGGTTTTGTAAGAACCTGACCTGCATTTGATCAACTCGGTAGGACAAGCAAGGAACGAGACAGCGAAACCAGCTCCTGCCCCACACACAAACTGTTGACTTATAGTCAAAGGAACACCAGGTTCCGACCTAAGCAGCCCTTCCATCTGACCTCTCACGGTGAATAGAACAGCATTGAATGCAGCAACGGTTGCAAGAGGAGCTCCCATGCCTTTGTACAAACCTTTAGGTCCTTCAGAAGCAACGGTTTGTTTAACAGCATCGATAGCACCGGTGTACCTAGGTGGTTGTCCAGGTGTTGGAGCAGGTTGGCTCTGAAGTTTGACCTTGATTGTGTCAAATGGGTGACCTACGATCAGCTGAGCAGCTCCTCCAACAGTCCCTGAAGCTAAATCTTTCGCCGCATCCGCCATCTCCAAGAAACAAAAAATATCAAACTCAGAATCTAAAATCAGAATCTAACTCTTACTGCAGTCAAGAAGACAATGAGTGAGATCAGATCGATAACATTTGGCTTACCAGATATTGATTAGAGAGAAGCCAATCAGTAAGGAATGGATCTCAGAGAGCTGCTCCAGTGGAATAAAAAAACAAAACAAGATGCGAGTTAATGGGAGAGATTCAGCGACACAAACAAGTGATGAGATAAAATCCAAAAAAGGAATTCAAGTGGACATAAAAGTTCTAATCAACTCAAACTGCTTTCTACGCCACAAAGCATGACGCTTTTTTGCAGACGCACTAGTTTTTTTTTCTTATATATAGTGATTTTTTTTCTTTTTCTAAGTGGTTGGTGAAAAGTGAAGATGAGGGTTTTCGTCATACGAATCTTAATAAACATGTCAAATTAGCTGGCCAGAAGTTAGGTTCGATCTGTCTACGAGAACCGGGTTTTGGTTACGTCTGATTCGGTATGACTTCGATATATATGACGACAGATATTAGTTTTAAACCATTGTTTGTAAATAGATTTTAGTATTCGAATACCTATTTGGGTTAGGTTCGATTTTTTTTTTCCACTTGAAATATATATTTATTCAATCCAAACAATCGGAAATCAGATCTGATTACAACCCCATTTTGAATAAATTTGCAAAATTATACAAAACTAGTTTCGCCCATCCGCTAAATACACACATTACGTTAATCTATTTTTCGAATTTCTGTAAAATCATCGTACTCAACCATCGATGAAGATCACAAATAAATGAGGTTCTCTTTATTGTATCGGATACCAAGATTTCCCATGTCATGTCCAAAGTAGTTAGTTCCCGATGAATTCCACAAAATTTATAACCATCACTGTCTATGTAGCACAAGATGACCAATATAGAAGGGTTTCAGTTACTTACCACGAACAGCCTCGCATTCGCTGCCAAAGCCGGGCTTGTACTGAACGCCACACATCGCTTGATAACCTCCCAAACCTGCACATAAACTAGCCAAGCACACTACCAACCGAGAATCAAGTGATGCACGATGGTATCGGGATGTGCTACTTGGTCCAACCAAGACACCAAAACGAGCAAGGAAATAAATCCTAGACCCACAAGAACGATTGCCATCTTTGAGAATTAGAGAACAGATGGTTGAGACTCAAGATACCCATTTTCTGGCATCCACAGAGAATGAGCAAAGAAACTCAAGAGAATAAAACTTTCAGCAAGACTATCGTCACTTATTGGAGCTACCAAGACAATGACGAGAAAGGAACCTTCTGAAGAGAGGAAAGTCCTCACCAATTGGCCACAGACGACCGAAATCTAAGCTGAAAAAGGAACACTCACGACTCGATATCGAGATGGGCACCACCACAGCTGCATACCACTGCCCGCGAAATGAATCCTAGAGAACCAAGGAACAACTCTTGACTCGAACGAAGAGGAGACAAACCTCGCCACCTTAGAAGCATGCTAATCCACTCGCCATTCTCGGACGTCCTGAAAGTGAGCCCGTGACTCACTCGAATCCCAATTGGAGAGACAAAACCGTTGAAACCTATATCAAGCACCAAGACAAATGAGGCAGATTTAAAAAGTGAAACTCGTTCTACACTCTTTTAACATTTTTTCCTATATAAAACTGATGACATCATTAGTTGAATTAAAACAGTTTGCTATTATATATAGATTCAATAAGGATTTTTAATTTTCAGATCAATTCTTAACACATATCTATAATCTATACTATTAAAATAGAAATCATTACACTTATTATGTATGAATTTTTAGTTGGATTTTTTCTTAGAAATTCATAAATGTATTTCTTTAGAACTAATAATCACTACAAGAAAACATGGATATAACGACTGCACATTTGGTAGTTATTTAGTCGTAAATCACTAATTACGACTAAATAACGATGAAACACAAATGGTCGTTAGGAGCCCGTCGTAATTCACAAATCGCCGTAAAATATACTTAAAATGTACGACCAAAAGATTTAGTCGTAAAGCATTTTTAAAGCGCGTAGTCGTAACTTAGATGTTGATTTGATGTAAAGTTACATCTGAATATGTGCACGTGCATTGGTCGTAATCTGTGGTCATAAAATAGAAGCACCTTTTAGATCTAAACGGAAATTTAATGAGTCATAACATTTACGACCAAATAACATCCTCTATAGTTGTAATGTGGTCATAAAAGTTACAAATAGTTTACCTCAAAATGTAAATAGTCGTAATGTAGACGTAATGTTTATGACCAATTTACTTTGAAAACTTTTAATTCGTTACGACCACTTTACGTCCAAGGATATAGTTTAAAATTAATAAATTTTAAATTTTAAAATTAATAATTAATAATTCTTAAATTTAAATATTTATAAAATCCTTCAATTTCTAAAATATAAAAAACATTAATTTAATAAATCAAAAGCATAATATATTCAAATTACAAAAAAAAAAATTATTAAGGTTAATGTTTTCGAAAAATTAACCTCGGCTCCTTTCTCCGCATTCGCCTGTTCTTCTGGAGTTGGATCGAGATTGATGGTCGAACGTATAGATTTCCAAATTTGTGCAAGGGCTGGTTTTGTTTCTGCAATAATAGCAAACATCTAAGCCATGACCCTAATGTGCTTCCTATTGGTCTGGTTGTCCGTCCAGATGGTCGAAGTGACTTGGTTGGCGTTTGTCAAATCGGTCGAAATGACTTGGTTTAGGTCTAGCCCTCAGGACATCGTTCACCGTACCAATCCCGATAATCCGTCCGCTCTTCTTCGGGATAACTTTCATTCATTTAAAAAAATATAAATTAAGTTAGTACATATATAAAATTATAATTATTAGTTAAAATTGAATAATAATTTACCTCCTCAAAATTTTTGTCTTGTTCGACGGTGGTTAACTGGACGGGTTCGCATTGTTGCGACAACTGGGTCTGGACCTCCTGGATCCGAACCTCAACATCGTTGTAAATTTTCTCTGCTCGAAAATCCACAAACGTCTCATCAGAATGCTGGTGCATCAACTTATAAAGTTGGGAAAGAGACGGTGGTGCTCCTTCCCGAGCAGCCTACAATAATTATAAAATCAAACTCATCTATTCAATGACAAATTTATTAATAATTTAAAATCAAATTAAAAGTTAGAAAAGCTTTACTTACAATTTCTAGGGCTTTTCCGGCGTGTGGAGTCTGTCCAGAAGTGTGGAGAGATGGCAAATTACCCTCAACATCACGTTTCAATCGGGACTTGGAGCAACGGATCGATGATCGAACTGACTTAGGAAATTTCCAATAAGCCTTCGAGCCAGTCCAAACTTGGTCGCTGATGTAGATGGGTTTTGCGTTATCATGCTGAACCCTCCACTTCTCCTTCCAATCGCCCACATTGTTCTTCAGACGATCCTAGGCCTTATCGTTGAACTCCTCCTTCACCTTCTCGTTGACAGCAATAGACCAATTCCATTTTTGCCACAAAAAATAATTAAAATAGGAAATTAATAGTCAAATGAATCTAAAAATAAAATAAAATAAAATTAATAATAAAATTTTATAATTACAACTTACCGCAAAGAATTTGTACCAAGTCCTCAAAACGTGCTACACCGTAAGCTTCCAGTTTGGATGCGCATCCCGAAAGTTTGCCTTTATGATGTCTGAGGCGCTCCATCTCAGACGATTGTCCATTAAAAACCTACAAATTTTTTTAAAAATACATTAGATCGACATATATATAATTAGTTTGATTAATAAACATATATAATTAAAATTTTAATAATAAAAAAAAATCAAAAGTTACTAGAAAGTGTTAGGTGGTCGAACTGGATCGACAATGGGTAAACCATCTCGTCCCGACATCTGGAGAAGATCTTCCAGAGTGAATCTAGTATAAAGAGCATCCAGTGGTACAAACAAATACGGATGGACAGCTGCAGGAGGCGGAACAGCTGCGGAGGCTACTGGAGGAGGGGCATACTGCTGATGATGATCGTCATGATGGTGTGGAGGAGCCTCATGATGAGGATGGTATGGAGGATCATGCTGAGGATAGTATGGAGGAAGGTCAAATAGAGGCAGAGGCACATACTGAGCAGGAGGCTGATAAAACATGATTTTGACCCATTTTTGGTCATATTTTCTATGTGTTTTTATTATAATTATTTATGTTTTGGAGTCTATTAGGTATGTTTTCAGGTTCAGGAGCATTTTGTGGTAAAGTGATGATTTAGGTGCCTTTTGGTGCTTAAAGAAGAGTTTTCTAAGATGACTATGAAGATCCGATATAAGAAATACATATCGATCGATACACACCCTGTGTAATCGATCGATGACGCTTCCGTAGAAGTTGAAATCGAGATCCTCCATCGATCGATGTACGAAATGTACCATCGATCGATACATAGCGTGATGAGCAAGATTTATTTGGCCAACTTGAAGCCCAAGTTCTCATCAAATTACAAGACTGCCCCTGACGAGTTTTTAACCTAATTGTACTCCCTATTTATACCTATGCCTATGAGCCTTAAGAGATATGAAGTTTTGAACCAAGTTTTGTATTCTATTCTATTTAGCAATAAAAGAATTTTCTTTTCTTCTTATTCTTTTGCTATGAATCTCTTGGCTATGTCTGAGTAGATTCATAAGTTAGATTTGAGGTTCAAATAGTTATGAGAGATTAGCCCCAACTATGGATTGTTGAGTTATATTCATTATCCAAATGAACCCTAATGCTTACTCTAGACTTGCTACCTAGAGTATTGATTATGGAGTGACTAATCTAATAGTCATTTTCCTGAAATCATTTGGCTAAACCCAGACTCTATTAAGGCACGATGCGACAGCCGGTCTTATAGAAATTCCCGGGTGAACAAAGTTCGATCCGATCTGATACTTAATATCGATCGATGCTCTTCTAGAGTTATCGATCGACAACAGCTTTATCGATCGACACTGCGATAGCAACATTGATCGATGCAGTCGGCAATCAGATCAATGGACGAATCTAACTAGCGACAGCTATAGATTTGTCTAAGGATTGAAGTTCTCATATATTTGCAAGCAATTCGTTAAGACATCCATAGATTTATAATCCTGATTTTCTGAATAGTAACCTTGAATCTAACTATTTTCCTTCATTGTTTTCAAAACCGAAAACCTATTCTCTTTAGCAACTTACCATTGCTACTTATTTTATTTACTGTTTTAAACCTTTTTCAACCTAGCTCAATCACTTAGGATTATATCTTTTGTGTTTCTAGTTCCTTGTGGATTTGATCCCTAAGTACTACGATTGAACCTCTTATTTGAGAGAGTAAAATCACTTCTTAGGGTAATTTGAGTGATATCAAATTTGGCGCCGTTGCCGGGGAATAAAGATCACTATTAGATTTAATCTGATTCAGTCTAGGTTATTTGTTATTTTATTTTTCTATCTTTTGACACAAAATCTTTTTCTTTTTCTTTTTGTCTCTTTGGGTACATGCCCAGCAGTACTAGAAGCAACAAGAACAAGCAGCTTTTGTACTCAGAAGATCCCAACAACCTAGAGCGTAGCATCCGCAAGGACATACGCTCCGCATCGATCGATACCAACACCATCGTATCGACCGCTACGCCCTTTCCACCGACGATCAACAACCGTTCGTCAACCGATACCTTCACCACCTCATCGATCGACATCAACAACTGTTCGTCGACCGATACCCACACCTTGACATCGATCGATACACCACATCTGACATCGATCGATACTAACCGGTGAGACATGGTAGCTCCTATGATTCTCACACCCAATGAGAATGGAGACCTGCGTGATCAAGATGGTCACCTGCGAAATGCAGCAGGTTAGAAGCTGAATGATCAGAAGGAGATCATTATTGAAGAAGAGACTGCACCTACATGCATCATTCAACCTGTAGAAGAGACCAGAACTTTGGCTGATTACAACCGTCCCGATCAATTCTATTCAAACCGATCAGCCATCCTACCTCCTGCTATTCAGAGAGGAGATTTTGAGCTCAAGCCGTAGTACTACACACTTGTCCCATGTGGTTTGCCCCATGAGCATCCTATGGACCATTTGGAGAGATTCGAGGATCTTGTCACCCTAGTCAAAGCAAAAGGAGTCCCTCAAGACTATCTTTTCTGCAAGCTTTTCAAGTACTCTCTATCTGGAGAAGCTTTGCAGTGGCTAAGACAACTACCACCAGGTTCCCTTACCACCTGAAATGATATCAAGCACGCCTTCCTGTGTAATTTCTTTGATGATTCACGCGCTGAAGACTGGAGGAAGAAGATTGCTACATTCACCCAAGCCCCTGAAGAGTCATTCAAGGATACTTGGAACAGATTCAAGTCCTACCAGCGAGACTGCCCACACCACGGATTCAACCAAGTACAACTGCTCTGCACCTTCTATAGAGGCATCATCCCCGATTTCACGAGAGCCCTTGATACAGCTAGCGATGGCAACTTCACCACCAGGAATCCTCAGAATTCTATCAAGCTAATTGACAACTTAGCTTCCAGCAACATCACAAGAAACTATATGAAGACTACACCCCCTGGGAAGGAGTACGTCAATGAAGTTCAAGCACATCTAGACAACATTCAGAAGCTCCTAAACAAGCAGATCTGTTCAGTGGAAGATTCAGAAATGGTTGAAGAAGACGTCAACTGGATTAGTGGAGCCGGTTTTCAGAGATCTGGTAACCAAGGAGGATTCAGAAACTTCACAGGCCAGAGAAGCAACTATAACCAGAATCTCCAGAAGCCCAACACCTTCAGCAGTAACCCTAACAACAACAGAAGCTATGGAAGTGCCTTCTACTCAAATCCACACCCACCCACCCAAGATACTAAACTGGAGGAATTGATGGACAAGATACTTGAGAGTCAGCAGAAGCTCGAGGTAAACTTCAATGGAAAGATCGATTCTGTCTACACCACCTTCATGACGAAGATAGATGCACTCAGCACCCATGTGAAGAAGCTAGAGACCCAGGTGTTGCAGACAGGAGAAGCAGTTAAGAAGCAGGAGTTTGCCCACACCCAGAACATTAATGCCCTCCTAGATGATGACTTTTGGCAAGAGGTAGTAGAAGAGATTCAGAGATCTGATGATGAGAGTGAACGAGAATTCGCCTACGACTACTATCGATCGATATCACCAGCTCGGCATCGATCGATATCACCTTTAGTTCGTCGATCGATCGACTTCGACGAGTGTCGATCGATGGACTCCGACAAAAACCCTCGCGAGTGCAATTCCGTCAAGATTATGTCTCACGCCGAATTCGCCGCACTTCACCCACATCCGCCCAGCCCTGTCATCGATCGACATGATGCCCCCATCATCGATCGACAGCCAGACCCTGGCATTGCTCGACACACACCTACCCATGTCGATCGATATGAAGTACCCCAACGTCGAGTGCCTCTACCCAAAATCGACAGTGCAGGTCTTGACGCTTTCCGGGAGCGATATTACACCACCAGAAACCCTACAACATCCCTAAAAGAGAGACCCACGGATATTTTTGAGTCCATGGAGATAAAAATGGAAAATATGGGGAGAGTGCTCAGAAAAAGGAAAGAGAAGACACCTAAACCCTATAAAAGAGAAGCTAATGAGAAGGAGTTGTCAAGCTTCAGAAAAAGAGTCCTCAGAATACCTAAAGAGAAACCTTTTGAAGAAGCCTACTTTTCACATAGATTGTGGATGTTCTTCAGAGAATCAAAGGAGACAGAAGAAGACATCAGGAGGATGTTTAACCAAGTCAGAGATAGCCTCAAGCAGAAGATCACACTGAAGAAGAAGAATGATCGAGGGAAGTTCACAATACCTTGCTCCATTAGAGGTGTTGAGTTCCCACGTGCTCTTTGTGACACAGGATCTGGAGTTAGCATCTTACCCAAGCTCATGGCAGATCACCTAGGTCTAAAGATAGAGCCTTCTGAAGAAACCTTCATATTTGTAGATTGTTCTCAGCAAAGCTCTGGAGGCATCATTCGCAACCTTGAGGTACAGATTGGAGAAACCCTAATTCCTACAGACTTCCATATCCTCTCCAACAAGCTGAACTTCAAGACTTCTCTACTACTTGGAAGAGCCTTCTTAGCCACAGTTGGAGCTGTTTGTGACCTCCAAACAAACAAGCTCTGCCTCACCCTCATCAACCCTTCCATTCACTACGATCCTGTACCAGTAATCAAGTTCCCAAGGCCAGCCAGCTCAACACTCGTAGCCACATGTTTCTGTGCCCACGAATTTGACTCTATGGAAGAGTATGAAACCGAAGAAGCAGTATCGACCGATGACACCACTTCCCCATCGATCGATATCCTTGCAGCACCATCGACCGACAGTACTACTCGGTCATTGCTCGATGGAGCACTCCGAAGTACCGAAGCGGAGTTCGCAGAAGCCGATTTCAATGCAGAAGATTGGGAAAACGATCACTACTTGCCCGAGCTTGCTAGTATCAATACTCAAGAGGAGTATGATGAAGATTATGAGGAGGAACGAGCTATAGAGTACCGATTTCTTCGAGAAGATGAAGAGCAACCTCCGTTCCCGACCTTCATCCGACGAGCATCGACCGATATGACACGTGGTCCATCGATCGATATGCCCTACCCCAGATCACGCAAAAGATGGTTCGACTCAACAAGCGCCGAACCCTACTACAGACCAGTCTATGTCCCACACGAACCACGAGACGGAGATTACTCGACTGGAAGCTGGGCCAGCGGTTATCACGAAAGTTTTGCAGTAGACACAGCACCCCTACAAGCCGCGACTCAACCTGCAGATCCCGTATCGCTCGATAATGAGTACAAGCCATCGACCGACACGCTCTTCAAGCCATCGACCGACGAAGATACTCTCCATCGATCGATATCAATCACAGACCGCCAACCGATCCTGCCACAACACCATCTGAGGTACAAACACCTAAATTTGATTTAAATTCACTAATTCCGGATGAATTTGGTATTTTCAGGGATTCAGATGGTCATGCACGTGCTATAGACGGGAGAATCATTCCTATCTCCACAGAAGATGTTGCAGACTTACTCCAGATGGCCAATGGACCTATCATCGAAAATGACCCGAACCAGACAAAGTGCCCATCGACCGATGCATGGAGACGAGCATCGATCGATACACATCGAGAATATGGGGCGAGAGCTTTCCAATACGGAGAACGTCGTTTCTTTTGGGAAAAGAAAGATGAATATGGAATCTACAGAGATGAATCTGGCCATGCAAGAGCAGTAAACAGAGACATCATCCCTGTCACCAAAGAAGGTATGGATAACTTGCTGAAGAGAGCCTCACTATTTGGTCGCTCTTGTTTCTATCTACTAGGATATGCTGAACAGTTCGCTAAAGGAGTTCTAGATGGCAAGCTCTACACACAGAAAGAAGTCACCTACATGCTAGATGGCCTCACCAGCGATCACACCTGGAAGTTAGCAACCATGCCATATGAATATGAGAAAGAATTATCAAGACTCCGGGGTGAACTACTCTGGAACACCATCAACCCTGATTTAGTACGATCTGAAAGAGAAGCCCTTGAAGAAGAAATCAAATCTCTGCGCGCGCAACTGCAATCGAAGACCACTTTCAGAAGCCCGTACCTAACCCGATCGAAGACCACTTTCAGAAGCTATCGATCGATGACAAACCCAGTCCATCGATCGACACCTGTGCTTAAGAATTCTGTACCAGGGAAGAATTTGAAGAAACCACAGCACAAATCTACAAATCTATCCAGTTTTGTGAAGACGAAGATTATCGAATCCTGGACGAATACTGGTTTCACCTACACAGTGATTTCAAAGGTCTGCAATGCACAATGGAAGATATTCAGAAGGAGGTAGAAGATATCCAAAGACAGCTCGCCAGCCGACCTGACCCATCCCCATCGATCGATGAAGCACCCAACGCATCAATCGATATGCAACCTCCAACCCCAACCGACGATCCAACACACCATGACACCATGCAGCGCACAACAGAACATATCTACAGCATGATTGGCAACCATCAGTACAGCATTGCCAACTTAGAAAGGTGGTTAGAAAGGATCTAAGCAGAAGTTTATGGTTTGAAGACTAGCATGACCAGAAGTGAGAAGGCCACAAGAAGCGTTCTAACCTCTTGGTTTGATGAAACACAAGAAAAGGAGGACACTTGTTTACCAAGAAGTACCTACAACCCACCTCACTAGCAACCATACTTCCATAGTCAAGCTATACTGACTTTAAACAAGCGCTGAGTGGGAGGCAACCCACTGTTAGGTATCTTACTAACTTATTTTGTTTTATTTTTACTTACTAGTTTCGTTTTTATTTGTTTTTAGGAAGATATACACACGATCCATACCTATCGACCGATACGACCCAGTCGATATCGCTCGACACAGACCAACACGCATCGCTCGACGATGGCGACTCACCATCGATCGATACCCATATCAGTCAGGTATATCATTTCCAATTTTCGATATCAGTTACACATATTTAATTTTTCTTATGCTCTAACTCCGACTAATTATACACTGAGGATAGTGTATGATTTAAGTCTGGGGGGAGTTGATTATTGATGCTACTTTACCTCTTTTTGATCTTTTTGATAAAGTTTTCAAAAATTGGTTTGATTGAGTCAAGAAAAGGGAAAAATTTTCAAAGTCTTACTTTTTATCTTACCACTCTTTAGCACCATTCTTAGATTTATTGATTGCAGAACGTACTATAGATGCTAAAGTGGATCACCGATCACCTATGTCAACACTTTCATGATTGTCTGGAAGAACCAAAGCTGATTTCCAACCTAACCTGACATCTATTGCTTGTCTTGGGGCTTGGTATACAAGGAATCGGAATCCTCTTGCAAGTTTGGAAGGTAAAAGTCTCAAAAATTTTGGTTTCCTTCTATACTTCCTTCGGCATCCCCAGAAAATAAAAGATTGAGATGATTTCTTGAGAGGCAGAGGGAGAGGTACATTACCTATGACCCCACTATTCTAAATCAAAGGAATGATCACAGCGAGGGAGAGGTAGATTACCTATGACCCCACTATTCGCTTACAAATTGTCAAGAAAGATCAATAAGATGAACATTAACTGTTCATTGGGATTGATATAAAAGAAAGAAGAGTTGGGGTTCAGAGAAGGGGGATAAAGAAAGAAAGGGAACCAGGATGAGAATGCCTGAAAACTTGTTTGAGGTGCATCCAAGTATTCCTTGATCGATACTCCCAAGGTAAAGCCTACACCTTTATTTTTATGCATAAATGAAATCAGTAGAGGGGATAGACAGACAAGGAATGTTTAAGTTGATTGGCTAGATGATTAGGTTGGTAAGCTAGGATATGGTATAATGTACTTCTGTAGTTGATAGGAATAAGATATGGTTTGCAACAAAGTAAGAGGTTATGATTTTTAAGTTAAGATTTTGATTGAGTCCCTGTTGTTTTTAAACTTCTTTTCAAGACTAACTTGATGTTTTCTTGAGGACAAGCAAAATGTTAAGTCTGGGGGAGTTGATAGACCATGATTTTGACCCACTTTTGGTCATATTTTCTATATGTTTTTATTATAATTATCTATGTTTTGGAGTCTATTAGGTATGTTTTCAGGTTCAGGAGCATTTTGGGGTAAAGTGATGATTTAGGTGCCTTTTGGTGCTTAAAGAAGAGTTTTCCAAGATGACTATGAAGATCCGATATAAGAGATACATATCGATCGAAACACACCCTATGTAATCGATCGATGACGCTTCCGTAGAAGTTGAAATCGAGATCCTCCATCGATCGATGTACGCAATGTACCATCGATCGATACAGAGCGTGATGAGCAAGATTTATTTGGCCAACTTGAAGCCCAAGTTCTCACCAAATTACAAGACTGCCCCTGACGAGTTTTTAACCTAATTGTACTCCCTATTTATACCTATGCCTATGAGCCTTAAGAGATATGAAGTTTTGAACCAAGTNATGTACGCAATGTACCATCGATCGATACAGAGCGTGATGAGCAAGATTTATTTGGCCAACTTGAAGCCCAAGTTCTCACCAAATTACAAGACTGCCCCTGACGAGTTTTTAACCTAATTGTACTCCCTATTTATACCTATGCCTATGAGCCTTAAGAGATATGAAGTTTTGAACCAAGTTTTGTATTCTATTCTATTTAACAATAAAAGCATTTTCTTTTCTTCTTATTCTTTTGCTATGAATCTCTTGGCTATGTCTGAGTAGATTCATATGTTAGATTTGGGGTTCAAATAGTTATGAGGGATTAGCCCAAACTATGGATTGTTGAGTTGTTATATTCATTATCCAAATGAACCCTAATGCTTACTCTATACTTGCTACCTAGAGTATTGATTATGGAGTGACTAATCTAATAGTCATCTTCCTGAAATCATTTGGCTAAACCCATACTCTATTAAGGCACGATGCGACAGCCGGTCTTATAGAAATTCTCAGGTGAACAAAGTTCGACCCGATCTGATACTTAATATCGATCAATGCTCTTCTAGAGTTATCGATCGACGACAACTTATATCGATCGACACTGCGATAGCAACATCGATCGATGCAGTCGGCAATCAGATCAATGGACGCGTCTAACTAGCGACAACTATAAATTTGTCTAAGGATTGAAGTTCTCGTATATTTGCAAGCAATTCGTTAAGACATCCATAGATTTATAATCCTGATTTTCTGAATAGTAACCTTGAATCTAACTATTTTCCTTCATTGTTTTCAAAACCCAAAACCTATTCTCTTTAGCAACTTACCATTGCTACTTATTTTATTTACTGTTTTAAACCTTTTTCAACCTTGCTCAATCACTTAGGATTATATCTTTTGTGTCTCTAGTTCCTTGTGGATTCGATCCCTAAGTACTACGATTGAACCTCTTATTTGAGAGAGTAAAATCACTCCTTAGGGTAATTTGAGTGATATCAGAGGCACATAAGATGATCTACCCTGCTCTTCGATCTCCGGGAAAATCTCTCGGGAAGATGCAGTGCCGGAGCTAGAACCTAATGGATCCGAAGAACAAAGAAATGTATCTCCATAAGAAGGTCGAGTTTCCCCCGAAAGATTTATTAATCTATTTCTCCCGGACATATCGTCGATCTGTACAAATAAAAAAAACTTATGGTTAATTGTAAATCTAATATAATTCTAAACCTAATCTAATTCTATCCTAAACTAATCACATATCTAAACTAACCACCTAAATCTAAAACTAAAACTAAAACTAAAAAAACAACATACCTTTTAGAAAGGGAAAGTGGTGGGTAGTGACAGAGAAAGATCAACGAAATGGGCTCTGTGACTCGCGTGGTTATATAGGGATTTTCCTGTCTGTCGTAATTGACTTTTGACATTACGACGAAAATCGTGTTACGACCAATTAGGGTCAACACATGTCCACGTTTGGACTACATTACGACCACTTAGGGTCAACAGTTCACGTCTGCATTATGACCAATTAAGGTCAACAGACGTCAATTACGACAAAATTAGGTCCAGTTATTTACAATCCAGTTACGACGACAGTTCATTTACGAAAAAGCTAAGTAATTGAGTTTTTGGTAACTTAATTAAGTATCCAAAAACTCAATTACTTAACAAAAACCCTAAGATATCTAACAAATTAATGTTTATGAAAACGTACGACTCTTAATGCTTATGCCAAATGTCCCATAGAGAATTATCAAAGTTCTGAGAATTCGTCTCAAGTTACCGATATATTCAGTTACTCGAGAGGAATCTCCAGGCTTCTGATAAATCTCTATGGGAATATTTGAATAAGATATTATCACAAATATGTTAAACATTTTTATAAACAAGTTTTTTTAAATTTTTTTTTTTGTTTTTATTGTGCAATTTTCGAATGGGGAGGGTAACATATTTTTATGTTAAGTTTGGTCGTAATGTAGAGGTTAAGTTATAACTACATTGGGTCCACAAAACTTAACAATGACCTAAGGACCATATTTATTAATTTGGTAGTAAAATAGAGGTTATGTTACGACTACTTTGGGACTCCTTTCTTTTACTACAACACTAGGTGATTTTCCCGTGCTCATGCACGGGTATAAATATTTTTAAAGTAAATATATGATAATAATTGATTGCTATTTATTTTTAATTTTAAATTAATTTATAACTTCTATGCATCATTTATATTAATAATATTATATTACTTTAACTATACTATAATTTTATATATGTTATATCTAGTCGATTTTGTTGTTTTTACGGTTGATTTAATTATCATTTAGATAAATTGGATTGCATCTATGAACTTAAATGTAATATTTTAAAAAATATATTAATTTTTAATTAATTACTTATTTTCCTATAGTGGGTGTTGTCTTAGATATGTAAATATAATTTAGAAAAATTAACTATTTTTTTTATCTCG
Source organism: Eruca vesicaria subsp. sativa (assembly GCA_932364175.1). Classification (NCBI taxonomy): domain Eukaryota; kingdom Viridiplantae; phylum Streptophyta; class Magnoliopsida; order Brassicales; family Brassicaceae; genus Eruca; species Eruca vesicaria. The sequence continues at coordinate 97,883 of CAKOAT010389599.1, forward strand.
CACGTGTTCCTAAGAAAAGGGAATTTTTCAATTTTTCGGGTATGATTCCAAAATACGTAAATTAATATAACAATAATATACTAAAGTCTTATGCATATATATAAATTTTACAAAAGAACTAAAAGTGTAAGAGTTGGTTATTATTTATTTTCATTTGTTAATATGTTTTGAATTATCCTATGATCAATAGAAGGTTACATGCATAAGTAGTTGATACATTTTTGGAAGTTTATGAACATATATCAATATTTATAATAAATAAAATATTTATAAATTCTAAATAATTTTATGCTTTAGATTTATTGAATGAAAAATGAAATTTATTTTAAATGATTTTAAAATTGGGAATTCATAATTGCTTTGGTATCTTGATTATCATTATATTTAGTTTCACAAACATAAAAACATAAAATTTAAAAGAAAATCTATTATTTAAGAAAAAAAATAATTTTAATAATGAGAAAATATCATATATCTAGCTCATTAAACTAATTGTTAATTATTCGATCAAGCGATGTTTAGTGTTAAATTTATTTTTAGTTTTTTAATATCTTTTAAAAATAAGCATTACACAAAATTGTGATTGTATTTGAAAACAAAATTATATAAGTAAAATATAATTTATAGATAATTTTCTGGAATTGAAAGATATTATAGCCAACTAAATATATTAAAAAAAAAAAATCAATAATACTAATTATAAATTATTTTTATTACTCTAAAAGTATATTTTATGTTATTTAAAAATATTTTTAAATGTATTATTACTATTTTGTGAACTTTCCTTTTTATAAAATCATAATATATACATATATTTTCGTTTTTAAATTTGTATATGACTTTATAGCAAATTTCCTTTTTATTACATATATTTTTGGAAATTTTTGAAAAGGAAACTAAACAAAAAAAAATTAATAATATTATTTTTTAATTATTTTTAATTCATTAAGGGTATCAGTGTAATCAACCATCATGAGAATGAACGTGAGAGCGACACATAAGAAACTGACTTCTCAAATAATATTATAGAGATGGGGACCAATATATCAAAAATGGTCGTGAATTAGAGGTTATATTAAGACTAATTAGGGACTATTATTGTTTATTCCTTTAAACCACAACCCCAAACCCCAAACCTTAAACCCCAAACCTCAAACCACAAACTTTAAACTTTAAATATATCATTTCAAAACTCCAAATTTCATAATCTCATAAAAACATTTTATTAATATTGAAAATATAATAGAATACAAACTCGAAACTATACGAGTGTACATAATGTTATTATTCGTCATCATCCGAGTCATCAATTTCTTCAAATTCATCTTCGTTGCCTTCGTCTGCTAAATCATCTGGAAGATCTTCATATCCTAGGTTTTGCGGATGAACAAGTAAAATTTCATCAGTAGGTTGTTCATGCACTTTCACTTCATTTACGACATCTCCTTGCAAAGGCGGTTGTTCATCACTCACTACACGACAATGAGGTGTAACTTTTATAGCGGCTAACCAAGACATTTCAGATTGTTTAATCTTCAGATATAGAATAAAACAAACTTGGTCTACTTGAGATGCCAAAATGTAAGGCTCAAATTTGTTGTACCTCTGTCTGGGATTGATATCCACAACTCCAAATTTGATATATCGAACACCTTTATTCTCTGTGGGTTCGAACCAGTCACATTTGACTAGGACACATTTCATCTTCAGTAAAACAGGGAATTCCACTTCGATGATCTCTTGTAAAATTCTGTAGAAATCTGTTTTGTCTTTTACACATACTCCATAGTTCACCATTGCTCGATGAATTCCATACTCGTAAGTGTGAAACGTGTAACCTCGGCTGAAATACATAGGTCTTGTGGTCACCTTAGCAACTGAACCTTGTATTAATTCATGAACCCGCACACTATAGGATGGATCATCATAATCAAGCTGTACATAATATTTATATATTTATTAATACAATGGATTACTAGTAAAATATCATTATTAATTATATTGTGCTTTATATACATGTATTTTTAACCACTCCATGAAGTGTTGTTTTTTCCTTTTGTTGAGATCATTACTTGATATTTCTGGTATAGCTTCTTCAACTTAGACAACCAAATCGATGTTTTTCCAAAAGATCCATCATCATATAAATAATATGAATAAATACCAAAAATTAGTAATTTTAACTAATTACCATTCAAACTCATGAATCTCCTCGCAGTTAAGAAGTATATATGTGTGGGCACTGTGAGTGTCTTCTATACTCGACCACCAAACTTTTTTCTACCTAGACGTCCAATCTGACAGAATATGTTTGGAACATCCTTTTCAATATATATCGGCATAACACCACCATCATCATATCTGCTTGGAGCTCTTTTTCGTGTACGGACTTGTGACCCGAAGTAGTACGAAGTGAAGTGAGATGTTTCCTCATTTTAAACTCCCAGAAACTATTGGACCTTCTACCCGTGCAAGATTTCTTGCTTTTCTTTTTAAATGTTTCATGGATCGATCGTAGGGATACATCCATCTGTTATGAACTGGTCCACGAAGCAATCCCTCGTATGAGAGATGGAGAACTAGATGTTCCATGACGTCAAAAAATGATGGAGGAAATTTTTTCGCTATATTAGATATTAAGATCGGGATATTATCATCAAGTTTTAGGATAATATCTTCAGTTAAGGTACATGAACTAAGATTCCTGAAAAAAAAACTCCAATACCTGGAAATAATTACAATTACATTAATAAGATATATATGTTATATTTAAGTGATAATTGTATTACCTGCAAGTGCTTCGTGAACATTTTTTGGAAGCAACTCCGCAAATGCAAATGGTAGAAATCGTTGCATAAACACATGACAGTCATGACTCTTGGTCCCATAAAACTTTTGTTCGTGCTCAACACATCTTGATAGATTTGACACATATCCATCAGAAAACTTCACATCTGATGCCACCCACTTGAACAACGCCGCCTTCGCTTCTGCTGACAATCTAAAAATAGGAACCAAAATTTTCCCATCGTTTTTAATATGCACCTCACTCCTACAAAATAACGCAGGAAAATCTAACCTTGAGTTCTTCTTATCTTTTGTCTTTCTGGGATGTTCAGTAATGTATAGATGATGTTCTCAAAGAAGTTCTTCTCTATATGCATGACATCAAGATTGTGTCGCAAAAGTAGATCATTCCAGTATGGAAGTTCCCAAAGTATACTCTTCTTGTGCCAGTTATGCTGTGTCCCATAACAGTCAAACATTTTGCAGGCATATGCCAATTACACTTTCTTGACTGTTTCTTGTGCACCATAGTAATCAATATATTTCTCAATTTCCTCTCCTGATAACTAATGAGGTGCGGTGTCCCGTACAACAATGTCTTGTTTCGCCGGTACGGATGGCTAATAGGAAGAAATTTCTGATGACAATCAAACCAAGACGTCTTCCGACCATGCTTCACCTGAAATGCGCTTTTGCTTCCCATACAATAAGGACGCACTAGTCTTCCATGCGTAGTCCAACCTGATAACATCCCATATGCAGAAAAGTCACTGATAGTCCACAGAAGAATGGCTCACATTTTAAAGTTGGTTCTCGTTGAACATTCATATGTTTCCACCCTCGTTGACCATAATTCCTCCAACTTTTCTATCAAGTTTGTAGGAAAACATCGAGGGACCGCTTAGGATGCTTAGGCCCATGTATCAATATACTCATGAAAAGGAATTCGATTTCCATACACATCTCTGGTGGAAGGTTGTATGGCGTCAAGATGACTGGCCAAAGTGAGTATGGTCTTCCAAACATTCCAAAAGGACTAAATCCATGTGTGCACAATCCAAGATAAACATTCTGAATGTTGCTTTCAAAATCTTTAATTCAAGTATTTCCACGCTTTTGCATCTGAGGGATGATTGATATCACCTTCCTTCTGAGTATGTTCTGCATGCCATCTCATCGCTGCTGCACTCTTTTCAGATTGATATAATCTCTTCAGTCTATCCGTAATAGGTAAGTACCACATCTGCTGGTACGGTACCCTATTCCGTCCCCATCCTTGCGGTTTATATTGTGGCTTCTTGCAAAATCGACACTCCAACAACTCTGCATCTTCCCTCCAGAAGATCATACAGTTATCTATACACACATCTATCATCTCCGAATGTAAGCCAAAGATTATGAACCAGTTTCTGAATCTCATAGTAAGATTCATCACACACATTATCTTCAGACAAATACTCTTTAAACAACTAAGCCCATACATCCATACAAACTTCGGGTAAGTTATAACAATTTTTGATATTCATCATCCTAGCTACCAATGATAATTTAGAAAGATCTTCTCTACAACCATCATAAATTGGGTGATTAGCGGCGGCTAACATGTCATAAAATCTTTTGGCTTCCAAATTAGGCCCCCTGCATTTTCTACTGCTACCTCTACATTTTCTACTTTTGCAGCAATTACTGAGTTTGTTTCACGAAATGCATCAGTAACCATATCATTCATCCTATCATGATCTACCACCTGAATTTCCTAAATGTAACTTTTCGAAGGCAAATGTTGTTCTCTATTATGAACAATTTCAAACTGATTACTACTACTAGCTTCATTCCTACTATCACCTTCTCCATGATGAAACCAAATGTAGTAACATGGAGTAAATCCTCTATTTACTATATGTTTCCAAACTGCTTCACTAAGAGCGAATTTGGTATTCTTGCACTTATGATAGGTACATAACATTTTACTCGTTTCCTCTGTGAGAGGCGTGTTTCCGGCCTGATACATGAATATTTCTTCCTCGTTGAGGAAATCGTTTGTCACCATTCCCTCAGAATCTTTATGTGCATATATCCAACTCTGAAGCTCATAAATATCTCGTGACATTTTTTTACTCACATTTGTTTCTTTTTTTTGTTTGGTGTCTCTAAACAATGAGAGATGAGAGACCATATTTATAGGAAAATTTTGACATGGAATGTTACCACAAATTTACTACCAGAACATTTTACTACGAATTAACTAATTTTTGACGTAATTGAGACGTAAATTAGATGCTAAATGTTTAGTCGTAAAATGGTTATCGGTAACGACTTATTTAAGAATATATTTTTATTTCGTCATAAAATAGACGTTACTTTACTTTCTATTTACGACTAAAACTTGCGGTCCCAACTTTACGTCCTCTTTACGACGATTATAATTTTGGTTGTTATCTAGTCGTTAAGTAGACGTAAAGTTACGACTACAGTTTCTTCGTCGCAACCTGTGGTTGTTAAGCCCACGTTTTTTTGTATTGAATATAAAATCCTTGTAACTACTAAAATCATAATATCTTTTGATATATTTTTATTTTATATATATATATATATAGATATATAATATATATAGATATATATTTTTTTCTAACAAATTTTCTGAAAAAGATAATAAGATCTCAATTTAAAAATTTATGCAAATATTTTTACTAATTTGTAACTAATAGTAAAAGATTGTTATACATTAGCATATATTCAGTTATTGTTTACTAAATAAAAACTAAAAATTCTCTCATACTTTTATTCATTTATAATCATAATCTATCATATTAAGACATTATTATACTGGACTGAATATGATAAATTATATTAAATTGATATCTTAATATACTTTATTTTTATAAATATAAGTATTTATGTTTTAAGAATATAATATGTTAGCAAAACGGATTAACACACTAAACTATATTATATATGTATACAAATAAACATTTCTTACACTTTTATATATACATGAATATTTTATCTAAAATGAAAGACATAAAAATGCTAGAACGTAATACATAATTTTGAAATGCGTGTAAGAAAACATAAATTAATTTTTAAATATATTATTTCATGCATATATTGATTCTTTTAATAATCCAACGCAAATCTAATAAGATAAATATATAATATATATGATGGTTTGAAACAAGTGATTAATTACAACATGTAAACTATTAAACTATTATATTTGAAATATTTATATAAAAATTTAAATATAGGATTAAGTTAAAAATATATACCACTAATGATGTAAAATAAATATCTAAAAATATATAAATGAAATCAAATATATGCATGGTTACGTGAGTCAAAATCTAGTTTTCTTTTAAATGCTATTGAATAAACACATATTTGCATTAGAGTTAGAGATATCCACGTGACATTTCTTTTCTTATCAGAAGATAGCCTAACTAAGTATATTAAGCAAGTAGAAGTAATCAGGATCCGTTCAAACTTACTAAATGCTTTATTCAAATTAAAAATTTTGGACTCTTTTTCTTTAAGTTAAAAAATTTCAAAAAAAAATTGGATTTTTTCTTAAACTAGAAAACCTCAAAACAATTTGGGCCATAGACAATTGATTACTTTGTCAATACTATGGACCAGACCTGGAAGTAGTAGTAGTAATAGTGTTGTGAAGCAGATAAATCAGAAGAAACCAGTGGTTGATGCATGAAAAGTGAAAACTAACGTAAAAAGAGTCATAACAAGTAAAGATTTATAAGAAAGAATTTATGAGGGATTCAATGAGTAAGGTTAATGGATTCAATATTTAAACTTGTGTCTTGAACAATAAATAATACAACAACTCCAGAGAAAGATGAATTTTACATTTGGTTTGAAATTGTAATCATTATGATAGTTGCCTGGCTCAGAGTCTTTAGTCTGGCCCGCTGTTCGAAAACGCGCCGCCTAGGGATGCGTAATCATCGGATAAGCGTTGGGCGGTGGGAGACCGTCATGATTTGGATGCGGTCGTTTGAAAAATTGGTGGTTGAATTTTTTTTTTTTAAATTTAATTTTTAAAAAATGAATCATGTGTTTTGGTATACTTGAACCCATGACTTGTTGATGGCGATAATGGGCCGAATACCACCAGGCTAACTAACATTTTATGTGTAGCTAACATTTCTTGTATATAATACTATCTATTTATAAAAACATCTTAAAAATCTGTCCTGCGTAATTGTCAGTTAATCCCCGATTCCATTAGGTGCTAGACAACACCCGATCGCCCGACTAGCGCCTAGCGCGTTTCATATGGTTCCTTCTCATTAGATCATGCCTTTTCTCCGTTTTCTTTTTTGAGACGAGTAAGCATCATGTTTTTTGTAGACTTAAACACAATTCAATACTGTAAAAATGGGACTAGGATGTTCAATTATAGCAAAAGCTATAAATAATAATACTAATACAAGCCATGGTAAGAATCCCAAATTTGTTTTTCTTTCTTTTGTCAAATTCCTGTAATTACATATTATATCTAAGGAAAAAAAATGTGAACAAAAAAGGAATAGAAAAACTCACTAAACTAAGGCTTCGATTGGTTTATTTATTAGTGTCTAAATAATATATATATATATATATATATATATATATATATTTATATATATATATTTTATATTTATAATACATAATTATATATTATGTTATGTTTGTTATTAAAAATAAGGAACGATATGTGTAATTATATAAATTATATTATATTTTAAATGTGAAATATTGTTCTTTTAAAAAAATTAAAAAATTAATTATAATTATATTTTTTATTTTTAAAATAGAAATATATTTTTATTATAAAAATATATTTCTTTTTTTTAAATTAAATATTATTATTTTTTAAGTTTTATATATTCTAATTGCAAATGCTCTCCCAAAAGCTTCATATGAGAGCATTGAACAAATAACATTTGGAGAGCATTAGCATTTAGTAAATGCTTTTTCTAAATGATTCTTGGTCAAATATTGATTAGATAATAAAGAACATAATGCTTAAGCTAATGCTCTACCAATCAAGCACTTAGACAGAATATATAACGTTTTAGTGTTCTTGATGTAAACTCAGATTTCTCATTAATAGAAAAGTTTGTTACAACCGTAACTTATACAACAAAACTAAACCAACAAAATAACCAACTGCTTTACATCATAATTAAGTTGATAATAAACTGGATGATTCCAGAATCCTCAACCAACTAACTAACTAACTAAACCAGCTACGCTAAACCCCCCCCCCCTCAAGATGGAGATATGAAGATGTTAATCATTCCCATCTTGCTTATGAGGTCTCGGAAAGGAGCTGGATGCAAAACCTTTGTCAGTGTATCAGCCAATTGATGTCCAGTCTTCACATACACCGTCTTAAGAAATCCACTCTTTATAGCTTTACGTGTGTTGTAATAATCAATCTCAATCCGTTTAGTTCTCTCATGAAAAACTGAGTTATTGGCAATATGTAGAGCTGAAGTATTATCACAGTAAAGGTAGGCTGGAGTCTGAAATGGAACTCGGAACTCAAGAAGGAGACGAGTCAACCAAATCATTTCCTTAGTAGCCAACCCAATTGCTCGAAATTCTTCCTCAACCGTGCTACAAGATACAATGTCTTGTTTCTTAGACCGCCATGATACTAGTGAATCACCAATGAACATATAAATACCACTAACTGATCTTCTCGTGTCTTTGCAAGCTTCCCAGTCAGAGTCTGAAAACCCACGAAGATCAAACTTATCATCAGCAGGATAGAACAACCCTTGACCAACTGTGCCTTTCAGATAATGTAACACTTTGTGCGCTGCACTAAGATGAATATTTGTAGGAGTATGAGAATATTGGCACAAGGTGTTGACCGCATAGGATATATCTGGTCTTGTTGTGTGAAGATACATGAGTTTAACAATCAACTTCCTATAGGAAGATGAATCTGCTATTGGAACTCCTTCTTCAACAAAGAACTTAACACTTGGATCCATAGGTATTGAAGAAGGTTTGGCTCCAAGAAATCTTATAGTAGATAACAACTCTAAAATGTACTTCCTCTAACAAAGTGATATTCCTCTCGATGATCTTGCAATCTCCAAGCCAAGAAAATATTTAGTTGGACCAGGATCTCGAAGTTTGAAATGTGACTGCAATCCTTCAATAAAATTCTTGACCATACTATCATTATTACTCACAATGAGTATATCATCCACATATACCAACACCCCCATAACCACCCCCTCCTTATACCTCATGAATAGAGTATAATCCGCATGAGATTTAGAAAAATCCATACCAGTTAACGTAGAAGAGAGCTTGAGAAACCATTGCCTCCAGGCTTGTTTCAACCCATAGATAGATTTATGCAGACGACATACTGCATTCTTGGGAAGAACTTCTCCTGTAATATCTTCATACCCTGGTGGAATCTTCATGTATATCTCTTTAGTAAGATCACCATTCAAGAAAGCATTTGATTAACTGATGCACAAACCAATTCATCTTATCTGCTAAGAGGAGAAACATATGAACCGAAGTGTGCTTTGCTACAAGTGAGAAAGTCTCCTCATAGTCTAATCCTTCTTGTTGCGTGTATCCCTTAGCAACTAACCTTGATTTAGGTCTCTCTATAGTGCCATCAGCATTATATTTGATCATATTCACCCATTTACAACCAATTGCTTTCTTACCCGGAGGTGATGTAGTGATACTCCAAGTTTATGTCCTCGTCATAGCTCCAATCTCCAGTCCCACCGAATCAACCCAAACCTTATGATCCTTAGCCTCTGAATATGTTTTTGGTATGAAATCTTTGGTGATGGTGTTAATAAAGGCACAGAAAGGCTCATATAATAGTGAATAAGAAACATAGTTCGACATGGGAAATTAATAGAAGAGGTAGTATTATAGCAATGGTAATCCTACAAGTGTTTAGGAGGTTTCTTTTGTCTATGAGACTTAGATTCGTAAGGAATCACAGTCTCGTAAGATGGTACATCAAAAGAAAGATGTTCATCAGAAGATGTAGTTCCAGAAGGACCTTCATCAGGAATTGTAGGTGAATGAAAATGAGGAAAGAAATCTTTGGTCATGTCTTTGATGGTAGAAGATGCCAAAGGGAAAATATCCACAGGAAAAAGGACATTTCATGAGACAGAAATGGCATGTGTCTCTATATCTAATAGTTTATACCCCTTGTAACCAGTAAGATATCCTAAGATAATGCAAGGTCTAGCCCGTGGTTAAAACTTATTTCTACCTTTAGGAGAGCAAACATCCAAAACTCTTTAACGAATGATAATCTGGTACCTTATTAGTAAGTTTCTCATAAGGTGACTTGTTTTCTAGGACTGGTGTGGAAAGTCTATTGATAATAAAGACAGCCGTTAAGACACAATCACCCCAAAATTCTAGTGGAACATTAGATTGAAACAAGAGTGCTCTAGCTACATTCAAAATATGCTGATGCTTTCTCTCTACATCCGAGTTCTGTTGAGGTGTTTCAGGACAAGAATGATACGCTATAACGCCTTTCTCAAGAAACAAATATTAAATTTCAATTCATGTGCATCATCAGACCTAACAGCTTGTACACTAGTTTTATATTGATTCTCAATCATAGTAATGAAACCGGAAAATATATACAACACATTAGATTTGTTTTTCATCAAGTAGATCCATGTAGCTCTACTGTGATCATTTAATATGGTTAAGAAACACTTATAACCATCAATAGTAGACACAGAGAATGGTTCCCATGTATCAATGTGAACTAGTTCAAACGGTTTTGAAAAATGTTGTTTCTTGATTTAAAAGGTAAATGTTTTTGTTTAGCAAGATGACATATATGACATACATGAGAATCATGTTTATTATTCTTTAAACCTTTTAAACACAACATATCAGAAAGAACATCTATCTTCGAACTAGACGGATGACCCAATCTATTATGCCAAGTAGATGAATCAATAGTAAAACTAGAACAAACTGGTGGAAGTGAACATATGGTAGAATTACCTTTGACGCTGGCAAACTGATTATATTTATTGAAATCCATGATATATAAGTTTCCAACTTGATTATCTTGACGAATCATCAATTCCCGTATAAGTTCCTGAATAAACCATTGATCAGAAGTAAAACTCACTTTAGAATTCAAAGTTTTCGTTAAAACACAAACACTGATCAGACTGAATTTAAATTCAAGAATATACAAAACATTGTGTAGAGAGATAGCATCAGTTAATCGAATGAAACCTATGCCCTCTATGTGAACCGTGTATCCATTAGGTAATGTGACAAAGGTTCTATCTAATGCCCTATACTCTACAAAGAGGTCCTTAAGGTGAGAAACATGATGAGTGGCCCCTGAATCTAATACCCAAGCTTTAAGAGACACTGCCAGTTCTGTAGTTACTGAAAATACAAGCATGCCATAGTATGATTTGGAGTATAGATCAAGGAAAGTACCTGAAAATCTGTGAGATAACAGGCGCAGAGTTTGAAGTCGAAGCACATGACTTGTCAGGTAAGGATTTAATCGATGAAGCATGGAGCTAAGATACGAGATCATAGTTTGGATTTGATCCCTGGACATGTCCTCTTTTGAATGGTCTGACCTCTCTGTCTGGGTTTCTGGTGTATTCTGAGTTGGTAATGCCGTGAGATTGGCAGAACCAATACTCTGAGCCTTCTTCCATTTTAAAGGACCAAAATCCGAAGGGTAGCCATGTAACTTGTAGCACTTGTCAGCCATATGTCCAAGCTTGTGGCAATGAGAACATTTAGGTTTCTGGTTACAAGTGTGAGACAGTAATGTATGAGATTGCTCACCAATGTTGGAAGCTTGAACCTGAAACGCTGACGGATTAGACATGTTCTTCACAGATCTATGTCCCACTGATCTTTGACTTTCATCTTGATCAAGCATATTATATATCTCTGTCAATCCTGGCCTCGGTTTAATGTTCAATATATGTCAACGTATGTTGGCAAAGCTCTCATTTAATCCCATAAGGAATTGAATGATTCTACTAGTCTCAGCTTATTCAATCAACTCCTTCACATGATCACAATTACAACGCTTCACTATGGTAGTTCTGGTGTTTGCCAACTGCTCCCACAATGTCTTCTTCTTTGTGTAATACTTTGTGTATGATTGGTAAATACCAACGTAATTGAGAGTAAATGAAACGAAAGGAAAGGGAGTAAATTTGCCAGCGTAACTGAGAGAAAAAATTATATATAAAAAATAAAAAATAAAATAACACAAAATTCAGTCTTATGTGTAGCATACTTGCTATGTTTCCACTCAAAAAACGAAGAGGTATGTTTACCTTTATTGAAACAGTAAGTAGAGTAAAAAGGACGAAATTTGTTTTCACCTGATTGGTGAATTGTTAGCTGAAGTGAGAGTAAAATACTTTTTCGCCAGAAATATATCGCTATTTATACTATACAATCGCACCCTTTGTGTAATATGTTGATAAATCAAGATTCTCCTACTTCAAGGTCATGTTTGCTTGTTCAAGTTGATACTTCCTCGGAAGATTACTAACTCTGAACCTCAAATACGAATCATTCCACATCTCAACCGCATCATCATAATAAATAATACTATCATAAATCTTCTTGTTCACTACATTCAATAACCAAGCCTTCATCATACTATTGCACCTACTTCAAATCCAAATCTTAAACAGGCTATCATCAACGTCCAGCCTAGGTGGAGATCCATCAACAAAACTAAGTTTGTTCTTCGCATCGAAACTCATATGCATTGCAATAGACCAGTTATTGTAATTTGTTCCCTCTAAAACGTGAGTTACAATCAAAAGACATGGATGATCGGCAGAGTGAAGGAAGAATGGACTATGAACATCATACGATTCATTCTTCGTCGTGAAAGCCTGAGGACGATCGCGATTGCTCATCAATCAATTGTGTGGAGTCATCGCAACTGTAGTTGCAGCTGGAGGAGCTGAGATCGGAGTTTGATCTGGTGAAATTGATGTTCGTTCCCTCGTCTTTCATCATTGTTTCACCATCGTAGGAGATCGAAGCTCGAAATGAGATCTACGAAATCGAAGAAGTTCAAAAAGGTGATTTGGATACTTCCGTGTTCAAATCAGCTACAGAATCGGTTTCCGATCAACACAGTGATGAAAAAACGTCGAGAAAAGAGAAGAGAATCCAAGAAACTGAGCTCAATTAAGCAATTTTCGCGGAAAAGCTCTGATACCATTTTAGTGTTCTTGATGTAAATTCAGATTTCTCATTAATGGAAATTTTGTTACAACCTAACTATATACAACAAAACTAAACCAGAAAGTAATCAACTATTCTCTCCGTTCCTTAAAGATATATATTCTAGAAAAAAAATTTGTTTCTAAAAGATCCATTTTTTACATTTTCAATGTATATTTTATTAAATAATTGTAAATTTCAAAAAACTTTTGTGTTTTATTAAAAAGTGTGCAAAAACTAGAATATAGATTTTTTAGGAACAGAGGGACATCATAATTAAGTTGATAATAAACCGGACAACCCTTGGTGGGCTTGGGTTATTCACATCCCTGGGCCTCTATAGCCCAAATTACACCATCACTACCGTCGAAAAGAGCTTTCACTGTTTCTCCCCACACATCGTCTTCTCCCATGTCGAATCCCATATACAGCTAAGCTCTCCTAGATCAGATCCCTCTCCCCGGATCTCCATTTCGCGTCAATTCATGGACATACTCTTCGCTCAGATCCAAGCCGATCTCCGTTCAAATGACGCCCTTCGCCAATCATCCGCCCTTCTCCAAGCCCTCCAACAATCCGCCGCGGGACGAGACATATCGATAATCGCCAAATCCGCAGTGGAGGAGATCGTCGCATCTCCAGCATCAGCCGTCTGCAAGAAGCTAGCCTTCGATCTCATCAGATCCACACGTCTCACTCCCGATCTCTGGGATACAGTCTGTTCCGGCGTCAAAACCGATCTCCATTTCCCTGATCCCGACGTAACCGCCGCCGCCGTCTCAATCCTCGCCGCTCTCCCCGCCTTCTCGTTGCCAAAACTCATCTCCGATTGCAGCGCAGAGATCGCTTCTTGCTTCGATTCGCCTTCCGATAACCTCCGTTTCTCAATCACCGAGACGCTTGGATGCATCCTCGCGAGAGACGATCTTGTGACTTTGTGTGAGAACAATGTGAGTCTTCTCGATAAGGTGTCCACCTGGTGGGGGCGGATCGGGCAGAATATGATTGATAAATCCGACGCCGTTTCCAAAGTTGCGTTTGAGTCTGTTGGGAGATTGTTTCAGGAGTTTGATTCCAAGAGGATGTCCCGTCTCGCTGGGGATAAGCTTGTGGATAGTGAGAATTCGCTCGCGATTAGATCCAAGTGGGTGTCTTCTATGGTAGACATTGTGTGGAAGAAGAGAAGTGCTTTGATGGCTAGGTCTTTGGTTCTCCCTGTTGAGACTTTTCGTTCCACTGTTTTCCCTCTTGTCTTTGCTGTTAAGGCTGTTGCTTCGGGGAGCGTGGAAGTGATTAGACAGCTGTCCAAGGCTAGCTCTGGTGCTAATCCAGCGGCGATTGCGGTTGATTCCAATGCGGAGAAGTTGGTTGGGGTTTCGGATTTGGTTACTCATTTGGCTCCCTTCTTGGCTTCCTCTTTGGACCCTGCTTTGATTTTTGAAGTTGGGATTAATATGTTGTACTTAGCAGATGTTGCTGGAGGTAAGCCAGAGTGGGCTTCACAGTCCATCATTGCTATTTTAACACTCTGGGATCGTCAAGAGTTTTCTTCTGCTAGAGAGAGTATAGTTAGGGCGGTTGTCACGAACCTGCACTTGCTTGATCTGCATATGCAGGTATGTAGTTTACTTTCATGTCTTGAATCTGTAGCTTCATAATTTCTGAACCCATTCCTTTTGGAACTTGAAGGTCTCTTTGTTTAGAAGATTACTGCTTATGGTGAGGAACTTGAGAGCAGAATCAGACAGGATGCATGCATTGGCCTGTATCTGTCGGACAGCACTATGTGTTCACCTTTTTGCTAGAGAAAGTGCGCGAAGAGGTCAGAAGCCACTACCTGGGACAGATATTATTTCTCTCTTTGAGGATGCAAGGATAAAAGATGATCTCAATAGTGTTACCAGTAAAAGCCTGTTTCGTGAAGAGCTAGTGGCTATGCTTGTGGAAAGTTGCTTCCAGTTATCTCTACCTTTGCCTGAACAAAACCACTCGGGTATGGAGAGCAGAGTGATTGGGGCACTAGCGTATGGTACTGGATATGGTGCTTTGAACTGGACAGAACCAGCTCTTGAGGTTGTGGAAGTTTGCAGGCCTTGTGTCAAATGGGATTGTGATGGCAGGACTTACGCAATAGATTGCTATTTGAAATTGCTTGTTAGACTCTGCCATATTTATGATACCCGAGGTGGAGTGAAGAGGCTTAAAGACGGTGCTTCCCAGGATCAAATATTAAATGAGACGCGATTACAGAACTTACAACGTGAGCTTGTTAAGGATCTCCAAGAGGTAACCAAGCATCAATTTAGAGTTATAAGTTGAACTTGGCAACTTTCATTTATAATTTTGATCTCAATTTGGCAGGTAAACACCCCAAGAATCCTTGGGCGTCTTATATGGACGATCGCAGAACATATTGACCTAGAAGGTCTGGATCCACTTTTGGCTGATGACCCTGATGATCCTTTAAATATTATCATAACAAATATGCATAAGGTTCTCTTCAACTTGGATGCCGCTGCAACTACATCAAATAGGCTACAAGATGTTCAGGCAGTCTTATTATGTGCCCAGAGGATGGGCTCACGTCATGCAAGAGCTGGCCAGTTAATAACCAAAGAGCTTGAAGAGTATAGGAACCATGCTGCTGCAGATACTGTTAGCAAACATCAAACCCGTTTAATATTGCAGAGGATCAAATATGTTTCAAATCTTCCTGAAAGAAAGTGAGCTTTCTCCTTGACTTGTAATCATTTTTTTGTGTAATTACTGCGGTTCTGGATTAAATCTCACGCAACCTATTGTTTTTCCAGGTGGGCTGGAGTTAGTGAGACAAGAGGAGATTACCCTTTCAGCCACCATAAGCTTACCGTTCAGTTTTATGAACCATCAGCTGCGCAAGACAGAAAATTAGAAGGGTTAATTCACAAGGCCATTCTAGAGCTTTGGAGGCCAAAGCCCAGTGAATTAACTCTCTTCCTTGCAAAAGGGGCCAACTCAACTTCTATCAAGGTTCCTCCCACAGCATATCCTTTGACTGGAAGCAGTGATCCTTGCTATATAGAAGCTTACCATTTAGCAGATACAAATGATGGAAGGGTCACCTTGCACTTGAAGGTTGGTATATATCATCATGCATATACTTGAATACATAAAGCTTAGCGTCCTAACACATCTCTTATATTTTGTGTTCAGATAATTAATTTGACAGAGCTTGAATTGAATCGTGTCGATATAAGGGTTGGATTATCTGGTGCTCTATATTTCATGGATGGTTCTCCTCAAGCAGTGCGGCAGTTGCGTAATCTTGTCTCACAGGTTGCATTTTAGTCTCAGTGTCTATAAAAGTTGATCAGTTTCATATCTGTTAGTTGTATAATTATAAACCACTCTGTGCTTTTACTGTTGTAGGATCCTGTACAATGCAGTGTCACAGTGGGTGTCTCCCAATTTGAAAGATGTGGTTTCTGGGTGCAAGTCCTCTACTACCCATTCCGTGGCGCTAGAGGAGATTATGAGGGTGACTACCTAGAAGAGGATCCACAGATGATGAAGCAGAAGAGAGGCTCAAGATCAGAACTCGGAGAGCCTGTGATCTTAAGATGTCAGCCTTACAAGATCCCACTGACTGAGCTTCTTCTCCCGCACAAAATCTCACCAGTGGAGTTCTTTCGTTTGTGGCCTAGCTTGCCAGCTGTTGCAGAGTACACTGGCACATATATGTATGAAGGAAGCGGCTTCATGGCGACAGCTGCACAACAGTATGGTGCTTCACCATTTTTAAGCGGACTCAATTCATTATCCTCCAAGCCATTCCACAGAGTCTGTTCCCACATTATTCGCACAGTTGCGGGATTTCAGGTGAATTAGTTTTTCAGTGCCTAAAACTTTCTTGGTTCTGAGAAACCTTTTAACTTGTTATTGGCCATTACAGCTTTGTTACGCTGCAAAAACGTGGCATGGAGGTTTTGTGGGGATGATGATATTTGGGGCAAGTGAAGTGAGCAGGAACGTGGATCTGGGTGACGAGACGACGACCATGATGTGCAAGTTTGTGGTGAGAGCCTCAGAAGCATCAATCACAAAGCAAATAGAGTCAGATGTGCAGGGATGGTGCGATGATCTTACGGACGGGGGAGTTGAGTATATGCCAGAGGATGAAGTGAAAGCAACAGCAGCTGAGAAACTGAAAATCTCAATGGAGAGAATAGCTTTGTTGAAGGCAGCTCAGCCGAAGAAGATTCCAAAGACCGAGGAGGAAAACGAAAGCGAAGAAGAAGATGACGATGAAGAAGATGATGAAGAAAAAGAGAAGAAGGAAAAACAGAAAGAAGAGGAGAAGAAGAAGAAAGAAAAGGAAAAAGGAACACTATCTAAGCTGACAGCAGAAGAAACAGAGCACATGGCGCTTCAGGCAGCAGTGCTTCAAGAGTGGCACATGTTGTGCAAAGATAGAAAGTTAACTAAAAACAACTAAGATTTGTGTTCATTCTTTTGTGTGTGTGTTTAAGATGTGTTTTGTCTTAAACATGGATATGTTTGTGTTTAAGGAAGAAGGGGTTTTGCTTCATGTCTGCTATTTTGTCTGACAATCATAAACAGGGTCGTGTCTATTGTCAACAAAGAAGAAAACCTTACAAGCTTATCATTATGATCGTTGCTTACAGATATTAAGACAAATCACATCTCTAGGGTCATCTACGAAGGTTTTTGTAACGCCCGACCGTCCACAGCTAATGGACCACCCAACCGCTCACTCGGCCTGTGGATCCATCTCGTTCCAACGGTCGGTCCGTTAATTTTTCAAGGCTCTAGAGTTATGTTTACTAACCCTGCAATCACCACATGACCTTTCCCCATGCTTTGGCCTGGAGTTCTCTTTGGATGTGCTCCCGAAAAGGTAAGTGCACTTTGGTGACATAGGTAGCCAAATCAATTCTCTTAAGCCTTTTCCAAATACCACAAACCGGGATGTTACAATTCACCCCCTCTCAAAGAACGCAACGTCCCTGTTGCTCCCCAAGATCGTTACCCCTGTTAGTGTGAGCTCTCACTGACTCCACACTCATCGTGGTTCGGCTCTGATACCACTTGTAACGCCCGAACGCCCACAGCTAATGGGCCACCCAACCGCTCACTCGGCCCGTGGGCCCATCCCGTTCCAACGGTCGGTCCGTTAATTTTCTAAGGCTCTAGAGTCATGTTTACTAACCCTGCAATCACCACATGACCTTTCCCCATGCTTTGGCCTCACTTACACGATATCGCAAATCACTTCCGGATAGGTCACCTATCCTTTGACTACTCCAGCTCAAGCACGCTTAACTCTGGAGTTCTCTTTGGATGTGCTCCCGAAAAGGTAAGTGCACTTTGGTGACATAGGTAGCCAAATCAATTCTCTTAAGCCTTTTCCAAATACCACAAACCGGGATGTTACAGTTTTCTTCGCAGTTACTTGAGAAGGAGTCCTCTTCTTGCCTTTCTTTACCTCTGCTCCACCATTTTCTGCCTTCTTCTAGGCACGGATTATTGCTCGCCTTCTCTCTCATCAATGGCTTGTCCCCAAAAGGATTCTCACTGCCTTAAAATATCCTCAGCTTCCGATCCCTATCTTGATAATTATGGGTCTCATCTCATCGGTAAACGAATCAAATGCTGAAATGGGATAAAGGACATCAAAAAATCTAAAATAGACCCTTTTTAATTTAATTTAATTTTGATTTCTTTTTAAAAAAGAAACATAGGTAAAATATACTTAAAACCTAAAACTTCTATTTATTTACAGACCCAGCCACTAACTATCCAAACCCATTTACCAGACTCAGCTAAATTCGGACCCCTAAGTCTCCAAATTCATCTTTCTTCTCCAACGCTACTCTCACCATTGTAATCTCCATTTTCTCATCACAATATCTCGAAAATAAAATGAAAATCAAATATCATTATTTTGTCATTCGTATACTATTTCATTTTCATCTATTTATCACAATCCAAAAATCCCATTTTTTGGATAAAAGAAAAAACTCAGATTTTAACATATTAGTTTATCAAAAAAATTACATCTTATAATCTAAATCAAATCAAAAAAAAATTCTCCAAATCTTACAAATTTCTGTTCTTATCGCAGATCGATCGATTTCTCATCATTCTCAATTCATTTTCTCTCATATAAAACTGAATCTCACTTTCAAAGTACAAAATTTCTGACAACGAAAAAGTATTACTGGTATAACCACGAAGAATTTAATCAATTATATCTTACCCAGAATCAAATTTCATCATTTACGTACTAGAATCAAAAAAATAAAATAACGCAGAGTATTACTAGTACAACTGGTACAACTCTAATTAGTACAACTAGTACAACTACAACGAGTATGACTAGTACAAATAGATTGAGTATAACTAGTATTAATATAACTTTGCAATTAATATAGTGATCTTTATTTTGTTTTCAATGTATGAAGATAATAGAAAAGAGTATGATGTAAAACTAATAAAACATGTTAGTCTAATCTTCCCTCTCATGCATGTGACAAATACATGAAGTGTATGTTTTTAATAATATTTGTTTTGGATTAATGATTTGTTACAAGTTGTACTAGTTATACTAGTTGTATTATTTTCGAAAAAATTGATACGGAACTAGAAAAGTCCTTAACCATAGTTTTAGAAAAATGAGTCAACGGAAAGAAGAATAAGAAGAGAGCATCAGTAACAACTAAGCTCTCCCTTCCTGCCAAATTAATAGCTTTGGAGTTACTTTTGAAAACTTAAGTTCTTTATATAATTTATGTTCATTTTGGTAAATAAACATATGTTTCTTTTGATGTTAGACTTGGTTTTATAGCTTTTGAAACTATCAATTGGTATATTTGATTGTTTTCTCATATGGAATACCGAATTGGTTTTGTCGATTTCTAAAATGTCAAAGTTATATTAGTTTTACCAGTAATACTCTTCTAATATATAATACAAATTATATCAATTCTGTATATGTCTAGTTTTAAAGGTTACCAATACTTTTACATCATAATCTTTAAAAAATATGTTCACGATAACGAAGAACATAGAATACTACTGGTACAACTAGCATAACTCAAACTAGTATAACTGGTACAATTAAAGCGCGTATAACTAGCATAACTAGTACTACTAGAATACTTATAATTAGTACGATCGATACAACTATAACACATAATTAATATAACTGATATTATTAGAACGTGAATAATAAATACAACTTTTCAACTTTATTCATACTATAAGCATATCCATTTTCTGCTAAATCTATGTTTGATTAATGATCATTTAAGATTTGATCTAAATAGTTATTTGTTTGACTAGTTATACTACTAGTACTAATTTACTGTTTTTTAAATCATCTTTAATCTCAAAGTCGAAGAAGACAGTAATTGTACTAATTGTATTGTATCATATAATTATACAGTTACCTTAGTGATACCACTTATTTATGCTTACATGATTTGCATGGTTACTATGTTTTGTTGTAGATGATATAGGACATGAGTGATGCCATATCGGTTGAGGAATCAACTAAGGAGAATTGTAACTGCAAGAAAAAGCTTGAGAAGGATGCAGTTGAAAATGAGGGGGCAGTTGGAAATGAGGAGGAGACAACTAGTAAAACTACTCATTTTAATATTCAACTATAATGATTAAAACATGATACACATTAAAACATGATGCACAATACAAAAATAAATAACATAGTTGTACTAGTTTGTACATAGTTGTACTAGTTTTTGAGTTATACCGATTTGTACATAGTTGTATTTCAGCAGTAAAATCAAAAAAACTAGTTGTACCACATAAAATTTAAACTTACTTCAGTTGTACCACTTCTTTATGTGTACATGCATATGCCCTAATACAATGAAATCACCAGTTTTATTAAAATACATTTCATGTATGCTTTCCAAAAGTTATGTGGACAAAGAAGTTGGCAAACCTTAAAAGTATAAGGTAGATTATGCAAACTTATATGATTGTGTTATAATTACAAAAAAATAAAAAATATAGCTAATTTAATTAACAAACCTTTAAATATAAGGTATGTAATGTAAAATTAATGTACCAATATAAAAGTTGTAAGATTTTTTGAGTTGTATCGGTTTGTACATAGTTGTACTAGTTTTTGAGTTGTACCAGTTTGTAAATAGTTGTACTAGTTTTTGAGTTATACCGGTTTGTACATAGTTGTACTTTGACAGTGAAAAAAAAAACTAGTTGTACCACATGAAATTTAAACTTACCTCAGTTGTACCACCTTTTTATGTGTATATATGTCTTCGCCCAATACAATGAGATCATCGATTTAGTTAAAATGCATTTCATATATGTTTTCCCAAAAATATGTGGACAAAGAAGTTAACAAACCTTAAAAGTATAAAGTATATCATATAAACTTATGGAGTTGTGTAATAACTTTTAATTTTTTTTTTCAAAACTTCAAATATATTAGGAGAAAAAAACCTGACTACATACCATTTTGGATATTTGATAGTGTTCTCATATGAAATACCAAATTGGTTTGCCAATTTTTAAAATGTCCAAGTTGTACCAGTTGTACCAATAATACTCGTCTAATATATAATAAAAAATTATATCAATTGTTTATATGTTTAATTTTAGAAGTTGTACCAATATTTTCATAGTAATATAGCTGATTTACTTAACAAACCTTAAATATAATATATATATATATCTAATGTAAAATTAAGAGTGTAACGTAATAATTTAACAAAAAATTAAAAACTTCAAATAAAATAGATGAAATTTTGTCATCATATATCAATTAGGATATAGGTTTGTTTATTTCATATGTAAAATATGATTATTAGTCGTTTCAATTATAGTAGTTGCATATTGTACATGAATTATAACATTTATAAATCAGTTATACTAGTTATATCAATTTTTAACATGTTTAGTTATACAAGTTATACTAGTTAGTTGTACCCAGTTTTCTCTAATCATCCGACGGATCATATTACATCTCGCATTATCTGATCTAATGGTTCACATTCAACTTTCATTAATGGCAAAAGGGTAATTTCAAAACTCTTGGTCCATGATAGATTAGTTTTGGTTGTTGGAGATTTTTTTGAAGCCATTTGTCTCATTATAGATCTTGGTCCTCGGTAAACTTTCAGCTTTGGTGGACCGGCTAATATATGTGATGTTGTGATTTTTGGTTTGAGACATTTCATCTCGTTTTGGTATACATATTAAGTAAGTTTGTATATTCAAAATATCTGATTTTCAAGTCATTTTTTGAATATATAAAAACGAGGGATTTGATATTTTGTGAACAAAAAAAAAAAAATTGGGTCGTGTTGTTCTTTGGTTTGGATGATTGGATCGGTTTTTTTTTTATGATTATTTAGGGATTGTTGTAGTTTAATTTTTGCACTGTGGAGAATATGGACGTATATGTCATTGTTTATCTTTAATTCTTTTACTAGATTTTTTTTTGAAAGAATTTTAATTTGCATTAAAAAAACAGTTTTACATCAAGATGCAACAAAGCTAGAAAGAACAATCCAAAATCAAAGGACCAAGAAGCAAAACAAAGGAAAAAAACAAATCATCATAGCCCTCCCCCTCAAGCTTGACCATGTGAAACAAGTTAACCTTGGGAGGACCATGAGGTGATCCTCATTAAAACCTTACGAAAGAAAACCTAACATGGGACAAAACCTTAGTAAGAAAAAAGAGTAATCCACTCATGATCAGGGGA
Source organism: Eruca vesicaria subsp. sativa (assembly GCA_932364175.1). Classification (NCBI taxonomy): domain Eukaryota; kingdom Viridiplantae; phylum Streptophyta; class Magnoliopsida; order Brassicales; family Brassicaceae; genus Eruca; species Eruca vesicaria. The sequence continues at coordinate 120,687 of CAKOAT010389599.1, forward strand.
GTGCTAGATGTTGCCAACACGCCCAATAAAACCCCATACGAAAACCGCAGACAGCTCCAAGATCACGAACTCAATCCTCCAGAAAGCAGTAACCAGGCCTCTCACAACTCCAGCAACACAGCACTGCATCCTGACAACTATCAGCTTAAACCAAACAAAACCTCCATAGCTTTCTCGTGCCTATTCCCTTTTCTATTTTGTAAGGAAGTGATCCTATTTCTAATAAACTTATCTAATCTGGTAAAAAGCCAAGAAGCAGAGTGTTGAGTATCCTCAACTTGTCTCATATTTCTCTCGTGCCATAAGAAGTAAGCAACCGCTTGAAAGCAAAATCTCATAAGATAAGTGACAACTTTATCCCGAAAACCCTTCACCACCAGCTGGATCACCGTAGGCCAGTCATACACCCTCCTATTGCCCAATAAATTCTTGATTGTGCTCAACCACACTTCCTTAGAATAGACACAATTGAAGAAGAGATGATCTCTAGTTTCCAAATCCGTTTTACAAATCCAACAGGTAGAATTAGCTTGAGAGTTCCACCTAAGAATTCTGTCACCAGTAGCTAGCCGGTTTTGAATAGCTATCCATATAAAAAAGGAGAAACGCGGAACAGCTCCAGAAAACCAAACCCCATTACACCAATTTACTCTAGGAGCTTTCACTCTGATGATATTCCACGTATGCCAAGTAGAAAAAATTTCCTATAATCATCTGTCTCTCTCTTCAAAAAACAAACATCCTCTTGCTGGTTAAGACCTTGTCTTTTAAGCATCATAATTTCATGATCAATCAACTGAAGCGCAGAGGATCTATGTTTCTTGGTCCTATAAATCTGAATAGCTCTCTCCACCGTACTATCCTTTGGAATACCAAGATCCATTGTTCCCCTGTCTCCCGTAATATCAATAAGTCTTCCCAAAGGCCACCAATTGTCAAACTAGAAAGAAGTAGCAGAACCACTATTCACCTCCTTCCTTGACAACTTCGCGACTAAAGGTCTAAGTTTAAGAAGCTTCTTCCACATCCAAGACCCAAAGGTGCTATTAACATTAAAACTCCAATAAGAACCTTTCCTTATAAGATACTTCCATATCCAATGCACCCATAAAGAAGCTCTACCACCGAGAATACGCCAAATAAGCTTTAAACAAGCAACATTATTAACCTCTAATAAGTTCTTTAAACCAAGACCACCCTCTTCCTTTGGTTTACACACATCCACCCAAACAACCTTAGCTTTTTCAGTAGATAAAACCGGTCCAGACCAGAGAAAAGCAGCACAAATACTGTTAATCTCATGAATACACTGATTCGGTAACCTATAAGCTGACATCCAAAAATTAGTGATGCTGTAAATAACATAACCAATTAGCTGAAGCCTACCAGAAAAAGAAAGATGTCTAGCTGTCCAGAAAGCAATTCTACTTTTTATACGAGAGATAAGAGGATCATAATCTCTTACATTCATTCTTTTAGTAAGAAGGGGGAGACCAAGATAACGGACCGATAAGGTACCTGCTTCGAAAGGGAACTGCTCCATGATTTCCACACTCTCCTCTGCTTTTACTCCAGCCAAATAGATTGTGGATTTCTCCAAACTAATATTGAGGCCTGAAATTTTCGCAAAGTCTTGAAAAACCGCAAGAATACCCTCAATGGAAGACTTTTTCCCATCAGAGAAAACAAGCACATCATCTGCAAAACAAATATGCGTCAATCTCAACTCTTTGCAATAAGGATGATAGCCAATTCTCTTATCAGTAGCCGCTTTATCTAATAGCTTCGAAAGAACTTGCATACATATGACGAAGAGGATGGGAGAAAGGGAACACCCTTGCCTAAGACCTCTCTTACTATTAAAATAACCCGCAAGTTCCCCATTGATTTGAACAGAAAAAGAAGCCAACTCGATGCACTTCTTTATCCAGATAATAAACTTCTCAGGAAAATTAAGAGCCTCTAAAACCGAAAGCAAAAAGGACCACTGCATATAGTCAAATGCCTTAGAGACATCAATCTTCATAGCACACCTCTCAGTGACAGTTTCCTTGTGATAATTCTTAACCAACTCAGAAGCCAAAAGCACATTCTCCATTAGAAGTCTATCTTTTACAAACGCAGATTGATTCAGAGAAATAAAGAGAGGAAGCAAACCTTTCATACGATTAGCCAGAAGCTTCGAGATAACCTTATATATGACGTTACAGCAGGAAATGGGGCGATAGTCCTTCATATAAATTGCATCATTCTTCTTAGGAATAAGAGCCAGAATAGTAGAATTAATACCCTTTGGCAAGAAACCCTTATCAAAGAAGGACCGGACTGCTGTCACGAAATCAGCTCCAACAATGTGCCAAGTAGCTTTGAAAAATTCGCTAGTGTAACCATCAGGTCCAGGCGATTTATCTGCAGCCATAGAGAACATAATTTTCCTAATTTCCTCAGCAGTAGCTACTCTCATTAACATTCTTCTATCCTCCTCCGAACACTGATAATTAAGTAAAGTCTTGAGCTCATCTTTCCCAACTTCTCTAAAGTCAGCCGGAACATGAGTTAAGAAATTGCGAAAATGATCAACTGCCTCCTTTTTTATATCTTCTTGAGTATTTACTATAGAACCGTGCATCCTCTTATTTCCCGGATAGAATTACGAATCTCTCTAATAACCACTGCTTTATGAAAAATCTTGTTATTACCATCACCCACTTCTAACCAGTGGATTTTAGCTCTTTGACTCATAATTCTTTCCTCGAGAGTAGACAAGAAAATCCATCTTCTATACACCACAGCTTCTGCTTTGATATTAATCTGATTTGGGTCTTCTAAAGTCTTAACCTGAGCAGTACAAAGATCATGATACGCATCCTTAGTTTTCTTAATAATACCTCCAACCTTCTCACGACTTAAATGCTTCAAAACATGTTTAAGATCCTTCAGTTTTTTTGAGAGCCTAAAGAGCGCAAAAGTTGAATTGAATAACGGTTCAGTTTCTTCCCAATACCCCTCCACTCTTGTGAAGAAATCCGGCATATCAGCAAGAGCATTGACAAACTTAAAGGGTTTCCTAGGCTTCAGTAAATCAGAATTAACCACAATCCGACACCTTTGATGGTCAGAGCAACCACCAGCTTCAAAAACACAGTAGGCTTGAGGGAATCTTCTCAGCCAAGCTTCATTAATTAACGTGCGATCTAACTTCTTACAGATAATATCAACTTCCCTTTTGTTGCACCAAGTGAATCTTGGCCCATGAAAAGACATATCCTCCAAAGAACAATAATTCACCGTATCTTGAAAATCAACCATCCCACGAGAAACACTCCCACCATCATCAACAGAATGCTCGCTTCTACAAAGAATCTCATTAAAATCTCCTTGCACAATCCACGGAGATTTCCTGATAATAGGAGAATCATGATGAGATTTAATATCTTTCCATAACTCCTTCCTCTCATCTTCTAAATTCAAACCATAGATAAAAGAGCAGAAAATTTTTTCACTTGCACCCTCCAAAAGAACCGAACAAGTAATCATCTGCGAACTCTGAAAACAAGGAGTAATTCTCACAAGAGGACTCCAAATAATCCAAATTCTCCCACGCCGACTATAATCATAATTAGTAATATTAGACCAACCAGGAAAGACCTCATTCAAAATCCTCCTAGCTTTATTCTCCTTAACTATGGTCTCAATTAAACAACCATACTGAAAACCCCATTTACTTACCCACTCTTTTACCACTTTATGTTTAGAAATTTGTTGAATCCCCTAATATTCCAGTAAAAACTAGACATATTATTGACGTCGAGGTTTCCTTTTATTTAGATTGCTAGGAGTAACCTCCTGAGCTTTCTGGCTTACTTTATCCTTAAGATATCTGTGATTCATCTTAGATTCCCTTGGAAGTATTTGACGCGAGATCATCACCTCAGCTTCCTTTTGAATCTCCTCCTCAAACTGATTATCTTCCTCCCCTACATCACTGCAGTTTATCTCTTCATCACGCACATCAGATAAAACCGAGAATCTAGAATTTTGAAGTAATTCTTCCTGCCCAAAACCATGTTCCTGTCTGATAGGTGAACGGTAACTTGACTTACTTGGAGACAGCCACTCTGAATTCAAAATTCTTCCCTCTTTTTGTTTTTCCGAACTCCCACCCCTAACAACAGTTGGCTTAACTGTGTGCTCTTCTACCTTCTTATCTATGTTTTCAGTTGAGAACACACCTTCACAGGATTTAGATTTTGTCGTTTCAGATGGCTTTTCAACATTCACCACATCGCCCTCCTTATGGTGCAGATCCATTCCATCCACCTTCATAACCTCCTTATCATCTTGCTGTGCAACTTTTCCCTTAGTGCAATTTTTATGTCCCCATGTTCCACAATCTGGACACTTAGTTGGTAGTCTTGGATAAGAGTATTCAACCAATACATCCTCACCATGAATGTTAAAATTCATCACCTTTGGTAACTCTTTTGTTAAGTCTACCTTAACAAAAACCTTAGCCACATCAAGCTTCAAACATTGTGCTGTTTCTGGATGTAGCCTATCTGGAATTCCAATAGGACTAGTCAAGAAACTCAATCCTTGCCATGAGAACATCGTTACTGGGACATTCTTAATGTGAACTCACATAGGAATGGATTGGACTGGAGGTTTCTCCTTCTCTGTCACTGGTGACCATTTCGTCATAACCACTGGTATCCCAGCCAAGTTCCACATCCCTCTCCTCAGAATCCTGTTCCGATCTGCCTCATTTTGAATCTTAAACTTCATCGACGTCGAGTTGACTTCAAAGACTTCGATCTTCTGAGATTTATCATTAAGATTCCAAATTTTGTTAACAATAGCGTGAATCTTCGCTATATGAGGAGCATCATCAAGAAACTTGCCAATAAGAAAGTCTTCCCATAGTGGAAGAACATCTTTCGTTATTTCCTCCGGAACCATCACCACTCCTATTCCATCCTTCATCGTAATCTCAACATCGTATTTCCTCAACATTTTTTGCCCTTGGACAGCTCCAACCCATGAGCCTTTCGAACCACCAGCAGAGCTATTGCCCTTTGTCTCCAGAACTTTCGGATCAACAACCCCAGCAACAAAAACGCCGTTAGAATTATCCCCCTTCTTTTCCAAATTTTTCGAACCAGTAGCATCATCAAAAGAATCGCCAATAACACTCTCACTCTTCTTTCCTAGATCTTCCGATCCATTTGTCTGACCACGTTGATATAAACCCATCCCCGACGAACCATTTGAAATCAGAACTTTGTTAAAAAACCTTTCCCCTTGAACAGAACCTTGCGCCTTCTCCGGCGATGTACCCTCGCTCATGACACAGTCGAACGAGATCTCCAAATCGTCAAAATCGCCTTTTCAGTCAAAATACGAATCTTAGCGACAAAGGGCTGAATCTCAGTGGATCGTGGCAGCAAGGTACAATACCCCGTCGCGTATTTAAGTCGTCTGCAAAGGATTCTACCCGCCGCTCGGTGGTAATTATAATTCAAGGCGGTCCGAACGGCGCTTCCGCCGAACGAACTTAGCCAACGACACGTGCCTTTGGGAGCCGAAGCTCCTACTGAGGGTCGGCAATCAGGCTATATTTTACTAGATTTTAATCTGTGCTTGAATAATTTTTTTGATGAAATTTTTATATAATCAAATTTTATCTATATTTAAAATAGGTTTAAATATAAAGTAGGTAATCTAAAGTCAGAGTTGAATCCAAACTAACAATTCGATTTGTACTCGGTCTGAAATATAAGAAATTGAGTCTCTTAGAGTGGTATAAAACATATCCACATCTGAAATTGTTATTAGCCAAACTTGAACGGATAACCCAAAAAACCAAAATCCGGAAAACTTAAAAACCGATTCGAATGTCCAAATTAATCATAAGTATAAATATTAGAAACATAAATATGTACTTAAAATATTCAATTTTTAAGGGTATCTAGAATAAGTATTTAAATTAAAGTTAAATGTTTTAAATATCCAATTCTATATAAATAGGTATTTATTTCTTATGTTTTGCTTTTAAATTTGGTATTTTTTTCGGATATATCTGAACCAAACTAATGTAATCAAAGTCCAAACGATATATGATTAATTTTAGATTTTAAGATGTGATACAAATTAGAATATACCGATGTCTTATATTCTAACATGATCGGTACGTATAATGTAACTTTATTTTTTATTTCTTATATTTGTCAAGTTTATTTTATTATAATATTAAATAAATATTTGTTATAATATATAAATTAATTATATGACGTTGAATCCGTCTCATACTTGCTAAATATTTACATTTTTATGAAATAAGCTGGAAAAACCATTAACGGTAAACCATATATAATATATTAATTCAATATACTATATAATCAAATAATATGAATGTCCACTATATTTAATATTTTATTTTAGATTCAACTATACTAAATTATATGTTAATATGATAATTTTAGCAAATATGTTAAATATAAAAAAATATTTATGCTTCTAAGTATTTTATTTTAAATACTTTTCATAAATAAACTGAAAGATGTTGTAAACTGTATATATGTTATCATGCACATGTAATTATTTTAATTTATAATTTATAAAATAGTTGTAATAAAATTATATTATATATATTCATTATTGTATTAATTTAATTATGGGGAAAATTGACAAAATAATCCTCAACTTTCGAAAATAAGCCAAAATAATCTCCAACTCACAAATATGCCATTTTAACCTTCAACTTCTAGTCAAACACGAATAAATCTCATACTTTCGTTGACCAAGCCATTTTAATCTCGTCAAAATTCAACCGTTTAGTTCCGTTAGTTATATTTAATGGTTGACTTTTAATGAGCCTAAAATGGCTTGGTCAACGAAAGTATGAGATTTTTTTTTATTTTAATTTAAAAGTTGAAGATTAAAATTGTAGACATATGTTAACTAAAATTGTTATTTTTGTTTTATTTTTTTCAACAAAAATTGTAGTTTATCATATCGATTAGAATGACAAACTTAATAAAATATGTTCAAATAAGCTTATAATATGTATAACTAAAAACAAAAAATTCTTTAGTAAAATAATTTGATTAAAAATATAATTATACTGTAAATCCAGATATAAAATAAAATAATTAAATGCTTATGTTCAAAAAAAAATTAAGAATAAAAACATAAAAGTTAAAGATAAAACCCTAAACACATTATTGTTAAAGTACAATCACATATACTCAATAGAGGATGAAACAAGTGAAAATGAGGAACTCAAGTGCGTGAAAGGGATTTCCAGCTGATGTATATAATTTTTTTAATTCATTTTTAAATATTATATCTAAACTTATTTGAACATATATTATTAAGTTAGTGATTACAATCGATATGTAATATTATATTTCTTACTGTCAGTTAAAAGAATAAATTTTAGTTAAGATATTTTGAAGTAAGCAATTTTAATCTCCAATTTTTAAATTAAGTTAAAAAAAAATCTCATACTTTCATTGACCAAGCCATTTTAGGCTCATTAAAAGTCAACTGTTAAATATAACTAACGAAACTAAACGGCTGAATTTTGACGAGATTAAAATGGCTTGATCAATGAAAGTATGAGATTTATTCGTGTTTGACTATAAGTTGAAGATTAAAATGTTTTTTTTTGTGAGTTGGAGATTTTTTTGGCTTATTTTCGAAAGTTCAAGGTTATTTTGTCAATTTTCCGTTTAATTATGTATGAATTATGTATATATAAACATTATAGAAATAGTATTTTTCTTTTATAAATTAATATGAATTAATAACTATTTGTAATAAAATTTAAATTATTTACGATTTCTGTTATTAAAATAAATATTAAAACAATAAATATCTATATTTTAAATAAAAAGATATTAAATTTTTTTGTCAGAATGCAGTAGTAGAAAAAAATATTTGGTAATATCTTTTGATATATTATTTTGAAAATATTTATATTAAGATTATATATATTTAATAATAACTAAGTTTGTTATACACAAATTCTTAAAAACTATATAAATTAAATAAACCAACCTAGACTATTTGTATGTAGATAAAAAAATAGGACTTTGTTTTAATATATTAGACTAGATTTTGACCCGCGCAACCGCGTGGGTGTTTGTTTTCGTTTATAGTTAGTTATATAAACATTTTGTTTTCACTTGTAAATTGGTATATATTATATTAATCACATATTTACGATATGCATAGTAAATGTTTTTCAAACATAATAATATTATATAATAAGTGTTTTAATCAAATAGATTGTTTCAAATTTTCTATATTGTACATGTTTTTCAACATGTGTTTGTTTCTTCTTCTATATTTTATTGTTTGTTAGATTAGTATTTCATTTTTAGATAAATTAATATAAATAGAGCTTGATTAAATATTAGTATACTTTAATTTGAAAAGATAATACAAAATTCTAAGAAATATTTGCTAAAAACTAAACTTATAGCTAAATTAAATTAATATTATAAATAATTTTATTAAAAAGGAATTTTTATAAAATTTATTTTTAAAAAATATAATTTTTAAAATTTACATCAAAATAAATTTATCTAATATATATAGCGTGTAAATTTTGTTAGGGTATATAAATATTTCATATTACTAATCGGTGATTTTTGTTAATATATTGTAGATGCATTTAACTATTATTGACATATTTCCTTATAAATAATAGAAGATTCCTAAACTTATATCTATTGACATATTTTGCATGACTAAGTTGGAAGGTGTGGGGTAATTTACCAAAAACAAATTGTTAAGCGTATCTTTGTTGTTATAGATATGATTTTTCATAAGATATAATAATGATAAGATTATTAGAGAATTCATGCAACATAACTTTCTAGTAATAGTCAAAATTCTTTTAAAAATCACATATGAAGTCAAGTCATGACTTCTATTTTAATATATAAGATGTTCTAATCTAATATTGATAATTTTAAAAGTTTTGAAATAATTTTGTATTAATTATGATTTTTAAAATAGTACTCCAAAACAATTAGTTAACATATTTTGATTAGTTATGAAAACATTTTTTTATCATTTTCTTGTGGTAGAACTGTAGGAGGAAGTAGTATCAGACCGGTTTTCAAGTAGTGGTGGCATGTGCTTGTTGGTCTTATTCTCCTTGGTGTGTGTAACGACCCGGTTCTTTTAACCGGATTTGGTTTGTTTTTCTCTTAATTAATTAAGACCAAACCTAATTTATTCCCTTTTGGTTTAGTCAAACCGTGTTTACACAGATATAAGGCGTGTGTATCTCCTTCATTTTTTTTTAACCTAGCCGTCAACCTGAAGAGTTGAAAGAAGTCGTCTCCACCTCCACCTCTTCTATGGTTCATTCCTCTCCTATTCATCATGTCTTTCCATCTCTTCTTATTTCGTTCCTCATGTCATGATGATCCGCTTGGGGCCGTTTGCTTGTGCTCGTGTGAGGAAATGAGGTATGCGTAGAGGACCTGAGCAACGCCGGAGTCACCTTCTCAACACCACCGGACGTGGAACTGTACAGCCTTGAGTTGAACTGTAACGACCCGAACTCTAACCCCGGGATTAGTTAGCCGGCTAAGACTCACCCGATACCCCCTTTTCTCCTATAAATACCCAACTCCCACCCCATCAGCTAATTTTTGTTGAAAAATCAGAAGTTAGAGAGAGAGAAAGGAGAGAGAGAGAGAGAGGAGAAATGGAGAAACCCATGTTTCTGAGCCATCACCGGAGCTCGTTCGGACTACCACTCGTCGGCACCAGGCAGAGCTCATCACCACCGTTCACCACGGCCAAAGTAACAGGAAATCGCAGTGAGTTGAAGCTTTGTTTTCTCCGTTTAGTAAATCGTCAATAACTTCTGAACCGTTGAGAATCTCGTGCATGCAAAGCCACCACCGTGTTCTACTCGTCGAGACGAAGCCGTAGACACCAAAAACGCCTCGATCCGACCTCAGATGAAGCCGCACGCGCCCGTCAAAGTTTCGCCGTCTGAGCGTGTGGAGTGCACGCGCCGCCGCCGGACCGCTGTGTCTCCGCCGCCGACCACCGCCGGAGCCACCACCGGACTACCGTGTCTCCGCCGCCGGACCGCCGCCGTTCCGCACCCGGACCACTGTCGGCGTCGGTGACTTGCCGGTGACTCGGTCAACTCGGCCGGGTCAACCCAGCGAGTCAACTCGGCCGGGTCAACCCAGCGAGTCAACTCGGTTGACTCGGTAAACCGGTGGGTTGACCGGTTCAATTGACTTGCGATTTGGTTAAGGTAAACCGATGGTTAAAATCAATTGAATTTTGGTTAGGAGTAAACCGGATTGAAATCGATTAGGTTTGGTTCAATTGGATTCGAAATCGGTTAAGGTCAAACCGATTGGTTAGGTCAAATTGATTTCTGGTCAATGGTTGACCGGGTTGACTTTGACCTGCGAGTTGAATTTTCCGTAATCGCCCGTTTTCGACCGTTCGAAGGTCATTCTGACTCGGAATTTCGATCTGATTTCAGATTTGGGATCTATTTGAGCAGCTGGAGTCCATATTTATTACTTTTTCAATTGCTAAGTTGAGGGTCTACTTCCGAACGATTCGTACGTGACTTAGAATTTATTTCTATTGTGTTCTGTCTGCGTGAAATCGAGTCTGTCATTGCTTGATTAGTTTTAGGTTGCTTGCTTAAACCGGAATTAGGTGGTTAGAGGATTCAACATTGATTGCTTCGCTTAATGTAAATCATATAGTTAGAATTGTTTGGCCGGATACGGAGACGGACTTCTGTATGCCGGATTGTTTTAGGGTTACGGCAAACTTTAGTCGACCGGTTGTGCCGTAGCTTAGGGTCGATAAATCGTCTACGGGCGGTGCAGGGGCACTATCCTCAGTGGTTGTTATGTTGTTTAGCCCTAGTGTGGGCGGTGTTTTTGGCCTGTTAGTGGGCAGCGGGTGCGTCTCGCTAGGACCATTGCTTGTTTGTGTGGGTACTTTAGGTACCTGTTTGACATGCATTAGAATTAATTTATATTTATTTGGAGTGCTATGTCCGGATTTACGGACTTCGAGGTAGTATCCCATACCTCACTGAGTGACTCCCCAGTCGCTCACCCCTCTTTCTTCCCCATTTCAGGTGAGACAAGCAATAAAGTGATATTTGGACGACTTGGTGCTATTGGACTTTTTATTCGTATTTTTATTTGGGATTGGGCGAGTGTAGTTGGGCTTATGGGCTTTTATGTTCGAGATATTATTGGTGGCCCGTTGTCCCTAGAGAGAGGGAGACGGGTGTCACGTTGTTATTTGATGACGCGTCGGGGATGACACGATGTACTCCAGATAGGAGGTGACGGGTGTAACAATTTTTGGCATCAGAGCGGGTTCCATCCCGGTTCTGTCCCGGGATGGCGGTCAGGGGATTCGGTTTTCAATGTTTTCAAAAAAATAATAATAAATAAAATAAATAATTTATATATATTTATATAATAAAAAGGAGTATTTTGAAAATTCTTTTAGCACCATTCTGTCCAGTAACCACTAACTTCAATTGTCTCTTTTTATGACGATGAGTAAAGTCATCGTCATCTTCATTCGTCTTTCGGCTACCAGGGGTCTACCAGATGTTCAGTAGAGATGTGATGCCGCAGTTTTGTCAGAGTTTGCCGAGGTTTATTGGTTTCTTCATTCTTTCTCCTATGCTGTACTGGAGTGGATATGTGATGTTTTTGCCATCACCCAATTTCAAGCCGTCGTCCCACGAGTTTCTGATATATGAGTTTTTGTGATGTGAGTTTTGAGCCATGGATTGGCGTGTGATGTTTTGTGTATGAGTATGTTGACTATTTTGGAGTTATGTTTTGTTGGTAAACTCGTGGAGATCGCTTTTGGAATTAGGGTGCAGCATCTTACGTTATGGTTATATTGGAGTTACATTTGGCGTGTTCGTCGGTTTTTGGTTGTGTTGACCTTTTCAGAGTTGTGTCAGCTCGGAAAGCTGGCATAAGATGTGGAGAGCTATTTATGTTCATCGAGTGTTACCAGGTATGCTTGGAGGGCTAGAGACATTCAGAGTTCCGTCAGAAATGCATCTAAATTTTACGGCGCTAGTTTTGAGATAAAATGATTGTCATGATATCAAGAAGTATTGAGTTGCTAAAGGCAATAGGTGACATTCTTGGAAGAGATGGGAGTTTTATTGCTTCCACACAACATGTTAAAGAGTTATTGGATACAAGAGCAAATCAATTTTTGAAGACTGTGTGATGATTAAGGATGATGGACAACATGAGATGCATGAGCTGCTAGTTATTATAGCATATGAGAATGTTATTGAAACCTATAGAAGGGTCACCATCGGATAGAAGACACGTTTATACGATTGAGTTCGAACAAGAGGTAGCACCAGATTCACGAGTTCCATACCGATTAGTGCGAGCAGAGATGACCAAATTGATGAGACAGTAAAAGATTTAGCAGACAAAGATTTTATTAGACCGGACTTTTCGCCATGGAGACCACCAATATTACTGCGACGAAGGAAGATGATATTCTCAGACTTTGTGTAGGCTACAGATGTTTAAACAGGGTGACATCAAGAATAAGTATCCGCTTCTGTGTATTGATGAGTTGTTAGAGTAGCTGCAAGGAGTTTTATGGTTTTCGAAGGTTGATTTAGCATCATATTATCACAAGATCCCCATAGCGGATGAGGATGTGTGGAAGACAACCTCCCGTACACATTATGGGTATTATGAGTTGTAGTAAGAACATTTGTATTGACGAACGCACCGGTAGTGTTCATGAAACTTATAATCGTTGTGTTCTACGAGTATTTGGTTACGGGTGTGACGTTGTCATCGAGGATATCCTAGTTTATTCTTGGAGCAGAGAAGAGCATGCAGAGCATTTGCGGATTGTATTGGGTAAGCTGAGAGAGCATCATATATTTACTAAGTTGAATGAGTGTTGCTTCTGGCAAGAGGAGATTAGATTTTTGGGTCACGAGGTTTCAGAGGCAAGAGTTGTTATTGATCCGGAAAAGATTATTGCAGTCCCAAAGTGGTTATCACCTAAGAGTGTTGCTGTATGGATCAGTAGATTTGGCGGGATACTACAGAAGGTTCATCATTTTTGAAGATTGACTTGGATCCAGAGTACCATAAGATTACTATTGCTGGGAAGTATGTACAGATTACAATTTCACATATAAGATGGATAATACGAGTTGGAAATAATATTATTGGGTTGAAGAATTCAGGGATAACATTCATTATAAGAATAAATTCTTTTGCGAGCACTTGGATAAGTGTGTGGTTGTATTCATCGACAACAACCTGAATATTGTTGGAGTAAAGAGAGTATGAGGAGCATAGGCAGATTTTGTATTTAATACGAGAATGTCAGATCATTGTATAAGCAGTAAGTCAGATGGAGAATATGAATATGGAGCATTTTGGAATATAAGTTTGAGATTATTGGAGTGATCACCAAAGTTGCCTTTTACATTTACTACGGAGTATCTACGTGATGCATTAGCGTGGTGGGAGAAAGTACGAATAAGCCACTTTGGTCCTATCAGACTTAAAGTAGAGGATTTGCTAGAGGTGTCATTCAGGAAGGGAATCTGATCAGAAATTTTTTGGATACAATGCGAGTAGAGATTCACACATGAGCGGTGTCGTCGCTTACTTCAGATTAAAAGTTTTTTTCAGTGGAGAAAGCTACCGAGCAGAGAATGACTCTGAGTTATTGAGTTTCCCCCGTTACGATCACCGTCATGAAGAGAAGTGTATTAAGATTTATGTTGTGGATAGTGGGAGCATATTTTGAGGTCAAATATTCAGTGTGCGATTTGGAGTTAGCAGCAGTTGCATCGGCTTTAGAGTTTTGAGGATCATCATTGTATAGCAAGGAAGTTCAGATTCATGGGGATCATCAGAGTCTGAAATATATGTGCGCATTCATTAAACTTGTACTTTAGGACGTGCAGATGGATTGAGTTGGTAGCAGTCTACAATTTGAACATAGAATGACATTTGGTGAGTTCAACTAAGTGGTAAATACTTTAACTAGGTGCATGAGAGATATGTCAGGAATCACAGAGGATCAAGAATTACTGGAACGCTTACAAGCCTTAAGATTATGTGCAGTTCAGTAGAGGAGGAATACAGTCGACATTGAAGCATTGGAGCATTGGAACATACAAATTTACTAAGGATATTACACCAAACTCAAGATAGCGATATGGATTGGTTAGGTGGATCGAGGTTGAGAGTGATGTACATCATACAGTTTTGGATCAGGTTGTTCTTGTAAGAAAATCGAGTTGGTGTGTTGGATGTTGAGCTGTTAAGAAAAAGGATCTTACAGCAAACACATCACTCGCGTTTCTATGTCCACCCGAGGAACACCCAGGAGTACAAGATATGAAGTGTTACTATCATTGACCTAGTTTTGAAAAGATTGTAGTGTTGCGTCGCAGTGTCTGATGGTTATGTTTGAAGACCGGATACCTATCAGGTTATTGCTGAGTTTGCTTTGGCCAGAGTGGAAACGAAACCTCGGGATTATGGATCATCACGTGTAGAGAGGATATGAGGGATTGTGGATGTATTCACTAAATCAGCTATTTTCCAAATAGTTGTGAAGGCAGTTTGAGCTGGTCAGCTGGCGCGGACAAACATCAGAGAGATTGTAAGGATTGCATGGAATTCTTGTGAGCATTGTATTGGATCGAGATGTTAATTCACGTCTACATATGGAGAATTTCTTAGAAGGCGCTTGGAGCAAAGATCTATTTGAGTATTACTTATCATTGAGAGACTGAGGGTCAGTTAAAGAGGATCATTCAGATTTTTGAGGTTATGTTCAGAGATCGTCTTGCAAGAGAAATGAAGTTATGGAAGTGTCTACCTCTAGCAGAGTTTGCCCACATTGTCAATTATAATCAAGGAATTGAGATAGCGCCATATGAAGCTTTTCATGATAAGTCGGACAAAAGTGGGGGAGCAGTGGGTTATAAAACCATTACTGATTCCAGGGACGGTAGAGCAAGTGGACTTGCTCAAGGTTGGCTTTGGAAAGGCTATGATCGTCCGAGAGTTATGAAGATAAGAAGCGTAAAGAATTAGAGTTTCAGGTAGGCGATCGAGTATAACTGAAAATAAGGACATCTCAGGGAGGATATAAAACTCGGAAGCTAATGAAACGTAAGCCAAGATAATGGGATTGTATTCTATTGTGGAGCGAATTGGAGAAGTTGCTTTGGGATTGGATCTATCAATAGAGCTATCAGATTCTAGTTGTTGCTTTGAGGAAGCCGTGAGAGAGTCAGAGCTTTGTTGCAGCAGCCACCAGATGACTTCAGAGGGAATGTCTGCATTTTGTCAGCCAGTGAAGACTATGAATCATCAAGTGGAAGCATCTCAGGAAATGTCGCCAGTGTCTGTCAGAGTTGTTGAGAGGGAGTTAGAGATTCAGGAGAAGTCCTCAGAGACTGAGCAGATTGATTACTCAGAGTTTTATTGCTATGAATTTGGGCAGTCAACGGATGACTCGAATTCGGGGACGAATGTTGGGTCAAAATCGGTACGACGGAATTAATAGCCAAAACTCCCCAGGAAAATATAAAAGGAATAGTTTTATAAAACCCGAAGAGTCGTTTTATAAAACTCAAAGTCATTTATAAAACTCGCAGACCGTTTTATAAAACTCGAGAAGCCATTTTATATAACTCGAGAATCGTTTTATAAAACTCGAGAATCGTTTTATAAAACTCAAGAATCGTTTTATAAAACTCGAAGAATCGTTTTATAAAACTCGAAGAATCGTTTTATAAAACTCGAAGAATCGTTTTATAAAACTCGAGATTCGTTTTATAAAACTCGAGAATCGTTTTATAAAACTCAAGAATCGTTTTATAAAACTCGAGAATCGTTTTATAAAACTCGAGAATCGTTTTATAAAACTCGAGAATCGTTTTATAAAACTCGAGAATCGTTTTATAAAACTCGAGAATCGTTTTATAAAACTCGTGAATCGTTTTATAAAACTCGAGAATCGTTTTATAAAACTCGAAGAATCGTTTTATGAAACTCGAAGAATCGTTTTATAAAACTCGAGAATCGTTTTATAAAACTCGAGAATCGTTTTATAAAACTCGAGAATCGTTTTATAAAAATCGAGAATCGTTTTATAAAACTCGAAGAATCGTTTTATAAAACTCAAGAATCATTTTATAAAATTCGAAGAATCGTTTTATAAAACTCGAAGAATCGTTTTATAAAACTCGAGAATCGTTTTATAAAACTCGAAGAATCGTTTTATAAAACTCGAAGAATCGTTTTATGAAACTCGAGAATCGTTTTATAAAACTCGAAGAATCGTTTTATAAAACTCGAGAATCGTTTTATAAAACTCGAAGAATCGTTTTATAAAACTCGAAGAATCGTTTTATAAAACTCGAGAATCATTTTATAAAACTCGAAAAATCATTTTGTAAAACTCGAAAATCGTTTTATAAAACTCGAGAATCATTTTATAAAACTCGAAGAAACGTTTTATAAAACTCGAAGAATCGTTTTACGAAACCGCAAAAAACCGAAACAGCCGTAAAACGCGAACTAGTCACGACTAGTTCGCCCATGGGCGAACTAGGGACACTCCACTAGTTCGCCGATGGGCGAACTAGGGACACTCCACTAGTTCGCCCATCGGCGAACTAAGCCGGACCGGCTTAGTTCGCCGATGGGCGAACTAGGAGGCACTCTACTAGTTCGCCCATCGGCGAACTAAGCCGGCCCGGCTAAGTTCGCCGATGGGCGAACTAGTCCTGTCCCGTCTAGATCGCCAATGGGCGAACTAAGACGTGCTGACTTTGCCCCACTGGTTCTTTTCGCCTAGTTCGCCATATGGCGACCTAGCCAAGCTGAACTAGCTCGCCGTACGTCGAGCCGACCATCCCGAGCCTCGATCTCCCGCATCCCCGATTAAAAACTTACGTCTTTCGACACGGTTACATTCTGAACCACGACCGAAACGTCTCCCGTTCCGTCTCGATCCGACCTATCATTCAAGTTTTACGATAAAAACCGTAAAACTTCGCTTTCTCGGAAAGAACTCGAGGAAATGTATAAAACGGCAACGGTTAAACGAAACACCGACATTGCCTAAACTATACGATTTATTCGAGATTTCTCGTTAAAATCATGAAAAACTCGTTTTAAATAAAAAAACGTCGAGAGAATCGTAAAAAAACGGCATCGGATCAGGAAACAGTCTCGTTAAAGTCGTAAAACGGTTTTTATCGTAAAACGGCCCGAAAGGTCCTAAAACACGATAAAAACCCATCTCGCGACGTTAACGAAATCAAACCCCAAGATACGATAACGTTTTGATGGTTTACTCGCAGACGGAAGATAAAAGGCAAGTTTGAAGATAAATAGAAGATTTCCGCAAAAGAAAAGGAAGGGTCGACGGATATGGAAAGTTCCCGAAATATTCGGTTT
Source organism: Eruca vesicaria subsp. sativa (assembly GCA_932364175.1). NCBI lineage: Eukaryota > Viridiplantae > Streptophyta > Magnoliopsida > Brassicales > Brassicaceae > Eruca > Eruca vesicaria. The sequence goes on from CAKOAT010389599.1 coordinate 138,206, forward strand.
CGAGCAAAATGGAAAGACTAAAACCGCCTAAGGAGGAGTATATAAGGAGGAGGCATAGGGCAGAAGCTAAAAAACGAAATCCAGAGCTCTCATCTGAGACTTTCACAACTTTTCTAGATTTAGAATTTTCCGCACTTAGAAACTTAGGCTTTTTCTCGACAAGTTCGGTTTCTATGACTGGCGCTCAATTACTAGACAAACTTGCCCAGGCAGTTCGATCTCTTGTCCAGCTCTATCAACTGAACTACGTTCGACTTGATCCCCGAAAGGGGTACGTAGGCAGCCTTTCATAAGGTTCAGTCCGAAATCATTCAAACCTTTTTTCCTATCTTTTTCCGTTTTTCGTTATCAAGCTGCGACTCGACTAGATCTAGGGTTTTATGTTTGTCT
>CAKOAT010389599.1:138695-159521 GCA_932364175.1 Eruca vesicaria subsp. sativa
GCAACGCTCTTACGCGAATCGGAAATAAGATCGACTTTCTTTATAAATTCGTTTTATTATGTTTTTCATATTTTTCCGCATTTATTTGGTTACTTGTCGTTGGCTTTCGCAGAGATCCGGTTCCTCTGGAAAATTAGGGTTTTCCTAAGTTTCCTTATTTAACGGAAATCGACAAGTGTGAATTTCGGTTCCCACAACGAATTCTTTGTAAGTAGGGGAGAATTGTAACGACCCGAACTCTAACCCCGGGATTAGTTAGCCGGGTAAGACTCACCCTATACCCCCTTTTCTCCTATAAATACCCAACTCCCACCCCATCAGCTCATTTTTGTTGAAAAATCAGAAGTTAGAGAGAGAAAGGAGAGAGAGAGAGAGAGGAGAAATGGAGAAACCCATGTTTCTGAGCCATCACCGGAGCTCGTCCGGACCCCCACTCGTCGGCACCAGGCAGAGCTCATCACCACCGTTCACCACGGCCAAAGTAACAGGAAATCGCAGTGAGTTGAAGCTTTGTTTTCTCCGTTTAGTAAATCGTCAATAACTTCTGAACCGTTGAGAATCTCGTGCATGCAAGGCCACCACCGTGTTCTACTTGCGAGACGAAGCCGTAGACACCAAAAACGCCTAGATCCGACCTCAGACGAAGCCGCACGCGCCCGTCAAAGTTTCGCCGTCTGAGCGCGTGGTGCCGTCTGAGCGCGTGGAGTGCACCCGCCGCCGCCGGACCGCCGTGTCTCCGCCGCCGCTAGACTGCCGTGTCTCCGCCGCCGGACCGCCGTCGCCGCCGCTCTGCCGCCGGACCACCGTCGCCGCCGGACCACCGTCGCCGCCGCTCCGCCGCCGGACCACCGTCGCCGCCGGACCACCGTCGCCGCCGCTCCGCCGCCGGACCACCGTCGCCGCCGGTGACCGTCGCCGGTGACTCGGTCAACTCAGCCGGGTCAACCCAGCGAGTCAACTCGGTAAACCGGTGGTTTGATCGGTTCAATTGACTTGCGATTTGGTTAAGGTAAACCGATGGTTAAAATCAATTGAATTTTGGTTAGGAGTAAACCGGATTGAAATCGATTAGGTTTGGTTCAATTGGATTCGAAATCGGTTAAGGTCAAACCGATTGGTTAGGTCAAATTGATTTCTGGTCAAGGGTTGACCGGGTTGACTTTGACCTGCGAGTTGACTTTTCCGTAATCGCCCGTTTTCGACCGTTCGAAAGTCATTCTGACTCGGAATTTCGATCTGATTTCAGATTTGGGATCTATTTGAGCAGCTGGAGTTCATTTATACTACTTTTCTCAATTGCTAAGGTGAAGGTCTACTTCCGAACGATTCGTACGTGACTTAGAATTTTAAATAAATATAATTTATTTCTATTGTGTTCCGCCTGCGTGAAATCGAGTCTGTCATTGCTTGATTAGTTTTAGGTTGCTTGCTTAAACCGGAACTAGGTGGTTAGAGGATTCAACATTGATTGCCTCGCTTAATGTAAATCATATAGTTAGAATTGTTTGGCCGGATACGGAGACGGACTTCTGTATGCCGGATTGTTTTAGGGTTACAGCAAACTTTAGTCGACCGGTTGTGCCGTAGCTTAGGGTCGATAAATCGTCTACGGGCGGTGCCGGGGCACTATCCTCAGTGGTTGTTATGTTGTTTAGCCCTAGTGTGGGCGGTGTTTTTGGCCTGTTAGTGGGCAGCGAGTGCGTCTCGCTAGGACCATTGCTTGTTTGTGTAAGTACTTTAGGTACCGTGTTTGACATGCAATAGAATTAATTTATATTTATTTGGAGTGCTATGTCCGGATTTACGGACTTCGGGGTAGCATCCCATACCTCACTGAGTGACTCCCCAGTCGCTCACCCCTCTTTCTTCCCTATTTCAGGTGAGACAAATAATAAAGTGATATTTGGACGACTTGGTTCTATTGGACTTTTTATTCGTATTTTTATTTGGGATTGGACAAGTGTAGTTGGGCTTATGGGCTTTTATGTTCGAGATATTATTGGTGGTCCGTTGTCCCTAGAGAGAGGGAGACGGATGTCACATTGTTATTAGATGACGCGTCGGGGATGACACGATGTACTCCAGATAGGAGGTGACGGGTGTTACATGAACACTATCGGAGGTGCAGCCGTGTCACCGGAGATCCATGTCGCCAAGGTCTGGATCACCGCCATCACCTCTATCTTTTATGTGATCTCCATCCATGCCCATGTGATAACGTACGTGATCTTCCATCATGTTGGGCTCATGTTATTGTCATGAACGTTCATGTCATATTGGGATTCCTATTTTCCGTGAGCTTATGTATATGGGTTGTCCTTTTTTCCTTGTTTCTTGAGCATCAAGTAACTTGCTGCCAAATCATATTGTTTAATTATTTTTCTTGCTTTGTCCTTTTATTTTCCGATATATTGGGTCCTTGGCGAGAATGAGATTCATGGTGAAACCCTAGTTGCTTGGTGATCAAGTTATCATGTATATCTCTTATCCGTTTCCGGTCTTCTGATATTGGCTACGGTGAAGGTCTATTCCGTGAATCCCGATACTAGTGTAGAATTCTTTCTATCTTAGTTTAGATTTGAAGCATGATCCGTCTGTTTGAATTGAGTCTGGTTGAGTCTTGTGTGGTAGTTAGGTTATTAAATGTAAACCGGAATTATGAGGTCTAGAGGATTCAACTATTGTTTGTGTTGATTGATGTTAAATGGTTAAATACATATATACATATAAATATATATTATAAAGTATGGATTATGTGATGAGTACAGGGGTCAGAGAAATCTGAGCTATCGACGTATATGAGTACGGGGGCCAGAGAAATCTGAGCTATCGACGTATATGAGTGTGGGGGTTCGGAGACATCCGGGCTATCAGCGCATATTGGAGTGCGGGGGCTCAAAGACGTTTGGGTTAGCGACGCATATTTGTGTGGTGCGGGGTGCAGAGACATTTGCATATCGACGCATAGTGGTGGAGTGCGAGGGTTCAGAGATGTCTGGACTATCGACGCATATTATGATATCATATATCCGTATGAGGAGAATGCGGGGTGTGTGGGCTAGCTATACACTATGAGCGCATTGGTTGTTTTGTGTGATGCGTTAGGCGTTATGTTTGTTCATGTTAGAGCTAAACTTCCATAGTGGGAGTTCTATTTTCTTAGTCAGTGTTTTGCATGTTTAGCATCTCATACCTCACTGAGTGACTCCTCTGTTACTCACCCCTCTTTCTTCGCCCATTTCAGGTGATACTGACGATCAGGAGTGATCATTTCGGACTGGTGCTTTTGGGAGTTTTATTTATCTATTTTTAGACTTATGTTTTTATCGATATTTTGAGATTTATTATGTTATTTGGATTTAAGGAGTTTGGAGATGATTTATGCGATTTAATAAATGGAGATTTTAGAAATTTTTATTTATTTTATTATTTTGAAAAATGCGGGTGTTACAGTGTGATTCCAAGAATTGACAGATTTTGTTAGTTTAGTTTTCATCCAAATTTATCCAATGTTGTTATTGTTGACATTAAGCAGAATTATGTTAGAGATTTATAAGGGTTTATAACTTATAAAGCTTTATAAATCTCTAACATAGTTTTATAAGGACGTCGCCACCTATGGTGGGTCACTACCCGTCTGAGTGCCTAAGGAGTGACAGATACATTCAAGGATTTTGTCACCTACAGTGGGTCGCTACCGGTCTAAGTACCTAAGGAGAGACATGTACCTTCAAGAGTGTTGCTACCTGTGACAGACTTCTACCTCTTTTGTAGACAGTCCTCAAAGTGTTCAGATCTAACTTTATTTTGAATTTATAGATCTGAGATGAAACTCTATATAGCTGTTGTATGGTTTTGTTATTCATTTTAAGGAAAACATTTTCCTCATTCACTCTCTCTCGCTTACAGATCTCTCTCTCCCTTCACTTGTTCTTCACTTGTTCATCTTCACAAATCTTTAACTTTCATGGTATCAGAGCATAAGAGCTCCTGAACACCACATTACTTCCGCAATCTTACTCAAATCACTTCTCTCTTTCGATTAATCAGTTCATTTCTTTTTCAAATCTTTGGCCGTGTGATTTCTCTTCTAGTTACTATAGTCTCTCACAAAGAATCTTCCAAGCTTTCTTACCACATGTTCACTCTCTTTCACGGTTCTTATCATAGAAGATGGAGCACCACTACAAGCCACTGACGATTCCAGCTACCCTAAAGGGAGCAAACTACATCACTTGGTCTCGGTTTGCCAAGACAGCCCTTGGTGGAAGAGGCTTATGGGAGCATGTCACTACAAGTGAAGCACCAAAGCGAATCACTCAAGGAGGAGATGGCAAAGAGGTTGTAGAGGTAGACGAAGGCAAATGGGGACAAGAAGATCTCCTGGTGCTTTCCATCCTACAAGGCTCTCTTGAGACTCCAATCATGGAGGCATACTCTCATTGTCAAACCGCCAAACAATTGTGGGATACCTTAGAGAAGGTATATGGAAACACTTCAAATCTTACAAGGATCTTTGAAGTAAAGCGAGCCATCAACAACCTCCAACAAGAGGAGATGGAACTCACTAAGCACTTTGGGAGGTACAGCCAGCTGTGGGCCGAGCTAGAGATGCTCAGACCAAGCACCACTGACCCCAACATACTTGAAGAAATAAGAGAGCAAGACAAGGTCTTTGGATTACTTCTCACGCTTCACCCGAGCTTTAATGATGTTCTCAAGCACATCTTAAGGTCCAAAGAGCTTCCTAGCTATGATGAGGTGTGCTCCCAACTTCATAAAGAGCTTGGGTCAGATGAATTGTTTGGAGGATCCAAAGGAGGCCTGTCCATGTCCAACAAAGCCGTGAAGGTGGAGAATGCAGCAGCAAACAAGTCCTACTTCAAACCAAGAGGTGGAAGAGGAGAAGGAGACATGCAGGAGGTGTGTGACCATTGCAAGAAGATGGGACACTCCAAAAACAACTGCTGGATCCTTCACCCACATCTAAGGCCACCAAGACCCAATCTGGCTAGGGCCAATGAAGCAAAGACTCAAGACACACCTCCGGCAAACTCATATATGCGTATGGGAGAGGATGGGAGAGCCATGGCAGCTACTACTCAGTTGGTTGGATCAGGTTCTCAAGGCACTTCCCAGTCATCCAATAATGATACCTTCATCTGCAAGTCAGACTTTGAGGCTCTCATCAAAGCCCTCAATGTCAACTCTGGTAACCTTAGTAGTTATGCTCTAAACTCTAATATTGATGCATCTAAAACTACTAGACCTTTGATAATTGACTCAGGAGCTTCACATCACATGATTAGGGATGTAAACCTCATTAGTAATGTCAAACCGGCTCTAGGTAGTGTATTGATTGCAAATGGAGATAGTATACCTATTACTGGTGTTGGAAACCTGAAACTATTTGATAAAGAGTCTCAAGCACTAATGATCTGAATTGTAATGTGATTTTTAGTCCTAATGAGGTGTGCTTTCAGGATATTGAGACCAGTAAGATGCTAGGCAAAGGTGTGAGCAGTGGAGACCTCTATGTGCTTGAAGACACCAAGCTTAGCTCGGATATTTCTTATGCTTTTAAATCTACTTCTGTCTTAGCTAGTGATGAGTTATGGCATGCTAGATTAGGCCATCCTCATTCTAGAGCACTAGAATTGATGATACCTAATCTATCTTTTAAAACTGAAAGTTGTGAGGCTTGTATCCTTGGTAAACATTGCAAATCTGTCTTTCCTAAATCAAACACTATCTATGAGAATTGCTTTGATTTAATTCATTCGGATGTGTGGACTGCCCCTTGTGCATCTAGAGAGAATCATAAATATTTTGTCACATTTATAGATGAAAAATCAAAGCATGCATGACTCACATTGATTCAAAGTAAAGATAGAGTTTTAGAAGCTTTCATAAACTTTCAAAACTATGTCACTAACCATTTCAACTCTAAGGTTAAAATTTTTAGGTCTGATAATGGTGGTGAATACACAAGCAATGCCTTTAAGAACCATTTAGCCAAGCATGGGATTATCCATCAAACAAGCTGTCCATACACACCACAACAAAATGGGGTGGCTGAGAGGAAGAATCGACACCTCATGGAGGTTGCAAGAAGCATGATGTTTCATACAAATGTTCCCAAACGATTTTGGGGTGATGCAGTGGTGGTGGCATGCTACTTTATCAACCGAACTCCAACCAAATTCCTACAAGATAAATCACCATTTCAGGTATTGAATAAAGCTAAACCTCCTCTTGATCACTTACGTGTGTTTGGTTGCATGTGCTATGTCCTTGTACCAGGTGAGCAAAGAAATAAGCTAGAACCAAGAAGTCGAAAGGCAATGTTCATAGGCTACTCCCACACACAGAAATGATACAAATGCTACTGCCCAGAGTCTAGAAGAGTATTGGTTACTCGGGATGTTAAATTTGTGGAGTCAAAAGGGTTCTATGAGGAGAAGGATTGGGAAAATCTCAAGGATCTATCTCAGGGAGGATCAGACAGGGCCAATAACCTTCGGATCATCATGGAAAGTCTTGGTATTGGCTCCTTTTCCCCTAAGCAGACCAGTGCACCGGCTCCGGCTCCCTCTCTTGCTAATGCAGAACCAGAGCTCAATCAATCCAGGCCCGAGCCTGCCCAACTTGATCCTGAGGGGGGCAATGATGATCAACCTGGAGACTCAGTGGCTCATGATCAAGATGAGTTCATCTCAGACCCGGCAAATGAGACTCAAGAGGAGAATGGTTCAGATCAGGTTCATGAACAAGCTCATGATGAGACAGAATCAGGACAATCATAACCATTGAGAAGGAGTACCAGAGTGAAGAAACCATCCAAGTGGGTCGACACCAGAGTGTACTTTAATAGAAATGTGGTTGCTCATCCGATTCAAGCAACCTGCTCAATGGCAACATTTCCACATCAACACCAAGTCTTTATACGCAATCTGGATCAAGGATTCATCCCAAAGACTTATCAAGAAGCAATGGAGGATGATGAATGGAGAAAATCAGTAGGAGATGAAATTGGTGCAATGATAAAGAATGATACATGGTTTGAAGCTGAGCTACCCAAAGGCAAGAAAGCTGTGACCAGTATGCTGCTCTTTACCATTAAATACTTGACAAATGGGAAACCTGATAGGAAGAAGACGAGATTGGTGGCAAGAGGATACGCCCAAGTTTATGGAGAAGACTACCTAGACACATTTTCACCAGTGGCCAAACTCCACACCATCCGGATTATACTTTCAGTGGCAGTGAACTTGGAGTGGGATATATGGCAAATGGATGTCAAGAATGCCTTCCTACAAGGAGAACTGGAAGATGAGGTCTATATGAGACCACCACCAGGTCTAGAGCACATGGTGAAACCAGGAAATGTCCTATGACTCAAGAAGATAATCTATGGTCTAAAACAATCTCCTAGAGCTTGGTATCACAAGCTCAGCTCAACTCTCAATGGAAAAGGGTTTGTAAAGTCAGAAGCAGACCACACACTCTTCACCCTCACAAGCCAGCAAGGTATAGTGGTGATACTAATCTATGTGGATGACATAATCATCACTGGAAATGACAAGGAAGGTATTATCTCCACCAAAGCTTATCTTAAGTCTCATTTGATATTAAAGATTTGGGTGAACTAAAGTACTTCTTAGGAATAGAAATTTGCCGATCCAAAGAAGGCTTGTTTCTATCTCAAAGGAAGTACACACTTGATCTATTGAATGAGGCAAGTGAGCTTGGAGGAAGAGCAGCCAAAACACCACTAGAAGAAGGTTATAAGATCTTGCATGAGGGGGAGTTTGAGGATAAACCATTTGGAGATTTCAAACTCTATAGAAGAATGGTGGGGAAGCTGATATACTTGGCAATCACAAGACCAGACATCTCCTTTGCCGTGAACCAGGCTAGTCAACACATGCAAAATCCCAAAGTACATCGTTGGAACATGGTGGAAAGGCTCCTAAGATACCTCAGAGAAGCTCCGGGCCAAGGTGTATGGATGGGATGCAACAAGAACACTGAGATTGTAGGATATTGTGATGCAGATTGGGCTGGTGATAGAGTAGATAGAAGATCTACTACAGGCTACTGCACATTCATTGGAGGCAACCTAGTTACTTGGAAGAGCAAGAAGCAAAAGGTAGTATCATGCTCAAGCGCAGAAGCAGAATATAGGGCCATGAGGAAGCTGACCAGTGAGCTCATATGGATCAAGGGATTGCTCAAAGACTTGGGCATAGACATCACTACACCCATGACAATGCATTGTGACAATCATGCAGCTATACACATTGCATCTAACTCAGTATTCCATGAGAGGACAAAGCATATAGAAGTGGATTGTCTTAAGGTTAAACAAGCAGTGAAACAACAAGTGATACTTCCATGCTACACCAGAAGTGAAGATCAATTGGCTGACATATTCACTAAGGCCACAAGCAGCAAAGTGTGTGAGTTCATTCATCCAAAGCTTTGACTCATAGACCTCACATGCCAATGATCTTCCCTTTCATGAAGTGTCCTACTCTTTTTCCTTGGCTTGGGTTTTATCCTATGAGGTTTTACCTTGCTGAGGTTTTAATGAGGGAATGCTTCATGACTTCCAAGCTTGACTTGTTGCACATGGTCAAGCTTGAGGGGGAGTGTTGACATGAAGCAGAATTATGTTAGAGATTTATAAGGGTTTATAACTTATAAAGCTTTATAAATCTCTAGCATGATTTTGTAAGGACGTCGCCACCTATGGTGGGTCACTAACAAGTACCTTCAAGGATTTTGTCACCTACAGTGGGTTGCTACCGGTCTAAGTACCTAAGGAGAGACAAGTACCTTCAAGAGTGTTGCTACCTGTGACAGGCTTCTACCTCTTTCGTAGACAGCCCTCAAAGTGTTCATATCTAACTTTATTTTGAATTTATAGATCTGAGATGAAACTCTATATAACTGTTGTATGGTTCTGATATTCATTTTAAGGAAAACACTTTCCACATTCACTCTCTCTCCCTTACAGATCTCTCTCTCCCTTCACTTGTTCTTCATTTGTTCATCTTCATAAATCTTTAACTTTTAGTTATAGTATATAGCTTTTTCATATAACCCTTCGGTTTCTAGGCGGAGATGTGTCATTGTTATGAAAATACTCTTGTATTCTGTAAATTTAATGATCATCTAAGTTAAAGCTCGTACATGTCATAAGGTCGTTGTACATATAATGATGCTAGGATGTAGGGTCTACATCTGTTTACCGTGTGCATTATTGGTTGGGGTCTTCTTATTATGTGATGATTACTCAATTATGTAGACGTGCTTAACAATTTAGGCTCATGTGGCTAGTTTGGCCCATACCTCTTTGTGGTTTAACAAAGTGCCCATAATACCGAAAAAAACAAAGTGCCCATAATTAATATTTCTTTGTCTTAAACTTTCTTTTGAGAATCTAATATTGGTATTTGTGTTTTTTTTACAATCATACTTTTTAGGCATGATCTATTGATATAAGTTTAGTCCCTCTATTTTAATACAATTATTAGATTCCAACTCACTTTTCACCAGACATATACAATTTTTTTGAAATTTAATTTTTATATTTGTGTGTTTGAATCATATTTGTGTTTTTATAATTATATTTGTGTAAAATATTTTTAAATGATTAATAAGAGATTTTAATAAATGTATTAAAATAGATGGACCAAACCTATATCAATAGGCCACGACTGCAAAACATGATTGCAAAAAAAAAAATACAAATACCAAAATTAAATTTTCAAAGAAAAAAGTTGAAATAAAAAAATATATCCGTTCTTTCAAAGGTGAATCGGAATCTAGAAGATCTTTAAAATAAGAGTTTAAGTTAATAGAATATATATTTTCCAACATTTTGGTTGCTATATGCGTAGTCCTAGAAATATGAATTTAATTGTTATGGAACTTCTTTGTTGTTTTCGTGTTATTTAAAGTGAGATTATAAGTTAAACTGTTATAATTATATGCACATATAGGCAGCTATATATAGCTTCCATGTTTTTTTTTTTAAGTTGGACTGAATTATTATCGACCAGACATGTTTCTAATTTAATAGTATTATGTTATGAGTGTGGTTGTTTGAGTTAGTAACTTGTGGACTATACGTAAAAGTTAGTTTGTAGACATAATAGTATATTCAGTCCCACTCATGTTGTATATTATAATATGTATAAACAGGGATAAATTTTTCGTTTATGGGAGCTGTTGTAAGATAACCAACTAGATTTTGATTCGCACTTTAAAAGCGTAGATATATTTTTACAAAGTTGATAAATTTTATTTGAATTAATTATTTAAACATAATAAATTAAAAATTCTTCTATTAATATTTAAAAATGTTCTATTACAATGTTGATTTTCACGTAGTATTTTCATATCTGACCTAGACCCATAGTTGGACCGCTATATCCCATATTGAAATTTTATTAATTAAAATTTTGATAAAACCTGGTAAATATCCTAAAACTCGTTATTAATCTACAATATTATATTAATTGATCCGCTTTTTTTTGTCATCAAACAAACAGACTCATATAGACTCTGCAAACCAAACTGGTAGCTCTGCATCCATGTGAACGACAAAGGACAATTTTTTCCTAGCACAACATGCTAAGTTATCCGCCCGTGAGTTCTGCTTTCTTGGTACATAGATGATATCTGAGCTATGAAAGTTATCTTTCAGCGTCTTAATGTCCGCCAAATAAGTTGCAAATGCCGGCCATTCCTTTGGTTCCAACAGCATCTTCACCAGCTGAGAACAATCCGTTGCAAAAGTGACCCAGTATTGACGTAAATTCCTCATACATTTCATTGCCCAGATTAAAGCCTCTACCTCCGGATGTAGGGGCAAGAGGCTTTCCCTTTTCTTGCCCCCATCAACCTATGGAAGCCTTCTAGTGTGCTATACCATCCTTAACTAGAAAACGCGTCCTGAACTTTCCATGAACCATCCATAAAACACCAGTGACCTGGAATGAACGGAATGTCCCCAACTTTTCCCTGGTGCGGCGCTTGCTGTGCTTGTGCCAACTGAGCTAACTGAGCCCTTATAGGAGTTTAGTTGGCCGGTTGATGTAAATTCGTTGATCTGCTTAAAACCCCATAAAACTGATACTATTTTTTTTAATAAAAAATAGTTAAATAACTCCTACTTTTAAGACTAAAGAAAATTGATTTTTTTTTTTGTGATTTATTTAATGAAAATTTTCTTGTCATTTGAAAAAAATGAAACAATGGTAACAGAAAAAAAAAATCTATTCATATAACAACATTAGTTTTTTCTTTATGAATTACCTATGATAAGTTTATATTCTTACTTATTTTATATTTAAAAATTATTTATAAACAAATTGAATTGACATATCAATATTATGGATAAACTGACATAGTAAATAATATTTTTTTAGTTTTTGATGGCTAAAATAATATTATGCATGAAAATATGATATTAAAATTAAATAGAAAGTCTAATTTGCATAAAAAAGATTATTATTAATCACAAAATAAGGAAAAATATCAGTTATTATAAATGTATGAAATATTTAGTTGTTTAGTTAATTAAAACTCTAAAAATAAAGAGTGGTATTATCTTATAAATATGATGAAAATCTAAGGACAGAATTCAAAATTTTAAAAATAGAATCTTGCTTTAATAGTATAGATGTGTTAGGTTTCAGCCCAATTATAACTTCTTCATATCTCAAAAACTACAAATAACTTCCCCTTCCCACTTCTTATCTCAGAATCTTAAGGCATAACTGAAATAGGAAATCCGAATAATTAATACTGCCCAAATTTGAGATATGAAAATCTACAATAAATAAAGGGAAGAGGAGAAAGCCCGAATAGAGAGTCCAAGAGGAGGAAGCTCTTTGATTGGTCAAAAGAAACCCGGAAGGTGATCAATCGTCAATGGTCGTCACCGAATGAAAACCCAAAGCAGTTTTCAGATGTGAAGGCCTCACTTTGAACCCAAAGGGATGAGATTATGTTTCTGATAAGGGAGTCGAGTAGTGAGAGAATCAAAACTGTCTTCTTATTAAACTTTCAATCTCAATTTTTTCTTTTCATCTATGTCTGGTTCGTATCATTTTCTTTCTTTTTAGATTCTGCAGATTCGTTGTCTTTTTCCAAAATTTTAATTTAAAGCCTTAAACTTTCTCTCAAGATCTATGGTGGAAGAGCGTCGATGTCAAACGCAGGAAGGCCACCGTCTATGTTCTAACAAGTGCGGCTTTCTTGGCAGCTCCACCACCATGAATCTTTGCTCCAACTGCTATGGAATCTCTGCTCAAGCAACAAATTTGCATTTCTTATTCGAAACCATAGATCGCTTATGTTTCTTCTCTGGCGATCTAACCTCTAGTTTGAAACCCATCAGCTGAACTGAGATCAAATGAAGAACATGCTGAAGACAATGACTTTTTAAAGACGGAACAGCCGCGGAAACGGCCGAATCATTGCATTGGGTCGGGTTGACTGGGTTCAAGTGTGAATCCAGATGACTTATTGTGGGCCTATAGATACACGGAGGTCCATGGATGCACCTTTCATTGTAAGATTAGTAAGATGGCGAGGATGATGTTCATGGGATAGAGAATGACCTTTTCATAGATCGAGTTTCCCCGCCTGGAATGGAGATAAGGAGTATTGAATGAGGAATTGTGGTTTGTGTGGGTCCGAGGAGTTAAGATAGCTTTTAATGGCGATGGAGTACTTCATCCAGTAAAAAATCAGAGGACGTTAACTGCAGATGAAACAATAGGTAAAACCGAGCTCGAGAAAAGGTGGGGACAAGATTCTTGAATGTCGCTACAAAGGACACAAGTTGTGTTGATGCCAGTACTCCACTGCTGCTTTCTGTCTGCGGTTTGTAATCTTCACATAAGGCAATCCATAACCAAAAGAGTATTTTGGAGTTGATTGAGAGAACCAAACTCCATTTCTCCATTTACATACTTGGTGGTAGCCTCAAAATTTCTCTCATGTTTTCTTAGTGGAGAACTTGTTAAAATTTTACCATCAGCATGCCTCCACATATCAATGTTGTCATCCTGATATACGTTAGTACCCATAGAATTTATCTCATCTTCTACTTCATTTAATATGCTTACCCTGTGCCTTCTTCTTCTTCTTCTGCGACTTCCAAAAACATCAGCCACAGTTGTCTTATCTGGAATTCCCAAATCTATAAGGCCTCGATCTCCTCGAACCTCCTTGAGGGTACCAAACCATGATCACACTTCATACCGAAATGATGTCTGTTTCCCATACCTAACTTCCTTCCTGAGAAATTTTTTTGCAAGGTCATGTAGCTTGAGTAACTTTCGCCACACCCAAGAACCGGAGTTGGTGTTCCCTTTAAGTGACCAGAACGATCACTTGTGAATCAAATAGCAATTTATCCACTTGACCCACAGAGAAGAACCAGCTGAGGATACCCGCCATATCAGTTTTAAACAATGAACTATGTTGACTTCCTTAAGTGGCCGAAGACCCAAGCCACCTTCATTCTTTGGAAGACATATATCCTTCCAACTAACCTTCGCTTTTGTAGTTTTTAACTCCGGCCCAGACCATAAGAATGCAGAGCATATACTTTTGATTTCTTTTAAGAAGCTTCCTGGCAATCTAAAAGCTGCCATCCAGAAATTTGCTAAGCTAGATATTACCTAACTGATGAGCTGTAATCGACCAGCGTGAGATAGAAACCTTCCTGTCAAGTTACTCATTAGTTTCCTGATTTTCTCAACTAGTGGCTTATAGTCAGCTACCCTCATGCGTTTAGTGAGAAGAGGGAGCCCCATATCTAACTGGTAACTTTCCCGGGGAAAAACAGGAAAATTGAAAGAGTGTTTGCTTCTACAGTCTCTGAGATGCCTGCAAAATATAGAGTGGATTTCTCCAAGCTAATTTGTAACCCTGATATGGCTGCAAAGTCAGAAAATACTTTAAGAACTCCTTCGACTGATCTGCTTGTTCTGTCAGTGAAAACTAACAGATCATCGGCAAATCATAAGTGAGACAACATAATGTTTTTGCACCTAGATATCCAATTTGTTTCCTATCCACTTATATATCCAGCATGTGAGACAGAACGTTGATGTACAGGAAGAATAGATATGGAGACGATGCACATCCTTGTCTCAATCCTCGTGTACTTTGGAAAATTCCAGCAAGATCTCCATTTTTTTGCACAGAGAAGGAAGCTGTGCAAACACATAACTCAATCCAGTGTATTAATTCCTCAGGCTGTTTAGAGCTCTCAAGGTATTCAGCAAGAATGGCTAAAGAACAGAATCGAAAGCTTTCGCAAGGTCTCTTCATAGCACATCCGGGAGATACATCCTCTTTGTGATAATCCCTTACTATCTCTGTTGCCAGTAGCAAATTCTCCACTAGAAGTCTGTCCTTTACAACAGCCGACTGATTATATGAGATGCACTCAGGGAGAGTATATCTCAATCTATTCGTTATGATCTTGGAGATTAACTTATATCTCTTTTTCTCAGTAGACCGGAATTTTGATCCATGTAAGGACTTCTACAGGTTCAGGAGAGGACCCAATCTCTCACCCATTTTTTTAATGGCAGGTTCCAAGGTCTGGCGGTTCTCTCGAGTCGCGATTTGGGCACATAAATGACCATGACCTCCGTCTTGTTGGTGTAAAGTTCAGATTATACGGCTTACCTTGCCTTTTAAGTACCTTTTGTTTTATCCTACTTGTGTAACGTTGTCGCAGACTCGCAGTGCCACTCAGTTTAGCTTTTTGGTGTTTGGCAGTTCCAGTTGCAGAATTATCTTATGGTTGTGGTGGGTGCAGTGTTTTCTCATCGATTAGGTTCTTTAGTGGAGTTGGGTTGAATTATAAATTATAAAATATTTTGAATTATTCCTAATGATTTAGAAATGTTAGTTTAACCCTTTTGAGAAATTGCTTAAACTATAATAAGTTAGCTACCATTTTTTTAAAAATATGCTTAATCAAAAATATGCTTAAAATTTAGTGATTATTATTTAATGTTTAGTATTTATTGGGTGGGTTTGGGCTTATAAAACTTTTATAAATGTTTTCTGAATTATTCTTAAACATTTATAAATAATTTAGGAAGTTTAATTTAATATATTTTCACAAACTTAAGGTATTTATAAAAATGGTTGTCTTTTAACGATACATTTGAAAAGTTGTATCAAATTTGTAGTAAAATTCAACTCTCCATTTTTTTCATCGCAACTTAAGATATTTATGGAAATAGTTATATTTTAAGGCTAAATTTTAAAATGATATCAAATTTGTGGTAGAATTAAATTTCCACAAAACTTAATCAGTTTTAAAAAAATTAGAACCAAAATTAGTAGTGGTTTATTTCAAATGAATATATGCAATTTAATATATCTAATATAGAGTAACTTAATCGATCTATACTATTAAATCAGAATTCTTTTTAGGATTCTGCTCTTAATTTTTTGAGATAATTACAGTGTCATGCCATTACCATTTAATTTAAAATTGTATTGATTATTTGTTTAAAAGAAAGTTACTAGAATGTTATAGAAAAGTTGTGATATTACTAAAAGAGTTATTCTTGGGTTCACCCCCTAGGGTGAACCTCTAAATTCACCATCCAATATGATTGCATCATTTCATATTTGATATCTTTTAAAAAAGGAAACAAAATCTTGTTAAATTATATTATGTTTTTAAAAATAAAATACAAAAATAAATAAATAATAATAATAATTAATAAAAACGAAAATAATTTTTGTAGAAAAAATATTTTAACACTAAACCCTAAACTCTAATCCTAAACCCTAAACCCTAAACCCCTTGGTAAATCATAAATCGTTTGTAAATTTTATAAAAAAAATATTTTAAATTTTTTTTTCACTAAAACAATAAACCCTAAACTCTAATCCTAAACCTAAACCCTTGGGTAAATCATAAACACTAAACCCTAAACTCTAATCCTAAACCCTAAACCCTTGGGTAAATCATAAATCATAAATACTAAACCCTAAACTCTAATCCTAAACCCTAAACCCTTGGATAAATCATAAACACTAAATTTTTATAGATTTATCCAAAGGTTTGTGATTTACCTAAGATTAGACTTTAGAGTTTAATGTTAAAATATATTTTTTTTAAATAATTATTTTTGTTTTTCTTAATTATTATTTTTTAATTATTTTTTGTATTTTTATATTTAAAACACACCATATAACTTATTAAGATTTTGTTTCCTTTTTAAAAAGATATCAAATATAAAATGATGCAATTCTATTGGATGGTGAACCTAGAGGTTCACCTTAGGGGGTGAACCCAAGAATAAGTCTTACTAAAATAATATACATTTTTAAAAAATTACTAGAATGTTTGAAGACCCCTAGTAAATGATAATTAAGATCCTTGATTATTTTTTCACTAAGATAATTTTTAATTAACAAATCCATGTCACTAATTATTATATCTACGTCACTAATAACAGTAATTATTGTGATAAAAATGAAGGTAATTAATATTTCTAACTAAACTTTTGTGCTGAAAAAACACAAGTTTCTTTATTCATCATTTAAACCCCTAATCTTTTGAGTCGACCTTGTTGTTTATCTTCCAAAATTATCGAACTGTCTTCTCCAGTAACCTTTTCGCCGACATCGTCTTCTCCGAAAGCGTTTCTACGAAATCTTCTTTGCTGCAATTTCTCAAAATCTTCTTTTCTGTTGAGTTTTTCGAGTTTGTGGCTGAGTTTTATTTATGTTTTGGCTGAGTTACTTTTCTTCTACGGCTGGTTTATATATGCAGTTGTGGCTGAGTTAATTTCTGCCAATCTCCGAAAACCTAGTTATAAGAAGTGTGTATTCCAAGGAGAAAAGACAAAATATTCCAAAAACATCCAAATTAGTAATTGTGGGGTGTATTCATTTAGATTTGTTTGTGATTTGATACCCAGATTTAGATAATCAATTTTTTTTTTCCAGATCTGATTGAAAGAGAATATTGAACAAGAAGAGAATGGAGGAGACAAAAAGAAGTGACGGATTCAGCAGAGACGACACATATAGTTCAATAAAGCTTGGAGACATGGAGAAGTTATCAACGGAATGGTGCAGAAAACCTGTATTTTTTTGTTTTCTATGTAAGAAACATAATTCAGCTGTGTATTTTATATGTGACTTATTTTATGTTTACACAACTCAGCCGTGCCGTTTATATAACTCAGTCATACCTCAAACATACCCTAAAATCAGAAAATGTTTATATATATAACTCAGCCGTGTCGTTTATATATCTCAGCCGTGTCATTTATAGAACTCGGCCATACCTAAAACTACCCTAAAATCAGAAAATATTTATAATTCAGCCATGCCGTTTAGATAACTCAGCCGTATTGTTTATATAACTCAGCCGTATCGTTTATATAACTCATCCATACCTCAAACATACCATAAAATTGAAAAACTAAATTCAAGTACTTTAAAAAGATAGATTGAAGATCATCTTATAAATATCAAGTGAATATAAATCAAATGAATGTGTATAGTTTCTTGAATTTTCAAGTTGAGACTTTAACTTGATCTTGAGATATATGTTCTCTTACAATCACTTATACAATTGTTATTTACAAGACTCTAATTTTAATATTTTCTTAAATCTAAACTTCAAACCATAAGCTATAGAATTATAAAGTTATATAAATTATAAATTTATCTTTGAACAATAAATCTGATAATTTTTATTTTAAAGTTTAAGGTTTAGGTTTAGAGTTTAGGTTTATAGTTTAGAGTTAAAATCAAATTTTAATCATTTTAAAAAATTAATCTTTAATTTTAAATTGATTTAAACACTTAACTACATTCTTTAAATTTAAGCAATTTTTTTAAAAAAATTGAAAAGAACTAAACTTACAATTTATATCGTTTTTTGATGACCATTAATTGATTTTAATCTAAGGGTTCAAAATTATCTTTTTGTCTATCTTCACCTTTTTCTCATTGGTTAATTTTGTTCTTTTTCCAAGGATCACAATTTATGTCCATTGATTAAATGAAATCTAAATGCCAAAAATCATTATCTCCATTTCTTACAGTTGACGTGACTTAGCCTCTTCATCTTTCTCTCTTTAACTCTTTCTTCTTCTACAAAACGACGAATTCAATGAGACAGGGAGCAGCAGCATGTCGGATCACCAGACATGACACTGGAGGAGAGAAATCTTCTTCTCTAACTGACCACCATTGAAGACGACAACCACTGCAGTAGATCTGTCTCAGATTTTTGACTTTTTAGATCTGTGTTGTTTATGCGAATGATTTGTCCCTTAATTACTAATATACAGACTCATCTTTTTAGTTTTATTTTGATTTCTTGATTCAATTTAAGTTTGGATGATGAATGTTGATTCTGCTAGAAGTATTTTGGTCGATTTGGTTATAACAGTTATATTGTAACCATAACTCAGCATTTGATTGTAACAAAGATGTACTGTAACCATAACTCAGCCATAATGTATTCATAACTCGGCCATAATTTGATTATAACTCAGCCGTAACATATGCATAACTCAGTCGTAAAGTATGCATAACTCAGCCGCAACGTATTTGAATAGTATAACTCAGTCGTAATTTGATTATAACTCAGCCGTAACATATGCATAACTCAGTCGTAAAATATTCATAACTCAGCCGTAATGTATCTGAATGGTATAAGTCAGCCGTATAATTCCTATAAGTCAGCGATCAAGTGTAGTTTTTCGCGACATTTCGTATTCTGGGCGAGAACAAATTCATTCCTTCAACTCTAAACACAATATTAAACTTTAATCTTTTCTTAAACTTGAACCTCAAACCCTAAACGATATAACTATTAAGTTATAAATTATAAAGTTTATCTTTTGAACATTAAATCTATTTTTCATTATTTTGACATTTAAGATTTAGGTTTAGTGTTTAGAATTAGACTCAATCATAACGTATGCATAACTCAACCGTAATAAGGTTCTTGTAAGTCAGCCGTCAAGTGTAATTTGTTTCGCGCCATTTCATATTTTGGACAGGAACAAAAATCGTTCATCAACTTTGAACACAAGATTAAAACTTTAATCTTTTCTTCAATTTGAACCTCAAACCCTAAACTATAGAACTATAAAGTTATAAAATTATAAATTTATCTTTTGAACATTAGATCTAGTATTTATTATTATTTAAAGTTTAAAGTTTAGGTTTAGTATTTAGGTTTATAGTTTAGAGTTAAACTCAAGCGTAACATATGCATAACTCAGTTGTAACGTATGAATAACTCAGCCATAACATATGTATAATTCAGCCATAACGTATGTGTTGGAGACTCAGTGAATGAGCTAATGTTATCATATTCAGATAATGCAGCATCTGAGTCATCAAACATATAAAATCAGCTTTCAAATTCATCATCTTCTTCATCTTCTCTCCTTTTCTTATTTTTTTTTTGTTCAACTATCTCATTTTCTTACAATTTACGGGACTTAGGTTCTACTCTCTCTTTGATTCTTTCTTTTTCTGCAAGTTGATGAACCCAATAGGAAAAGAAGCAGTAAGATGTCAGACCACCATACATGACACTGGAGGAGAGGAAGCTTCTTCTCTAACCGAGAATCATCAAAGACGACGACGACAGTAGATCTGTCTAATATTTCCAATAATTTAAAATCTATGTCATAAGTCAGCCGTAATTAAATTGAGTTTATTGTTAATCTACCCAGTTACAGCTGATTAAGTATAACTCAGCCGTAACAACCTCTCATTATTCGGACGTAAATTTAATAACTCAGCCAGACGATGTTCATTAATTCAGCTGGTGAAACATATCTCAACCATGTCTTAACTACAAAGCCAAAATTTTCAGAAATCACACCGCCGATTGTATAATTCAGCCGTAACTTGTGTACGTAACTCAGCCGTTATCTCATAAATCAGCTATATTTATGTAAGTCAACCATCATAATGGTTGATTTATGTTCTTAAGTCAGCCAATTTCTCTTAAGTCCGACGTATTATTTAACTCAGCCACAACGTAATAATAACTCAGCCGTAACGATATTTGTAACGCTTTACGACTGACTTAATAAAACATGGCAACGAATTCCTATGTGGCGCCGGATTTTTGTTTACGTGGCATTAAAAAGTAATGATCTTCCTGTAAATACGTTTTCTCATAAAGGAATAAATGAATACACTTGGTATTAAAAAATCTATATTATAATGAGGGAGTTTACTCACTCCCAGCGCGCCACGTCAGCTTTTTTAAATGATCCATGTACGGTTTTTTAACTACAAAACTAAGTAATGTTAAGTATTAACAATTGATGATCATTTGGTCCAGTGGTATAATCCGCTTAATTAAAGGTTCCTTCTGCAGGTATTGGGTTCGAATCCTCTTAACATCTTTCTTTTTGTTCACCTATTTAATTTAGTAACCGGGCTTTATTTATTTTTTGGCCCATTTAAGTTGGGTAAATTGGCCCGTTTACAGATCATCTAAATCCTTCTCAAGTCGTTTCCCTTTCTGGCGAATGTCTTCCACAAAGTCGTACTCTTCGACTCCTCTCATCATCTTTACTTTTGTAACTGTTTTGCCATCAATTACGCCTTTGGATCCATATATATATATATGTTTGTAGATCGTGGTTTCCCCTTTTTATCCACCTTATATTCTGATAAACCACGCAGCCGCCGTCGTAGGGATGTCTTCTTCAGATGTTCAGAACGCTAACGCCACCATCGAGTACTCCACCTTCGCCTCTCTTTAACTTGAAA
>CAKOAT010389599.1:159621-211247 GCA_932364175.1 Eruca vesicaria subsp. sativa
GAGACTTTTGTTTGTTTGTGGTCAGATGTTGTTGGTGAAATCCGATCTGTCTAGGGGTTTGATCTGAGCAACGATTCTGCCACCATCAAAGTTGTGGTTCGCTTCTTGAATGAACTGTAAGCAACCTTTCACTCTCTCTGAATTATGGATTATGATCTGTGGATGTTTTTAATGCTTACTATAGGTTACCAGTTAAAAAGCACTTGATTTGAATCCACTGTAAACCCCTTTTTTGGATTGAATACAATTTACCATTCATTAAAAAAAAAATCACCTTTGGCATGCAATACTGTAACGAGGATCCGAAAGGTGAACTGTTATTGAGTTCCTAAAGAAGAAATTGTGTGTAGGTGCGCGTGTCGTTTTATTTTGTATGTTCGATCCCTTGAAACGTGTGTTCCTTGCCTATATATAGGTGTGTTGGAGCGAAGAAGATATAATATAAATTTTCTGATGGGTTGGCTTAACATTAGTTTAGTTACAGAGACGCTTTGTTGATTTGTTTATTGTGGTTTATTAGGTTTGTTGGTTACTTGATTGAAATATATGGCATATTCAGGCATGCATGCTGTCATTATGTTTACATCTTTGTTCTGTTCATCGTGTGTAATTGGCATATATCTGCGGAGTCACTTAAAAATTGTCTAAATTTTGCAAGTAGTGAGAGTTTAAAGAATACATTTGTATCTATTTAGTTTAAAGTTTCCAGAATGACATTGGGAAAAAAACTCTTTTAAGTTGGTTATTTATTTGAGTTGCATAAATGACATCTTCAAGTATGCATTACCATAATTTTATTTCTAACGAAGAATCATAACTTTTAAAACTAATAGATTTTAGTTATTTTTTTGGGGATTTTTTACTGTGTAGTTTACAGTTATTTAGACACAACCGACTATGTTATATATAGATTTCCTGGAAAAAAAAAGTTTGATACTATAGGCAGAGGATACAAATATGCTTCATGAAAACATTAACACATAAAAATAAACAAAATATTAATCAATTTACCACTCTAATCAAGATGTGTGATTTCAAACCAAATGAATAACAATTAAAATGTTTAACTATAGCAATAAACTATTTTTAACAATGCCAGTTACCACCACCCAAAATTGATTACATAACTAAACATTTATAATTTTTACTAAAATTTTAAAATTCAAAGTAAAATCATAAAAATATATCTATTTATTTACTAAACAATATCTATCACTAACCATCCCGTTTTACATTCAAACTCATATACATTACAATTAAAACAAAATATATACACAAAAATAAAACACGCATCTGATTTTTCCGGTTGAATTTTCCGATTGTTGTTACATCAAACTAATCATACCATGTGACTTCATTTTGTTTCATAATCTCAAACACAAGACTATGTGACGAATATGTGCCCAGCCCCGCGCTTGCGCGGGGGCTATGAAACTAGTAATAGTAATAAAAAAACTTTGTATAGTTCTCGTTAATTTTTCTAAAATATGTAATGTTTGAGGAAACTTCCCTTTATTTAAACTATACAACAATGTTTCCTCAAATCACTCCACAGAATTCCTTAATTAGTTATTGCTAATGTTGCGTATTAGAAATGTAGAATATCCTCTTTCAATTAAACTATTGTAATTAAATTATATAGGATAGGTGATCCTACAATAATATTATAGATACACAGAAAAGTCGTGTTCCTACAATGGTACTACTCATTAATCTGCTAGAAATGCATAACACAGCCATACCAAACGTCAAAGGTATTTTTTGTTGTCGAGAGATACAGTGGAATGGACCTAGCTGTTTATGCTGCTTAGTTTAATCTTTATTTTTCAAAATGATGCTTACAAGAGAAACTTAGTCATGACAAGATACTTTCACTGTTATAAATTGTTTTACATACATGGGGTTTTAAGGTTTTCAGCAAACAATTAATCAAAATAATTACAACATAATTACACAGCATTTTAAAAGAATAAGATAGTAATAAATACTAGATCCTGACCCGCGCATATATTTATCTCAGTTATTTAAGTTTTATTTGTATTACATTACATGTTATATCCATATTACATAGTAGTTATAATATAATCAGTGTTTTGAAATTCGACCGGATCCGAGATCGAAGCGATAAATCCGGTGTCCAATGTGTAACCCGGTTTCTAAAATACCGTTATATAAAATGCCAATAAAAGTAAAAAAAAACATTAAAATTTGGAGTTTGACTTCATGTTCGACCACTTGTTGATCCATCCAGTAGATAATTTCTACTTATTATTTCCTTAGATTATTGTAACTATGTTATTAAAATTTGTTTTGTATTATATATAAAAATTTAGGTTTTTAGTTATTTACAATCATCTTCCTCTACTAATAATTTTGTTTGTCCTTCGATTTTTAACTTCTATAAGTTTGTTTTTTATTTTGTCAATTATAGATTTGTAAGAAGATTTCACTATGGCGCATGATGAAAATTAACGATGATGGCGAACTAATTACAATTTATTACAATTAATTTTTTGTTTTATTTCGATTTAGAGCTAAATTTTATTCTTCAAATTAGATATTAAAATATTAATGAATTTTAAGTATTGATATTTAATAGGTTATAATTTCTAATTTGTCCCAAAAACTTAAATAGTCTAAATTACTATTTTTATATTTTGTATGTGAAATAATAATAAAAGATTAGGAAAACTAAATTTAAGTATTTTCTATATATGTTTCCAAAAAATAAAATATTTCTTATATTTTTAATATATAATATATTATTATGTAAAAGAGAAAGTTCTAGTTTTATATTTTGTATTCATTATATATTTTGTATTCATTTTTTGGAAAACAAAAATGAATCATGCGCTTTAACACCATGGATCAAATTCTAGTTTTATATTAAAGAGAAAGTTCTAATTAATTCATCAACCTATTGTCTAGAGTAGTCTTCGAATGAACAAATAACAATATATTAAAGAGAAAGTTCTAAATAAGTTCCCTCCTTGTATATCTTGTTTTTCCATTAGAATCAGCAAAACACTAACAACATCCCTATGAAAGTTTTTTGAAGATGCACAGTCAACAACTCCAAAATTTTTTTCACGAAATCTGCAGAAAACAAAAAAAAAGAGTCCCAGTAACAGAATTAATGAAAGAGCCTTGAAAAACAAATCTGAGACATAAAAAGAGCACTATGTTGAGATCTTACCGGCTTTCGT
Source organism: Eruca vesicaria subsp. sativa (assembly GCA_932364175.1). Lineage (NCBI taxonomy): Eukaryota > Viridiplantae > Streptophyta > Magnoliopsida > Brassicales > Brassicaceae > Eruca > Eruca vesicaria. Next base: position 162,828 of record CAKOAT010389599.1, read on the forward strand.
TTACTGCTTGGCTCTGTCACTTCATCTTCGCCTGCAGATTCTTGACCTTCTTCAGCATCATTAAGCGAATTGCCTTCAAAAACATGTGGTCGGTTATCCGCTGAAGAACAATCCTCCTCTAAGATTCGTATACCCGATTCTTTTATGGGTATTTCACTACGATTATCAGAAGAAACATTGACATGAACCTCTATATCCACGTGATCGAAGTTCATTTCTAGAGGGATATGAGACATCTGGCAGTCCAATATAAATAGACCAGTATCCTTATTTGAAAAGATCCTATAATCCTCCGTGCCTGCAGAGTCTTGTGCCTGGCCGAAGGAATCAGAGCTGTTCCAAAAACTGCCTGTGAATCTAACCATAGCGGAGATTTCTGACATATTGTCGCAACTAAGCACAGTGCAAGCCCTGAATCTGAGGAATGGCTGTGAGAGAGAGCTGGGAAGTAGAGAGATGGTCAGAGAGGAGGAGGAGGTTACAGTAGTACGGTGAGTGTATATACAACATAGTTTCCTATTTCGATAGGAGTGATGACCAAGTGTCGTATCTACAAGATACTATTAACATATATCACAAACCCAATACCCCCCCCCCCTTCAAGTAGGTGATACGAATTCCCGGACACCTAACTTGGACATAAGCTTCTCAAATGTTGGTCTTGGAAGGGCCTTATTAAAAAAATATGCGACCTGTTCCTTTGTTGATATATGTATTGTTTTGATGAGACGGTCTTGCACAACATCTCGAACTTGGTGACAGTCAGCTTCTATGTGGTTTGTTCTCTTGTGAAACACTGGATTTGTGGCAATATGAATGGTGGCTTGGCTATCACAGTAGAGAGGAACTGGATGAGAGTGACCAAAACCGAACGTCTTCATAAGTTCTCTAAGCCACCTGATCTCGCGAAGTGTATACGCCATGGCACGATACTCCGCCTCAGCTGAGGAGCACAAGACCGTATTTTGCTTCTTTGTCTTCCATGATATAGGAGAATCACCCAAATAGACAATGTAAGCATACATAGATCGTCTAGTAATGGGACAAGCTGCCCAGTCTGAATCGCAATAGGCTGTGAGTGTGAGCTCACTATCTGATCGAAGATGAATACCTTGAGCTGGAGTTCCCTTGAGATATCTTACAAGTCGCAAGGCTGCTTCCCAATGTACAACTAAAGGTTCTTTCATGACCTAAGATAATATGTGAACTGCATAGCTCAAATCCGGTCGGGTTATTGTCAGGTAGATGAATTTACCAACAAGACGACGATATCTCTCCGGGTTGTCAAATGTTGGACTCACTGCAGAACCAAGTTAGTAATTTAGTTCGATGGGAACTGCTGAAGGTTTACATCCTAGTAGACCGGCTTCGGAGACTGTCAAGCGCATATTTTCGTTGCGAAAGGAAAAACCCATCAGCACCACGACATACTTCGATTCCTAAGAAGTACTTAAATTTTCCAAGGTCATTCTTATGGAAACAATCATTGAGATGAGTTTTGAAAAGATCAATCAATCACAGATCATTTCCCGCGAGAATGAAGTCATCCACATAGACAAGAATGTGTAAGATCGTTGCTCCCTTCTTGTACGAAAACAATGAGTAATCTTACTTACTTTGTGTAAACCCGAACTGGCAAAGTGCTGCAGAGAGTTTAGCGAACCAACAACAAGGTGCCTGTTTCAGACCATAAAGTAACTTACGAAGACGGCAGACTTTAGTTGGATCAGAAGACTTAAAGCCTGGGGGAAGTTTCATATAAACCTCTTCCTCAAGATCACCATGTAAAAAGGCATTGTGAACATCCATTTGATGAACTTCCCATTCTTTTGCAGCGGCTATACTTAGGAGGTACCGAACTGTTGTTATCTTCGAAACTGGTGCAAATGTCTCATTAAAATCAGTACCCTCTTTTTGTCGGTTTCCACATACCACCAGTCGAGCCTTGTAACGTTTAAGTGTACCGTCAGAGTTCCATTTCAATGTTTACACCCATTGGAAGTTTATAGCTCGCTTGCCTGGAGGTAGATCAGTAATGTCTCATGTATGATTTTCCTCTAGAGCCTCAATTTCTTTCTGCATTGCTTCACACCATTCCTTGATAAGAGCAGCGTCTTTAAAATGCTTTGGTTCCATATTGTCGAGGACCGCAGCCATGAAAGAGATGTGATTTGCTGAAAAACAAGAGTTAGTTAACCACTTGGCAATGGGATAGAGAATCTTACCAGAAACCGTAGCCGAGGAATTTGATAGAGAGACATCGGATGTGAGAGCGTGAGAGGATGAGGAGTGTACATGAGAGGTGACATAGTCTTTCAACAAAACTGACGGCTTCTTAGGTCGATGACCACGACCCAAAAGCTCCTGTGCAGGAGCTGTGTCTGGAGTATATGAAAGAGGTTCGTCAATAGTAGGGATTTCAGGAGCTGAAACCGTAGATGGCTCAACTGAAACCTGTGATGGATGGCCAGGAAGAGCATCGGTTACTGTCTCAGTTAAAACTGCAGGTGTAGAAAGAGCTTGTTCAGGTACGATCCAATCAGTGTTGACTATCTCCGTGGCAGGTGTCTGCTTCTGTTGAATATCATGCTCCATGTCCATGTATGGGAACACATCTTCCTGAAACTAGACATCGCGGCTAACAAAGAATTTTCCTGTCTCGATATCATATAGGCGCCAACCTTTCTTCCCATATGGATAGCCTACAAATACACATCTCTTGCTGCGAGTGCCAAACTTGTCTTTGTGGCGAGATCGTACATGAGCGTAACACAAACAGCCAAACGTACGAAGCATCTCGTACTTTGGCCGAGATTCAAAGAGTAGCTCGTATGGAGTCTTTCCTTTCAAAACAGAGGACGGTGTGTGATTGATCAGATGTGTAGCAGTAAGAATACTCTCTCCCCAGAATTTAACTGGCATGTTACTCTGAAACAAACACGCACGAGCGTTGAGAATGTGACGATGTTTACGCTCGAGTCTGCCATTTTGTTGAGCAGTGTCAACACAAGACGTCTGATGCAGGATCCCGTGTTCTTGAAAGAAGAACGTGAGACACATAAATTCAGTCCCATTGTCACTTCTAAACGCTTTAACCGGTTTCCCAAACTAGCGATTAGACATTGCACAGAAGTTACGAATCAAGTTTGATACTTCAGACTTAGCCATCATGAGGTAAGTCCACACCGTCCTAGAGTCATCATCGACCAAGGCCAGAAAATATAGTGCACCACAAGTAGAATGAGTTCTGTAAGGACCCCATACATCCGCATGAACAAGAGAGAAACTATCCAAAGATTTAGTATTACTACCATTAAAAATCTCTCGTGTTTGCTTAGCACGAAAACAAATATCACAACTCTTGATCTCTCCCAAAGCACTAGAGGATTGATTACATTCTGGTAAAGAAAGCAAAACACTAGCAGATGGATGTCCTACTCTACGATGTCTCAAGACTCCAGAAGACTTGACCCCTCTTGAAACCTTGTGCGCACGAGCAGCTAAGACACCCGTAAAATAGTACACTCCCTCATGCTCTTCACCCGCTCCAATCAAAGTCCTCGAAAAGCGGTCCTGCAAGAAGCACAAAGTGTCAGTAAAGATCGCGACACAGCTTCAACAACTTAGCCACTGAGATCAGGGTACAATCAAAATCGGGTACAAACAACATCATCGAGCAAGTAGTCAGAACCAAGTGGTAAAACACCAGGTTTCGTTGCTCGAGAGCCATTCCCATTAGGGAATTTAACTGGAGACGAGGAGATGTCCACCACATTTATCAACAGAGACAAGTCTCCTGTCATATGATGTGAGGCTCCTGTATCAATGATCACATCTGTTAATTTAGTTTTAACCGATAACTTTTCTGAAGAGGTGTGTGGTCGCTGTGCTTGAAGGAGTTGAATCAACTGCAAGATTTGATTGTTGTTACCATCATTGAATCCAGCACGAGAACTGTTAACTCGACCACTCCCACGTCCAGTTCCTTTCACTCCACAACCTCCTCACTGAACCGGCTTGTTGTCCCCGTTGGAAGTACGGTTCCCACGGTTTCCTGGCTGTTGGTTTTGCTCAAAATACCAGTCAGGGTAACCATGTAGGAGGAAGCATTCAGACACCTCATGGCCTTGTCGATGACAGTGAGTGCAATAGAGATTCTAACGATCCCGATATCTCTGTCCAGAAACTGCAGCAACTGTGGGATGACTCTGTTTTCACAGAAAAACCGATTCCCTCTATTTTCGAATTTTCCCGCGTCTGAGATATGTTTTGATTTTGCTCCTCTCTGACCACCCGTGAGTAGACCTGATGCAGAGGGGGTAGTGGATCTTCACCGGTGATTGTAGACCGTATGTTGCTGAACCGGGGAAGATCGAGACCAAAGAGGAACTTGTGAACTCGATCATCTTCTCGTTCCTCCAATATGTCTGCCGCAGCTGCATGTGCAGACCTTAGTTGTGTTGTCATTCTGGAGTTCTTCCCACAACTTTGTCAAGCGTCCATAATACTCTAACACTGGCTGCCCGTTTTGTCTCCAACACGCTATCTCATCTTTCAACACTAGTTTTCTGACTCCGTTCCCAACTGAGAATCGAACCTGCAAATTTTCCCATAGGTTCGCTGCTTCAGACTCGTACGAGACAGTGCAATGTGTGGGAACCGAAATTCACACTTGTCGATTTCCGTTAAATAAGGAAACTTAGGAAAATCTTAATTTTCCAGAGGAACCGGATCTCTGCGAAAGCCAATGACAAGTAACCAAATAAATGCGGAAAAATACGAAAAACGTAATAAAACGAATTTAAAGAAAAAGTAGATCTTATTTCGATTTTGCGTAAGAGCGTTGCGATCATTACAAGGGTTTACAAAGGCTTTGGCCGCAGGGGCCATCAGCGAGTTACAAACATAAAACCCTAGATCTCATCGAGTCGCAGCTCGATAACGAAAGACGGAAAATGATAGGAAAAAAGGTTTGATTGATTTCGGACTGAACCTTATGAAAGGCTGCCTACGTACCCCTTTCGGGGATCAAGTCGAACGTAGTTCAGTTGATAGAGCTGGACAAGAGATCGAACTGCCTGGGCGAGTTCGTCTAGTAATTGAGCGCCAGTCATAGAAACCGAACTTGTCGAGAAAAAGCCTAAGTTTCTAAGTGCGGAAAATTCTAAGTCTAGAAAAGTTGTNCTTTCGGGGATCAAGTCGAACGTAGTTCAGTTGATAGAGCTGGACAAGAGATCGAACTGCCTGGGCGAGTTCGTCTAGTAATTGAGCGCCAGTCATAGAAACCGAACTTGTCGAGAAAAAGCCTAAGTTTCTAAGTGCGGAAAATTCTAAGTCTAGAAAAGTTGTAAAAGTCTCAGATGAGAGCTCTGGATTTCGTCCCTTTGCTTCTGCCCTATGCCTCTTGCTTATATACTCCCTTCCTAGGCGGTTTAGTCTTTCCATTTCGCCCAGATTCGAGTTTAATGAGAATCTTCCATGTATCTCGATCTTTCCTTTTTTCCCGCGGAAATATTCTATTTATCCGCAAACTTGAATTTTATCTTCAAGTTTGACATTTATCTTCTTTCTGCGAGTAAATCGCCAAAACGTCGTCGTATCTTCGGGTTGGACTTCGTTTAAAGTCGCGAGTGGCTTTTATCGCGTTTTATGACTTTCCGAGCCGTTTTGCGATAAATCCATTTTACGAATTTAGACGAGATCGTTTCCTGATACGATGCCATTTTTAGATAAGTTTCTCGAGTTAATCGTAAAGCTAAGCAATGTTTTATGTTTCGATTAATCGTTACCATTTTCTACGATTTACTCGGGGTTTTATTAAAAACGCTGTATGATTTTTATGAAAAATCTCGAATAAATCGTATAGTTTAGGCAATATTCGGTGTTTCTTTTAACCGTTTCCGTTTTATACGATTTCCTCGAGTTATTTTCGAGAAAACAAAGTTTTACAGTTTTTATCGTAAAACTCGAACGATAGGACGGATCGAGACGAAACGGGAGACATTTCGACTGTGATTCGGAATACGATCGTGTCGAAGGACGTATGCCTTGAATCAAGGATGTGGGAGATAGAGGTTCGGGATGGTCGGCTCGACGTACGGCGAGCTAGTTCAGCTTGGCCAGGTCGCCATATGGCGAACTAGGCGAAAAGAACCAGTGGGGCAAAGTCAATAGTTCGTCCAACGGCGAACTAAGCCGAGCTGGCTTAGTTCGCCGGTGGGCGAACTAGTCTCGTCCCGACTAGTTCGCCCACCGGCGAACTAAAGCCAGCCGGCTTAGTTCGCCAACCGGCGAACTAGTCAAGGGTCTCCTAGTTCGCCCATCGGCGAACTAAGCCAGCTTGGCTTAGTTCGCGTTTTACGGCTGTTTCGGTTTTTCGCGGTTACGTAAAACGATTCTCGGGTTTTATAAAATGATCTTCGAGTTTTATAAAATGATTCTTCGAGTTTTATCAAATGATTCTTCGAGTTTTATAAAATGATTCTTCGAGTTTTATAAAATGATTCTCGAGTTTTATAAAACGATTCTTCGAGTTTTATAAAACAATTCTCGGGTTTTATAAAACGATCTTCGAGTTTTATAAAACGATTCTTCGAGTTTTATAAAACGATTCTTTGAGTTTTATAAAACGATTCTCGAGTTTTAAAAGACTGCTTCTTGAGTTTTATAAAATGATTCTCGAGTTTTATAAAACGATTCTTCGAGTTTTATAAACCGATTCTTCGAGTTTTATAAAACAATTCTCGGGTTTTATAAAACGATCTTTGAGTTTTATAAAATGATTCTTCGATTTTTATAAAACGATTCTTTGAGTTTTATAAAACGATTCTCGAGTTTTATAAAACTGCTTCTCGAGTTTTATAAAACGATCTTCGAATTTTATAAAACGACCTTCGAGTTTTATAAAACGGCTTCTCGAGTTTTATAAAACGATCCTCGAGTTTTATAATACGATCTTCGAGTTTTATTAAACGGCTTCTCGAGTTTTATAAAATGATCCTCGAGTTTTATAAAATGATTCTCGAGTTTTACAAAACGATTCTTCGAGTTTTATAAAACGATTCTCGAGTTTTATAAAACGATTATTCAAGTTTTATAAAACGATTCTCGAGTTTTATAAAACGATCCTCGAGTTTTATAAAACGATTCTCGAGTTTTATAAAACGATCCTCGGGTTTTATAAAACGATCCTCGAGTGTTATAAAATGATCCTTGAGTTTTATAAAACGATCCTCGAGTTTTATAAAACGATTCTTTGGGTTTTATAAAACGATTCCTTTTATATTTCTGCGGGGAGTTTCGGCCGTTGATTCCGTCGTACCGATTTTGACCCCAACACAATGTATCTGGGAGTCAATGGAAGTTCGAATCCATCCAATGATCATTGAATTTGCAGCAAGCCAGAGGTTGAGATCGGGCTCATATGTTGGTTTCGCTAGAGTTCCATCAATGAAACCAAACTTATGTTTTGATTGAAGTGAGTTTCTCATCTCTCTCACCCATTCTGGATAGTTATCTTCTTTCAGCACAACAGAGGAGATCAACGCTTCGGGATTATCGGAGGGGTGGAGACGAAGCTGAAGATTTGGTGTAGCGGCAGCTGTGATTTCTCCCAACATCATTATGTTCTGCGTAGAAGGTAGTAGTTAGGTAGAGTGCAACGGCGGCTTGAACAGCGGCGGTGGCTCTTAATCAACGGTGGCGGTGGTGGCACAAGTGCAACGACGGCGGCGGTATTTCGATTTTAGGTCAAAGGATTTTATGCTCTGATACCATGAAATCTTGTATAATTGCTTGTATTATTAAGCAATGTTACGGCAAAGTATATATACAACATAGTTTCCTATTTCGATAGGAGTGATGACCAAGTATCGTATCTACAAGATAATATTAACATATATTACAAAACCAATATAGATGACTCTCAATATATAATTCTTAAGTCTTCGCAAAAAGTCCATCCAATACTCCTTCTACCCGCAAGTCTTACAACTTCAACAACAAGCTTCTCAAAACCTTTAGGTGGAGAGTTTTTCCAGAAAGCAGATCAACATAACATCTCAACAGCGAGGTCTTCAGCTGGGAGACATACCTCGTAAATGTGTTCAATCCTATGGGCTCTTAAATATTGCTTATCATTTGTAACCACAATGATTCTACTCTCACTTCCAAACCATTGAGTTTGACCTGCCAATGCATCCAGCACCACTTGATCATTGAAATCATCAATGAAAATAAGAAATTTTTGGTGCTTCAGCCTCTCCCCAATTGCACTCAAATGATTTATGTTTATGTCTCCTTTACCTAGGATTTCAGAAAGGAAATTTCCTTGCAAATGCAACTTCATAGTGTAGTCATCTGGGTTGGCTTTACTATAAATTTCCATATTCTTAGATAAGAAAGCTCTGTCTATGAAAATACTGCCTGGAAAGTGTCGAGAAAAAACTCTTGCAATAGTAGCCTTGCCAATCTTTGAAGAACCCTATAAACCAACCATCCTTAATTCCTCAGCTTCCAACCGTAAAAATACACGCATGCTTTTGATATGATCTTTAATTCCGAAAAAGTCCTCAGATAAGGAAAACATTGTACACCCAAGTGCGAGAAGAGAAGAAGATGAAGAGAGAGCCATAAAGAGAGACACAGAGAAGCTTACTGGTTAATCTTTTGAAGAAAAAAAATCAAAGGAGAGAGTTTAAGCATATATAACAGATCAGTGAGTACAGTTAAAGAAAAGGGTGGTTTGGGTTTGATGGCACTAAAAGATATCAATAAAGTATATGGGCTGAAGCTTAATTGGAGAATACTCACGGGAAGTTCTATATGGGGAAAATGGATTCAGCGGAATTTGTTAAAAATGAAAAAATTCTGGGAAGTTGATATAAAAACTCAAGCTGGATCTTGGATGTGGAGAAATTTTTTGAAGCTGAAGGAGGTTGGAAAGAGTTTTTACAGGAAGCAAGTCCGAAATGGTCGAAACACCTCCTTTTGGTATGACAGATGGTCTGAGCGTGGAGTTATCTATGACCTTCTGGGGGACAGAGGCGTGATTGATATGGGTATAAACATATAGGCTACTGTTGAGGAAGCCATCTTGTGTTCACATTGAAGAAGAAGACACCGAACGGTGTTACTGAAGGATATTGAAGAAGAGTTGAGTAAAATGAGAGATTCTTTGTGTCTAGAGGAGGATGACATTAGCTTATGGAGAAGAGAGTCAGGCTTTAAACATTAATTCTCTACTCAAGAGACTTGGCAGCTAATAACAAAGACTAAAGAAAAATGTAGTTGGTCTCGAGGTATCTGGTTTTCTCAAGAACCGCCCAAATAATCTTTCATGATGCGGTTGGCTTTGCTGGACAGACTCTCTACTATGGACAGGATTCTTAGCTGGAACCCGGGTATTGATGCAACTTGTGTCTTGTGTAAGAATGCTCTAGAGTCTAGAGACCATCTTTTCTTTGAGTGTTCTTACACTTCACAGGTCTGGGATCATCTTACTAAAGGGATTCTGAGGAATTCACACACCAATATTTGGTCTGGGATTATTCTTCTAATTTCTGATAGGAAGATGGAGCAGGAAAAGTTATTTTGCATCAGATATGCTCTTCAATCAGCAATGTATGTTATGTGGAGAGAAAGGAATAAGGTGAAGCATGGAGAAAAGCTGATGCCTATGGTAGTGTTGAAGAAGATGCTTGACAAAGATATCCGCAACAAACTTAGCCTCTTAAGATCGAAAAGAGTTAAAGGAATAGAGGGTGCATTGCAGTATTGGTTTGCAACTAGAGTATAAAATATGGGGGAGGCTAAGATAACTTGGAGCAAATGTTAGATTTCCATATTAAGTTTTGATTACAATTGATTGTAAAAAGGTTGTTTTGATGAATAAAAAATTAACATTCATTCAAAAAAAAAAACAGATCAGTGAGTAGCAATCTCATGACAACTTTTTAGACTATTCTAATGCAACTTGAACAAAGTTTTCTGTTTCATGTATGCCTGGGAATTCGGGTCCACGGATCATTTTTTCTTGGGTTCAGATCCTTCGGATTTTAGATTTTTGGATCCAACTAGATACTTAGAAAATTTTGGTTGGGGATTGGGTCGGTTTGTGGTATATTTTGGATTCGGGGCGGATTGGATATTTAAGACACGAAAAAGATCCGAAAACCGAAAATTCGAAAAAATACCCGAAACTTTGAAACATACACGAAAATATCCAAAAATTGATCCGAATCTGATCCGAAAACTTGAAAAATACCTGAATACCCAAATAATATTTTTTAAAATATAAAGTTTTGACCCGAGACCCGAAACTTTGCTCTAAAGAACCAAATCCGAAACTTAAATTTTTTTCGAAATACCAAAAATATACCAAAACACCTAAAATACCTAATATATGTTATAAGTTCCGGGTACTTCGGATACCCGATCGGATTTCGGATAGGACTCTGACCCAAACCGAAACCCGCGGGTCCAAAATAAAAGGACCCCGTAGGTACTTTAGCATAGACTCGGACCCGGACCTGAACCTGTATTTTTGGATCGGTTCCAGTTTGGGTTGGGTCGAGGTAAAATGCTCAAATCTAATTTCGGTTCAAGAAAGACTTGGTGTCGCTTATATATCTCAGCTGTGTCATTTATATAACTCGGCCATACCTAAAACTACCCTAACATCAGAAAATATTCATAACTCAGCTATGCCGTTTAGATAACTCAGCCGTATCGTTTATATAACTCATCCATACCTCAAACATACCATAAATTTGAAAACTAAATTCAAGTACTTTAAAAAGATATATTGAAGATTGTGGGAATCGAAATTGACACCGTCGATTTCCGTAAACTAAGGAAACTTAGGAAAACCCTAATTTTCCAGAGGACACGGATCTCTGCGAAAGCCAACGACAAGTAACCAAATAAATGTGAAAAATATGATAAAACGAATTTATAGAGAAAGTAGATCTTATTTCGATTTCGCGTAAGAGCACTGCGATCATTACAAGAGTTTACAAAGGCTTAGGTCGCAGGGGCCGTCAGCAAATTATCAACATAAAACCCTAAACCTAGTCGAGTCGCAGCTCGATAACAAAAGACAAAAAAAAGATAAGAAAAAAGAGAGTTTGATTGAGTTCAGACTGAACCTTATGAAAGGCTGCCTACGTACCCCTTTCGAGGATCAAGTCGAACGTAGTTCAATTGGTAGATCTGGACAAGAGATCGAACTGCCCGAGCGAGTTCGATCTAGCAATTGAGCGCCAGTCTTAGAAACCAAACTTGTCGAGAATAAAGCCTAAGTTTCTAAGTGCGGAAAGTTCTAAGTCTAGAAAAGTTGTAAAAGTCTCATATGAGAGCTCTCAAATTCGTCCCTTGCCGTTTTTATAATATTTCTCGATTTGATCGCATATTTTGACAATGTACGATGTTCCGTTCAATCGTTGCCGTTTTATACGATCTTCCCGAACTTTACGAGAAAAGAAGAGTTTTACGATTCTTATCATAAAACTTAAACGGTGAGACGGATCGAGACAAAATGAAAGACGTTTCGACTATGTTTCAGAGCATGATCAAACCGAAGGACGCATGCCTTAAGTCGAGGACGTGGGAGATCGAGGCTTGGGATGGTCAGCTCGACATACGGTGAGCTGTTGGGAGATGGCCAGGTCGCCGTACGGCGAACTGAACCGGCTGGTTCAGCTCGCCGTAAGCTGAACTGGCTGGTTCGGCTCGTCGTACGTTGAACTGGTTCGGTCGAACCTGCTCGCGATTTACGGCGTATGTTGTTTTTTGCGGTTTTTCGCTTAACTTGGGCAATCGTGTAATCGGCGATTGTTTCGTTCGTTTTTCCGAGATGACGATCTCCAAGTTTTCCATGGATTTCCATTGTTCGGAAAATCCTTAGAATTTTAAAAGACAACTTCTTGTGTTTTATAAAACGCATTTTTTATATTTGCGAAAACTTTTAGCCATTGATTCCGTCGTGACCTATTTTGACACCAACAGTTAGCCCCCCAACTCGCTAGAACTTTGAGCCTCTAGCGTGAGGTTCTTGCGAGTGGTTAGCCAGTTTTAGGTAAGTTAGGCGGAACTAATGGTGGAAAGGTCCGTTGAAAGTAATCTTTCCACTCTCCAGGGAGCGGAAAGTGTTTAAGATTAGTGCTGCGCCTTGTGAAGGCTGCCTACGTAACCTATTGAAGGGATCAAGCCTTTCGTAGTCCGTTTTGGAGTTTAAGGTTCGTATGACCTGTCTTCCAGTGAGACCTTTACAATCTAGTTATGTGTTGTGTATAAATTATCGAGCATATCGATGTCGATGGCATCTTGTATTGGACCTTTTTCGGCCTTGAGACTAGCCTCGTGGGCTGTTTGCTATGGCCGAATGTGGCTGTTATAGTTTTCGGACTGGCCGTGTGTGGCTCTGAGTTCCTGCCGCTTTGCGGCTTTATTATAAATCAGTTTGCGTTTTTAAGAGCGTGTTTTTATTCGTATGAATGTAGAGGGAAGAATATGAGTTGATATTGAGAGAGGTCCATGAGTTGTCGTCTCGCATTCCTTTTCCTTTGTGGATCGCCTTATTCGTTTGCTCGTTTTAGGATGTTTAGAAAATCGAATGAGCGTTTAGATGTAGACGAAGAGACATGCCTTTAAGATCTCGAATCAAGCCTTGAGACGTTAGAGACCAGTGTGCTGGGTTTAATGCAAGACCTAGGTTTACTTTCGGATTGAGGTTATGCGATGACTAGTCGGCTTTCGTTTTGTTTGTTACGATTTTAACCTGATTCCATACCGATTTAGAATCCGTGATAGGTTCTCGGCTTATATGATTCGTGTGGTTGGAATCGAGCATCTCACCGGGAACAATTTCTAAGTTGCCCGGAAGTGCTGACCAAAAGTTTGGATTTCGTTTATAGCGCTATTACCCTTGTGTCGGGTGTTCGAGAGCTATCTCTGCGAGATAACTTAAGTTTGTTTAGGACTGTTGCGAGTTTGTTGTGATCAGCAACAAAATTTTTAGGTGATAGATGTTTACGTTTGTTTGGGCCTTCGCGAAGGATACGTATGTTAAGAAGTTTGGCGTAATTTTATAGTCGCGGATGGACTGTTAGGTCTTCCAAGAAATTGACTTTATCGAGGAAGGTATTTGTGTCGAAAAATTATTCTTCACGCGTCTGCGACGTCTCGCTGTGCCGAAAGTTGGTTTTTATTTTATATTCCGCGTTTCATGTTTGAAACGTTTGCGGGCTCGAAGATGTTGCGAGGTTTTGCAAGGGTTTTGTCTTAACCCTTCTTTGCAGAAATACTTTGGTTTGTTTGCGGACATTCGCAGCCAAAACTTACGTTCCTGCATGGATGTTAAGTAGTTTGATTCGTGCTAGAGAAATTAGGACCGAGGGGTCGCGTAAGTTTGCTCCTGGAACAAAGCGTCTTTAATTACAGTGCTTTGTGAAGTGTTGACCTTCCGAGTAGGCAACTTGCTTCGGAAATAGAGTGAACTGTGAGAATACAGAACTTAGCCAATTTTCGATGAGTTTCCATTATCCGTTGAATGTATTTGCTTGGCGTGAAGGCTGTATTCAGCCGCATAGCCAAGGACTTAGTTGGTAGAGGATTAGTGAGAATACAGAACTTAGCCACAGCATTTTCGTGCTAGCAATAAGGTCGAGACAATTTGTAAACTTGGACTCGGCATTGAAATGAAGCGTGATCGGACAAGGGCCAAGTAGTGTTTGTCAAGATTGATATGCCAAGTATGCCCGTGGTTGTAGAAAAGTTTTTTCCGTTTTTAGGTCTGATTTATACGGTGAAAGTTTCGTATAACCTTTCCTTTTTGTGTATGGAAGTTGTTTTCTTTTTTGCCCGAGGGAGACGAAGCTTTAAGAAGCTAGGTGCCAAGCCCATGCGAAGTCAGTTGCGGGATGGTTTCGTCCCGGATGTAATCGAGAGGAATGAGAGCAGATGCTCGTGAACCGCAGAATGAGATCTTTCAGATCGTGGTGCGAGGAAACAAAGTTTAGATTGGTCGTTCAGGTCCGGATCGTATAGCTTGGTTTTCGCTATAGGGAAAGTACTTTTCGCAAAACCTGTTATGTTTACTTTCGAAAGGTACTTCGTTATGACATGATCCTAAGTAACGGGCGATGAATTTAGTAAATCGGTACGACGCATTGGGATAACAATGTTTCCGCAGATTTTTGAGAAACATCTCCGCTTAGTTTTTGAATCTTCGGTGATAGTTTTTGGAATCACTCACGGATTTTTACCCAAAGTTATTTCACCGAGATCTAGTCGCAAAATTTTTTAGCGGGTTTCTCGAGCGGAACGAATCACATGACCAGCAATAGGATCAGTCGGCGGGAAGGGAGGACGTGTTCTTTATTGCTGCTTTGTGTTCTTGATTTTTTTGCCGCAAATGTTCTCGACTTTATTCTGTGACTCACTTGGTTCAATGGAAAATGAGAGCAATGCTTTGATACCTAAAGATTTCTCGTATAATTTTTTGCTTCTTATACGAAACTTTTTTTTGTCAAGTTGGAAAAGATCTTTAGAACTTCGGCAAATCATCGAGTTTCCATTCTGAAGTTTCGCAGAGATTTTCTAACCGCATGATTGCGACGAGAGATGCCGTAAGTCCTCGAGATCATTTCCCAGTAGACGATTTGGATCAGTCTTTAGCATTTAGACGGATCTTAGATTGTCGTTTGCTTTTGGGATGATTTTGACGAGGCATCGAATTGTCCGAATATTTCCGATTGGTCGATTAAAGACCATGGTGGATTGATGATGACTTGGAGTATGTCTGATTTACGAAACTTTCTAGGAGCGAGTTAGTTTTAAGACGACGTGAGCGTCTCTAGCTCCTTCTTTCTTTAAGAAATGAGATGAGTATGCTCGAATGCAAGGCGATCGTTTCTCAGTTGTACGAGAGATTAGATCGGTTTGCGAGTTATGCCGGAACAGTTAGAGAACAATAGATCGAGATAGAAAAAAATTGCTTATGACTTAGCATGCTAGACTATCCCCCTAAATTCTAAGTTCCCTAGGCAGTTTACAAGACGTTTTCATTCCTTTCCTACGAGAAATTAGAACTCGAATGAAATTTTCAAATCGGTCGTACCTTAGTTTCATCGACGATTTGGGACTGTCCATTCTTCGTTATTCTCGCGTCTTCTGACTTATTCTCGTACGAATCGGTTTTTACGAAATACCGACGAGAGTTTCGGAGTGAAGAAGGGATTTTGAAATCCGAGTTTATGTTCTCGTTTGCTCGTACTGCTGGTTTTACTTAACTGACTAGGTGGGCTTCGTATATTGTTTGAAATATCAATCACACATTTATGATATTTTTTCGACTTAACGTTGCAGAGTTTCGTAAAACCAGATTGTGTTTAGAGAGTTCAAATCTCTTGTATAGTTTAGGAAACTTTGGTGTTAAATCGATTGATTCTGTTTTAGACGATTGATTCGAACTTATACGAAAAAAAAAGTCTTTGTGGTTTCTATCGTAAAATCTTAATGGAGACTCCGATTGAGACGAAACAGAAATCAGTGCCATCGAGACTTGAGAGAGAAACTTGAGGATTGGTTCAGCTCGCCATAGGGCGATCTGGATGAGCTCTTTCAGCTCGCCATAAGGCGAGCTGGTGCGGACAGTCTCGATTCGTCGAGTTGACCTGTTTTCATCTTAAAATCTCAATGGAAAGTCCGATTAACACGAAACGAAAAGCTGTACAATCGAGAGTGGACATAGAAGCTCGAGGATTGGTTCAGATCGCCATAGGGCAAGCTGGATGAGCCCTTTCAGCTCACCGCACGGCAAACTGGTTTGAATAGTTCAGCTCGCCGTATGGCGAGCAGGTTTAGATTGGCCAGCTCGCTGTGTGGTAAGAACCCTTGGGGAAAAGTCAGTGCCTTGAGGATGAGGTGGAAGGCCGGTCAGCTCGACGTACGGCAAGATGGCTTATACGGTTCGGCTCGCCGTACGGCGAGCTGGTTTAGCTTGGCCAGGTCGCCGTATGGCGAGCTGGACGGTAAGAACCCTTGGGGCAAAGACAGTGCCTCGAGGACGAGGTGGAAGGCCGGTCAGCTTGCCAAGATGGCATGCTGGGTTGCTTGGACAACTCACCGTCTTTTCGAGCCGGATAGTATCGCCCAATTATGCGAGTAGCCTAGGGTTTTTCCCGTGAGTAACCAACCTAGGGTTCTTCCGCGAGCAACCTAGAGTTTTTCTCGCGAGTAACCATCCTAGGGTTCTTCCGCGAGAAACCTAGGGTTTTTCTCGCGAGTAACCCATGATTTATTTCGTGAGTAACCTAAGGTTCATTTCGCGAGTAACCTACGGTTTATTTCGCGAGTAACCTACAGTTTATTCCGCGGTTTCTGGGAGAGCAAGTTTTTTCTTTCCGAAATGTTCTCGGAAAACGTGTTTTGCTCAACCCATACGTTATGAGATTTTTCCAACTCGGAAATAAAGAAGACTATGGGGTTTGATAGATTTTATTGTTGCCCTTATCGATTTTGTTAAGTACTACAGCGTTTGTGTGAGCGTTGGCTATTGGAGTAGTCGCTGCTGGAGTTGTTCTACCAGCATTTTTGCGACCTGCGACTTTGTCTTTCATACTTCCAGACATCGTTTTGGTCAAGCGATTTGCGGCTATGAGTAAGAGTAATCCGACCTCCCCTCCTTTTAGCGCCAAACTGTGGGAACCGAAATTCACACCGTCGATTTCCGTAAAATAAGGAAACTTAGGAAAACCCTAATTTTCCAGAGGACCCGGATCTCTGCGAAAGCCATTGACAAGTAACCAAATAAATGCAGAAAATATGAAAAACATGATAAAACGAATTTATAGAGAAAGTAGATCTTATTTTGATTTCGCGTAAGAGCGTTGCGATCATTACAAGAGTTTACAAAGGCTTAGGCCGCAGGGGCCATCAGCGAATTATCAACATAAAACCCTAAACCTAGTCGAGTAGCAGCTCGATAACAAAAGATGAAAAAAATAAGAAAAAGAGAGTTGGACCGATTTCGGACTGAACCTTATGAAAGGTGTTGGGGTCAAAATCGGTACGACGGAATCAATAGCCAAAACTTCCCGCAAAAAGATAAAAAACATACGTTTTATAAAACTAGAGAAATCGTTTTATAAAGATCATTTTATAAAACTCGAGAAATCGTTTTATAAAATTAAAAAGAAGTTTCCAAACAGAGAAAATCCGCGAAAAACTCGAAAATCGTTATCTCGGAAGAACGAAACAAACTTTGATTACGCGATCGTCCGAGTTAAGCACAAAACTGTGAAAAACCAAAACCGCCGTAAAACGCGAGCTAGTCCCGTCACGACTAGCTCGCCGAAAGGCGAGCTAGTCCCATCACGACTAGCTCGTCGTTGGGTGAGCTAGTCCCATCACGACTAGCTCGCCGTTCAGCGAGCTAGAGCTTCCCCGATAGCTCTCCGAACGGCGAGCTGAAACGGTCCGGTTCGGCTCGCCGTACGTTGAGCCTACCATCCCGAGCCTCGATCTCCCAAGTCTCCGATTCAAGGCTTATGTCCACAAAAGGCTGCCTACGTACCCCTTTCGAGGATCAATTCGAACGTAGTTTAATTGGTAGATCTGGACAAGAGATCGATCCCGAGCCTACCATCCCGAGCCTCGATCTAGCAATTGAGCCTACCATCCCGAGCCTACCATCCCGAGCCTCGATCTAGCAATTGAGAACCAGACATAGAAACCAAACTTTCCGAGAATAAAGCCTAAGTTTCTAAGTGCAGAAAGTTCTAAGTCTAGAAAAGTTGTAAAAGTCTCAGATGAGAGCTCTCAAATTCGTCCCTTGCTTATGTCGTCTGCCTTTTTCTTATATACTATCCTCCTAGGCAGTTTGGTCATTCCTTTTCGCCCAGATTCGAGTTTATCAGGAATCTTCATTTATCTCGATCTTTCCTTTTTATGTGCGGAAATCTTCTATTAATCTTCAAACTTGACATTTATCTTCAAACTTGACATTTATCTTCTTTCTACGAGTAAATCTTAAAACCGTCATTGTATCTTTGGGCTGGATTTCGCTTAAAGTCGCAAGTGGGTTTTTATCGCGCTTTTGGGATATCCAAGCCGTTTTGCGATAAAAACCGTTTTACGATTTTAGATGAGATCGTTTCCCGATATGATGCCGTTTTATAAGATTTCTCGAGTTGATCGCATAGTTTGACAATAAGATATGCTGTTGATGACTTGAAAGAGTGATGAACCAAATGAGGTTCATAGATGGTATCCTGATAGTGGTGCAAGCAATCACATGTGTGGTGATAGAAGCATGTTTGTGGAGGTTGATGAATCGGTGAAAAAAAATGTGGCTTTGGGAGATGTGTTTGAGAATTTCAAAAGGTTCAAAGCCGATGTTGAGAAGGAAAGTGGTCTTGAGATCAAGTCCATGAGATCTGATCGAGTAGAAGAATTCACGTCTAAAGAGTTTATGAAGTATATTGAAGATAATGGCATCCAGAGACAATTGACGGTGCAAAGATCCCCTCAACAAAATGGAGTAGCAGAGAGAAAGAATAGGACTATCCTTGAGATGGCAAGAAGCATGCTCAAGAGTAAGAAGCTACCGAGTTGTGGGCGGAAGCGGTTGCGTGTGCGGTTTATATAACAATTCGATCTCCAACAAAGAGTGTTTTGGGAAAAACACCATAAGAAGCTTGGAGCGGAAGGAAGCCTGGTGTATCACATCTAAGAGTCTTTGGAAGCATTGCTCATGTTCATGTTCCAGATGAGAAGTGGAGCAAACTAGATGACAAAAGTGAGAAATACATTTTAATTGGGTATGACGCTAACTCCAAAGGCTACAAGCTCTACAATCCAGAAACAAAGAAGACAATCACTAGTCGGAATGTCGTCTTTGATGAAGAAGAAGAATGGGATTGGAGATCAAATGATGAAGACTACAATTTGTTTCCATCTTTTGAAGAAGAAGATTTGGAGCAACAAAAGAAGAGCCAGCTACACCAGCAACTTCACCAACACCAATTTCTCAAGGAAATGAAAGCACACGTGAAAGAACCCCACGTTTTAGAAGTCTACAAGACATCTATGGAGTTACCAAAAATCAAGACAATCTTTCTCTATTTTTTCTTTTTGCGGATTGTGAGTGATATCACTCAAATGTTTAACCCTAAAGAGTGAATTACTCTCTCAAATAAGAGGTTCAATTGTAGTACTTAGGGATCAAATCCACAGAGAGCTAAGGCACACACTAGATCTAATAGTTATAATTAAGCTAGGTAATCAAATAATAAAATAGAACAGCAAAGAATAATAAATAAAGCAGTAAACAAGTTGAAGAAGATTAATTGTTCAGCTTGGCAAGGAGTTGTTTATGGAAGGATGGTTGCTAGATCTAGGGTTTCTATTCAGGTAATCAGGATTATAATGCTATAGATTACTAACAAGTTGCATGCATAATATTAAAGAGCTTCAGCACTTAGATAAATCCAATAGCTTTCGCTAAATAGACTCGTCTATTGACCTAATTGCCGACGATACCGATCGATGTTTGACAGATTGTATCGGTCGATATATGTGCTGTCGATCGATTACTCTATAAGAGCATGGATCGATATAGCTTTAGATCGAGTTGAATAAGTGCCCACCAAGATCATAGACTGGCTATCGCTCATCCCTAGAGGATCTTAGCTTGTATAAGATGATATCATGATGAAGATTAATAAATTAAGCTATTCCAGTTCATGGTTCTAGTTCATGACTCTAGAAACAAGCATTAAGAATATCCTAACAATGAATATCACAACTTAGCAATCTATAGTTGGGGCTAATCCCACAACCTATCTGAACCCTAAATCCAACAGGTGGATCTATTCAGACATGAAGTTTGTCACAGAAATCATAGATGAATAGATATAAAACTGAAATAGAATAGATATAAAAACCAATGGAGTTCCAGGAGGACTTTGATAGGAGTTCCTCCCTTCTCTCCTTACTAAGAGAAACAATAGATGAATAGAAAACTTAGTGTGTAAAGCGTGTAGCCGTCAACAATGGCTTAGAAATAACATAAATAGGGTTTCAAGTCGTCAAGGGTATTTTGGTAATTTATGGGCTTCAGTCGGTCATGAAATATACTCGGCCTGCATTCTGGCATCCATATCGATCAATATGAAGTGTCTCCCATCGATCGACATACACATATCTTCTCGACAGCCTTCTCTCGCGAGGCATACTGACCACTCTTCAGTAAAACATGCATAACTTCTGATCTAACCGTTGGATTGACCACAAAACGGTGGCATTAGAAAGATAACTCAAAGCTATATCTTGTGGCAAAAGATAGGCTCAATCGCACCATGGAAAGATCTCCAACCATATGTAAACATCTGACGCGTCTGCACAGTTCTGCACTTAAAGGCTCCAAAAGACACCAAAATCACCATATTTCTCCGGAACGTACCTGAACCTGTAAATACTCTAAATAGACTCTATATTGTAGCAAATATATGTGAAAACACATACAAACCATGGCTAAAAATGGGTAAAATCCATGGTCGATCAAATCCCCCAGACTTACCCTTTTGCTTGTCCTCAAGCAAAAGAAACGAACAGTCTCTGTGAAAGAGGTATGAAAACAGCAAGGACTCAAACGATTTTAAAAACTCAGTCACCATCTCTGTAGTAGTGCAAACCAAATCATAAACATCCTAACTTTAGAAGCACATTATATAATATCCAAGTATAGCAACCAAATTCACCTAGTCAACAACTCAACAGATACCGTCCGTCAATCCCCTCTACTAACCTCATTTCTTACATAAAATAAAAGTGCAGGCTTTACCTTGGGAATATCGATCAAAGGACACGTGTGGATTCAACTCAAGCAAGTTTCTGAGTAAATAGGCAGTCTTATTCTGGTTTCTTTTCTCCCTATATATCCCTTCTCTGAATCCCAAATTTTTCCTTTTCTTTTATATCAATCCCAATGAACAACAAATGTTCATCTTATTGATCTTTCTACTTTTTGTAGCTTTTTTCTAGCAAAGTGTAGGCGAATAGTTGGGTCATGGGTAATGTACCTCTCCCTCGCTTCCACAATGTGTGATCATTCCTTTGAATTAGAATAGTGGGGTCATGGGTAATGTACCTCTCCCTCTGCCTCTCGGGAAATCATCTCAGTCTTTTATTTTTATTTTTGGGATGCCAAAGGAAGGAGAGAAGGAAACCAAAATCATCAAGACTTTTATCTTTCAGACTTGCAAGAGGATTCCGATCCCTTGTATACCAAGCCCCAAGACAAGCAAATCAAGTAAATATTAGGTTAGAGGTCAGCTTTGGTTCCTTTAAACATTCTCAGCAAGTGTAAACATAGTTGACAGGTTGATCCACTTTAGTATCTCTAGTACTTCTGCAATCAGTAAATCTAAGACTGGTCTAAAGAGTGGTTAGGTGACAAGTAATAAATCGAAATAGATCATCATCCCCTTCTTGACTAAATAAAAACTTTTTGAAAACATTTTAAATAAGACTCATAAAGTAGATAAACGTTAGTAGTCCCCCCTGACTTAAATTACACTGTCCCCAGAGTAACACAGTCGGTGGTAAGGTGAAAATCATAAAGCAGAAGTACGAAATTTAACAAGTAAGAACGATATACCTGATTGGATTAAGTATCGATCGATGAAAAAGAGTTACCATCGATCAATGTAAGTGATGTACTGTCGATCGATATCGACTGTTTCTCTTCAGTCGATTATCATGGTAATCATCTACTCATGTGTGCTTTTCTAAATATCTAACTAAACACACAATATTAGTAGAACCTCCCCCAGACTTAAATAACACTGTGACCAATGTTATACAGACAATAAACCATAAGGAAAATATTTAATAAAGAAAGACTGTATACCTGCTTTGATGTGAGTATTGATCAACACAGTTAAGTGGCGATCGATATTCTTGATGCTTTGTCGATCAATGCTAGCTAGTCATCGTCGATTCTTATACAAACTCATCTTTCTTGACTTTTTTTTCCTAATACCTGACATGATTAAAAAAACACTAACACCTTTCTTTATTTATTATTTTTTTTTTATGAACAGTGATCCTGCTACAGTAGCGATGCTACAGTAGCGGTGCTACAGTAACTCTGCTACAGTGATCGCAGCTACAGTGGCTCCCGATTTTTTGCTACAGTATCGTTCGATATTGCTGCTACAATGTCACCCGATGTTCGTGCTACAGTGCATTGCTACAGTACCGTCGTTACTGTTCATTCATGTTTTTTTTTTTACCTGAAATTCTTAGAAAACAAAATATCAGTAATAAATGAAAATAAAACCATATTTAAAATTACCTAACAGTGGGTTGCCTCCCACTCAGCGCTTATTTTTAGTCATTAGCTTGACTTCTGGAGATCTGATTCAGTCCGGATGAGATTCAGAACTTGCTCCAATTCAAGTCTCAATATCCACTATTTGAAGCTTTATCATTCTTGTGTGAAAGCCTCCTCCATAGACTTTTCTCCTTTGTCTATCATCTCAGCAATAAGGAGTGCTTTAAGCTTTGCATATGGATGTGAGAAACATCTGCTGCACACTCTTAATTTTCTGATACTATCTGAAAAGCAAGGAGTCAATGCTAACTGAGAACCTCCTTTGGTTCGTTTCCGCTTCTTCCAATTTTCCCCTTTTTTCCCCCAGAGTTGTCTGAATGCATGGTGGTATCTCCATCAAAAATATTTCCACACACTTCATACTCAATCGGGTGGTTGTCGATCGATGCAGTTGGATGTATGTAGATTGATGATGTATGGCGACTGTCGATCGACGCCGTAAGGTCGATATATATCGATGATGCAGGGAGGGTATCGATCAATCTCATCAGGTTGGTGTCGATCGATGCTAGCTTTTGATGAAGTCTCTCCATCTTTCCTCTTAGCATTCTGTTTGTCATCAAGCTTCTGCTCCAAATTCTGATCTATATCCTCAAGCTATTCCTTCAGCTCAAAGAAGTCTTCTATAGTAAGGGTGATTCCCTGCTCGTAACTTAGCGTCAAAAGACCGACGAGTTGCTTCAAACTTTGAGGGTTCAACTGACTAATCGACAGTCCTAGCCTGTGAAGGAAGTGCACAATAACTTCCGGAATCGGAAACCACAGGTGGCATTGTTGCAGGAAAATGTTGTAACATGTGAAGAAGCCGTCGGAAGCATCCTCATCACTCTCCCCGGCAAGTGGAGAACGAAACTCAACGGCCTCCGGGACTCGGCAGAATTCACGCATGTAATCAACGCTATTCAAAAGCGTCAAACTCGAACGTCCGGAAATCTGATCGACGTCCGACAAAACTGGAACCCAAGTTCCAGGCCTAGCGGACCTCGATTTGTCTCCAATCGCCCAGAAGGCCTCGATATCCGCCGGATCGGCCGACGGGGACAAATACTCTTCTTTTGGGTCCAAGGCTGGAGGCTGCGAACTCGTTCCTTCAGAATTCTGAAAATTTAAACTAGTCGAAGAACGAGTTTTTCTTCCTGAAAACATGCTTGAAGATCTTCAGAGAAAGTGGAGAGAAAAAGTTCTTGAATAAGTTGTAAAGGATGGACTAAAGAATTCAAAATTTTACTCCATATACTTATAAAGAAGAATTTTACTATTCACCTTTG
This sequence comes from Eruca vesicaria subsp. sativa, assembly GCA_932364175.1. NCBI lineage: Eukaryota > Viridiplantae > Streptophyta > Magnoliopsida > Brassicales > Brassicaceae > Eruca > Eruca vesicaria. Next base: position 186,495 of record CAKOAT010389599.1, read on the forward strand.
GACTTTTGGCCATTAAAGTTCCGCCTAATTCCACCAAACTCGCCAAACAAGCTCAATCCACTCGCAAGAATCTCACGATTCTTACGAGCTGGGGGGCTAACTGTTGGGGTCAAAATCGGTACGACGGAATTAATAGCCAAAACTTTCCGCAATAATACAAAAAGAACAATTTTATAAAGCTCGAGAATCGTTTTATAAAACTCGAGAAATCATTTTATAAAGCTCGAGAATCGTTTTATAAAACTCGAGAAATCGTTTTATAAAGCTCGAGAAAACCGTTTTATAAAGCTCGAGAATCGTTTTATAAAACTCGAGGATCGTTTTATAAAACTCGAGAATCGTTTTATAAAACTCGAGGATCGTTTTATAAAACTCAAGAACCGTTTTATAAAACTCGAGAATCGTTTTATAAAACTCGAGAAATCGCTTTATAAAACTTGAGAAACCGTTTTATAAAACTCGAGAAATCGCTTTATAAAACTCGAGAAACCGTTTTATAAAACTCGAGAACCGTTTTATAAAACTCGAGAAACCATTTTATAAAACTCGAGAATTGTTTTATAAAACTCGAGAATCGTTTTATAAAACTCGAGAAACCGTTTTATAAAACTCGAGAAACCATTTTATAAAACTCGAGAATCGTTTTATAAAACTCGAGAACCGTTTTATAAAACTCGAGAAACCGTTTTATAAAACTAGAGAAACCGTTTTATAAAACTCGAGAATCGTTTTATAAAACTCGAGAACCGTTTTATAAAACTCGAGAAACCGTTTTATAAAACTTGAAAAACCGTTTTATAAAACGAGAGAGTCGTTTTATAAAACTCGAAGATCGTTTTTACAAAACTCAAAGTCGTTTTATGAAATCCGAAGATCGTTTTATAAAACTCGAGAATCGTTTTACAAACCACAAAAAACCAAAAAAGCCGTAAACGCGAACTAGTCGCAACTAGTTCGCCCATCGGCGAACTAAGCCGGACCCGGCTTAGTTCGCCGATGGGCGAACTAAGAAACACTCTCTAGTTCGCCCATCGGCGAACTAAGCCGGGCCCGTCTTAGTTCGCCGATGGGCGAACTAAGAGTCACTCCTTAGTTCGCCCATCGGCGAACGCCGATGGGCGAACTAAGAAGCATTCTCTAGTTTTCCCATCGGCGAACTAAAACATGCATGACTAGTTCGCCCATCGGCGAACTAAGCCGGCCCCGGCTTAGTTCGCCGATGGGCGAACTAGAGACGTCCCGGACACTCCGCGTCTCGATTTCCTGCATTCCCGATTCGAAACTTACGTCTTTCGACAAGGTCGCGTTCTAAACCACGGCCGAAATATCTCCCGTTCCATCTCGATCCGACTTACCATTCGAGTTTTACGATAAAAACCGTAAAACTTCGTTTTCTCGGAAAGAACTCAAGGAAATCGTATAAAACGGCAACGGTTAAACGAAACACCGAACATTGCCTGAACTATACGATTTATTCGAGATTTCTCGTTAAAATCGTAAAAACGCGCTTTTTAATAAAAAACGCCGAGTAAGTCGTAAAAAACGTGTTTTTAATAAAAAGTCGAGTAAATCGTAAAACTTTGCGATTAACTCGAGAAGTTTATTAAAAACGACGTCGGATCAGAAAACGATCCCGTAAAAGTCGGAAAACGGTTTTAAACCGCAAAACGGCTCGGAAGGACCTAAAACGCGATGAAAACCCATCTCGCGATCTTGACGGAATCTAACCCGCAGATTTGATAACGTTTTGACGGTCTACTCGCGGAAAGAAAATAAAAGTCAAGTTTAAACATAAAAGGGAGGTTTGAAGAGAAATAGAAGATTTCCGCAGAAGAAAAGGAAGGATCGAGAAGAATGGAAAATTCCCGATTTAGTCAAATCTGGGCGAAATGGAAAGATCGGATAGCCAAGACAAGGAGTATATAAAGAGGTGGTCTAGGGCAGAAGCACACACACGAAATTCAGAGCTCTCACCACCAAAACTAGCATATAGGAATATTTCTGTTTTTCTCTTAGCGAGCTGCGTCTCAATTAGGGTTTTCGTTCTTAAGCTTTTCGGCTACTCTTTTGTACCAGTTCTACGCAGATTCGGAATAAGAACCTCTTTGCTCTCTATTTTGTTTATTTTCGTTTTAATTCTAAGTTTTCGTCATCTTAATCTTCGTTGTGCGGTTCTCGCAGATAGCCGGTTCCTCTGGAAACTTAGGGTTTTCCCGAAGTTTCCTTATTTACGATTTATTTGACAGTAGGGTGAAATCGACTCCCACAATCAAAGGTATCCATTTCGGGAAAAGAAATCTCATCAGGAATTGGTGCTTCTTCTACATTAATAAATTGTCCTTTAAAGTTGCAAGGACGACCTTCTTTATCTCGCCAGATACCCTTCTTATCGATCCTGAGTATGAGTCCTTTGTCCTTCTTTGTCTCCACGCTAGTGGTGTCAGTCGTTGGATGAACAGTACCATGATGAACAGTGTCTCGGTGATCAGTGTCGACCGATGATGAAATCATGGTATCGATCAATGACGGGTGAACAATATCGTTCGACAGAAAGATCATGGCATCGGTTGATGTAGAAGTTATGGTGTCAACCGATGTAGACGTCATATCACCAGTATTGTTTTCTTGCTCATCATCCGCCACCACATATCTCGTTGTTGACTCCATTTTTAGATTTTCTGGGGTGACATAGAGAAATTCGTTGAAGAAGGCTTCCGCGATATCAATCCATGTTTTGACGGACTCTGGTGGCAACTCTTTGAACCAACGTCTTGCTTCTCCAGCAAGAGTGAATGGAAAGAGTTTGCAGAAGTGGTAGTCTTCAGGGACTTCATCACAGATAGACCAGATTAGGTCTTCAAACATATCAGTATGAACTATCGGTTGCTCGTCAAGATAACCATGAAAGAGATGCTGACTCATAAGAGGGATGTACTTACGTTTCAGCTCGGAGTCAAAATTTTCTTCCTTTCCGCAAACAGTGTCGGTCGATCTTGGAAGAACAGTATCGCTCGACGCGTTGTGAGCCGTGTCGATCGATTTCGCGTACGCAGTATCGGTCGACGCGCGATTAGCTGTGTCGATCGATTTCAGGATAACAGTATCAGTCAACACGGGATGTACCGTGTCGATCGATTTTGGGTGGGCAGTATCGGTCGATACGGTGTGAGCCGTGTCGAGCGATTTAAGGGGAACAAGGGTTTTGTAGTTTTGCAAAGGAAATTTTATTTCTTCACCTTTATTCAAGGTGGAATAGATTGTAACAGGGATTATGGTCCCATGTTTATTTTTATTTTGGCTAATTGCATTGCTTATTTTACCTATTGGTTCAATTTGGACTACTTCCTGATTAACATATGTGTTAACAGAAAACTTACCTGCTCCCAGCGAGGCTTTGTGGATCGATTGACGGTATGCCTTATCGATCGATGTCTGGTGTACGCTGTCGGTCGATTCTGCTTGGAGGGTGTCGATCGATAAGCGTGAACCAGCAGGCTCCTTCCTTGAAGGAACTAGAAATCATCTCTTCATTGTTCCTGGTACTGAGATGTATGTACCTGAAAAAGATGAAAAAATTTATCAGTATTTTAAAACAATAACATAACCTAGACTATATCTAACTAAACAAGATCTAATGGCGATCAAAGCTCCCCGGCAACGGTGCCTTATTTGATATCACACAAATGTTTAACCCTATGGAGTGAATTACTCTCTCAAATAAGAGGTTCAATTGTAGTACTTAGGGATCGAATCAACAGAGAGCTAAGGCACACACTAGATCTAATAGTTATAATTAAGCTAGGTAATCAAATAATAAAATAGAACAGCAAAGAATAATAAATAAAGCAGTAAACAAGTTGAAAAAGATTAATTTTTCAGCTTGGCAAGGAGTTGTTTATGGAAGGATTGTTGCTAGATCTAGGGTTTCTATTCAGGTAATCAGGATTATAATGCTATAGATGCCTAACAAGTTGCATGCATAATAGTAAAGAGCTTCAGCTCTTAGATAAATCCAATAGCTTTCGCTAAATAGACTCGTCTATTGACCTAATTGCCGACGATATCGATCGATGTTTGACAGCTTGTATCGATCGATATATGTGCCGTCGATCGATTACTCTATAGGAGCATCGATCGATATAGATTTAGATCGAGTTGAATAAGTGCCCACCAATATCATAGACTGGCTATCGCTCATCCCTAGAGGATCTTAGCTTGTATAGGATGATATCAGGATGAAGATTAATAAATTAAGCTATTCTAGTTCATGGTTCTAGTTCATGACTCTAGAAACAAGCATTAAGAACATTCTAACAATGAATATCACAACTTAGCAATCTATAGTTGGGGTTAATCCCACAACCTATCTGAATCCTAAATCCAACAGGTGGATCCATCCAGACATGAAGTTTGTCACAAAAATCATAGATGAATAGATATAAAACTGAAATAGAATAGATATAAAAACCAATGGAGTTCCAGGAGGACTCTGATAGGAGTTCCTCCCTTCTCTCCTAACTAAGAGAAACAATAGATGAAAAGAAAACTTAGTGTGTAAAGCGTGTAGCCGTCAACAATGACATAAATAGGGTTTCAAGTCGTCAAGGGTATTTTGATAACTTCTGGGCTTCAGTCGGTCATGAAATATACTCGGCCCGCATTCTGGCATCCATATCGATCGATATAAAGTGTCTCCCATTGATCGACATACACATATCTTCTCGACAGCCATCTCTCGCGAGGCAGACTGACCACTCTTCAGTAAAACAGGCTTAACTTCTGATCTAACCGTTGGATTGACCTCAAACCGGTGGCATTGGAAAGCTAACTCAAAGATCAATCTCACCATGGAAAGCTCTCCATCCATATCTAAACATATGACGCGTCTACACAGTTCTGCACTTAAAGGCTCCAAAAGACACCAAAATCACCATATTTCTCCAGAACGTACCTGAACCTGTAAATACTCTAAATAGACTCTATATTGTAGTAAATATATGTGAAAACACCTAAAAACCATGGCTAAAAATGTGTAAAATCCATGGTCGATCAGTGAGTCTATGAATTTCGAAGAAGCTCAAGAAAAGAAGTCATGGAGAAGTGAAATGGATGAAGAAATCAAGTCAATTCAAAAGAATAATACATGGGAGATAGCTTCACTTCCAAATGGGAATAAGGCAATTGGTGTTAAGTGGGTGTACAAGGAAAAGAAGAACCTTAAAGGAGAAGTGGAAAGGTACAAGGCAAGATTGGTGGGAAAAGGTTATAGTCAAAAACCTGGAATCGACTATGATGAAGTTTTTGCCCATGTTGGCCGGTTAGAGATGGTTAGGCTAATCATTTTATTGGCATCCCAAAAGAGTTGGAGGATCCAGAAAATGGATGTCAAATCAGCCTTCTTAAATGGAGATCTTGAGGAAGAAGTCTACATTGACCAAGCACAAGGCTACAAATTCAAAGGAGAAGAAGAAAAAGTCTTGAGACTAAAGAAGACGCTTTATGGATTAAAGCAAGCACCAAGAGTATGGAACCCTCGGATTGATAAGTACTTCAAGGAGAAAGACTTCATCAAGTGTCCATATGAGCATGCACTTTATATCAAAACTCAAAACAATGATATATTGATAGCATGCTTGTATGTGGATGACTTGATATTCACCGGCAACAATCTGATTATGTTTGAAGATTTCAAGATGGAGATGACAAAGAAGTTCGAGATGACCGATATTGGATTGATGTCATACTACCTTGCCATTGAATCTTCATTACTCAAGAAGGTTATGCTCAAGAGATGCTTAAGAAGTTCAAGATGGATGACTCAAATCCAGTTTGCACACCAATGGAATGTGGAGTCAAGTTATCAAAGGAAAAAGAAGGAGAGAGTGTATATCCAACACTCTTCAAGAGCCTTGTTGGAAGCTTACGTTATCAAACGTGCACAGGACCTGATATCTTACATTCAGTTGGAGTTGTGAGTCGATTTATGTAGCATCCAACAATAACTCATTTCAAGGAAGCTAAGAGGATCTTACGCTATATCAAAGGTACAAGAACCTTTGGCTTGTATTACTCTATTTCTGACAATTACAAGCTTTTTGGATATAGCGATAGCGACTGGGGTGGAGATGTAGATGACCGGAAAAGCACAAGTAGCTTTGTGTTTTTCATTGGAGAGACGGCTTTCAAATGGATGTCAAAGAAGCAACCGATTGTCACTCTTTCAACTTGTGAAGCCGAGTATGTGGCGGTGATCGTCCATGGATTTTACCCATTTTTAGTTTTCATATATATTTACTACAATATAGAGTCTACTTAGAGTATTTACAGGTTCAGGAACGTTCTGGAGAAATATGGTGATTTTGGTGTCTTTTGGAGCCTTTAAGTGCAGAACTGCGCAGACACGTCAGATGTTCAGATATGGATGGAGATCTTCCCATGGAGCGATTTATCTGGTCTTTGGACACAAGATAGAGATTTGAGTTAGCTTTCCAATGCCACCGGTTTGGGGTCAATCCAACGGTTAGAGCAGAAGTTATGCCCGTTTTACTAAAGAGTGGTTAGTCTGCCTCGCGAGAGAAGGATGTCGAGAAGAGGAATGTATATCGATCGATGGGAAAGCCTTCATATCGATCGATATGGATGCCAGAATGCGGGCCGAGTATATTTCATGACCGACTGAAGCCCAGAAGATACCACAAAGTTACCAAAATACCCTTGACAACCAGAAATCCTATTTATATTATTTCTAAGCCATTGTTGACAGCTACACGCTATCTAAGATTTCTTTGATTCATTGTTTCTCTTAGTTAGGAGAGAAGGGAGGAACTCTTATCAGAGTCCTCCTGGAACTCCATTGGTTTTGGTTATATACCTATTGCAATTTCTTATCTATTCATTATGATTTCTGTGACAATCTTCATGTCTAAATAGATCCACCTGTTGGATTTAGGGTTAAGATAGGTTGTGGGATTATCCCCAACTATAGATTGCTAAGTTGTGATATTCATTTTCATGATGAACCTTAATGCTTGTTTCTAGAGTCATGAACTGAAAACCATGAACTGGAATTGTTAATTCATTAATCATCATTCTGATCTCATCTTGTACAAGCTAAGGTCCTCTAAGGATACGCGAGAGCCAGTCTATGATCTTGGTGGGCACTTATTCAACTCGATTTAAAGCTATATCGATCGATGCTTCTATAGAGTAATCGATCGACGGCACATATATCGATCAATACAAGCTGTCAAACATCGATCGATATCGTCAGCAATTAGGTCAACAGACGAGTCTATTAAGCGAAAGCTATTGGATTTACCTAAGAGTTGGAGCTCTTTAATATTATGCATGCAACTTGTTAGGCATCTATAGCATTATAATCCTGATTACCTAAATAGAAACCCTAGATCTAGCAACCATCCTTCCATAAACAACTCCTTACCAAGCTGAACAATTAATCTTGTTCAACTTGTTTACTGCTTTATTTATTATTCTATGCTGTTCTATTTTATTATTTGATTACCTAGCTTAATTATAACTATTAGATCGAGTGTGTGCCTTAGCTCTCTGTGGATTTGATCCCTAAGTACTACAACTGAACCCCTTATTTGAGAGAGTAATACACTCCTTAGGGTTAAATATTTGAGTGATATCAAATTAGGCGACGTTGCCGGGGAACTTTGATCGCCATTAGATCTGATCTAGTTAGATTTAGTCTAGGTTTTGTTACTGTTCGAAAAACTTATAAATTTTTTTTTCTTCTTTTTCAGGTACATACATCTCAGTACCAGGAACAATAAAGAGAGGATTTCTAGTTCCTTCAAGCAAGGAGCCTGCTGGTTTATGCTTATCGATCGACACCCTCCATGCAATATCGATCGACAGCGTACACCAGACATCGATCGATAAGGCACACCATCAATCGATCGACAAAGCCTCGCTGGGAGCAGGTAAGTTTTATGTTAACACATATGTTAATCAGGAAGTAGTCCAAATTGAACCAATAGGTAAAATAAGCAATGCAATTAGCCAAACTAAAAATAAACATGGGACCAAAACCCCTGTTACAATCCATTCTACCTTGAATAAAGGTGAAGAAATAAAATTGCTTTTGCAAAGCTACAAAACCCATGTTCCCCTGAAACCGATCGACACGGCTCACACCGTGTCGACCGATAGTGCCCACCCGAAATTGATCAACACGGTACATCCCGTGTTGACTGATACTGTTATCTTGAAATCGATCGACACAACTAATCACATGTCGACCGATACAGCGTACGAGAAATCAATCGATACCGCCCATCCCGTGTTGATCGATACTGTTCATTCCGCATCGGTCGACACTGTTCACCAAAACACTGTTCACCGAAATACTATTCATCACGGTAATATTCATCGAGGTACTGTTCATCGCGACACTGTTCATCTTCTGTCGATCGACACTGTTCATCCCCCGTCAATCCACACTATTCATCTCCCGTCGATCGACACTGTTCATCCCCTTTCGATCGACACTTTTCATCCCCTGTCGATCGACACTGTTCATCCCCGTCGATTGTTGGGGTCAAAATCGGTACGACGGAATTAATAGCCAAAACTTCCCGCGAAAATACAAAAAGAACAGTTTTATAAAACCCGAGGAATAGTTTTATAAAACTCAGAGTCATTTATAAAACTCGAAAGATAGTTTTATAAAACTCGAAGATCATTTTATAAAACTCGAGAAATCGTTTTATGAAACTCGAGAATCGTTTTATAAGACTCGAAAGATCGTTTTATAAGACTCGAAAGATCGTCTTATAAAACTCGAAGATCGTTTTATAAAACTCGAGAAATCGTTTTATAAAACTCGAGAATCGTTTTATAAAACTCGAGAAATCGTTTTATAAAACTCGAGAATCGTTTTATAAAACTCGAGAATCGTTTTATAAAACTCGAAGATCGTTTTATAAAACTCGAGAAATCGTTTTATAAAACTCGAGAATCGTTTTATAAAACTCGAGAAATCGTTTTATAAAACTCGAGAATCGTTTTATAAAACTCGAGAATCGTTTTATAAAACTCAAGAATCGTTTTATAAAACTAGAGAAATCGTTTTATAAAACTCGAGAATCGTTTTATAAAACTCGAGAATCGTTTTATAAAACTCGAAGATTGTTTTATAAAACTCAAAGAATTTTATAGAACTCAGAGATCGTTTTATAAATCGTTTTATAAAACTCGAAGATCATTTTATAAAACTCGAAGGTCGTTTTATAAAACTCGAAGATCGTTTTATAAAACTCGAGAATCGTTTTACGAAACCGCAAAAAACTGAAAAAGACGTAAAACGCGAACTAGTCGCAACTAGTTCGCCCATCGGCGAACTAAGCCGGACCGGCTTAGTTCACCGATGGGCGAACTAGAGACTTCCCGGACACTCCACGTCTCGATTTCCCGCATTCCCGACTCGAAACTTACGTCTTTCGACAAGGTCGCATTCTTCACCACGGCCGAAATATCTCCCGTTCCATCTCGATCCGACTTACCGTTCGAGTTTTACGATAAAAACCGTAAAACTTCGTTTTCTCGGAAAGAACTCGAGGAAATCGTATAAAACGGCAACGGTTAAACGAAACACCGAACAATGCCTAAACTATACGATTTATTCGAGATTTCTCGTTGAAATCATAAAAAACGCGCTTTTAATAAAAAACGCCGAGTAAGTCGNTAAAAACCGTAAAACTTCGTTTTCTCGGAAAGAACTCGAGGAAATCGTATAAAACGGCAACGGTTAAACGAAACACCGAACAATGCCTAAACTATACGATTTATTCGAGATTTCTCGTTGAAATCATAAAAAACGCGCTTTTAATAAAAAACGCCGAGTAAGTCGTAAAAAACGTGTTTTTAATAAAAAGTCGAGTAAAACCGTAAAATTTTGCGATTAACTCGAGAAATTTATTAAAAACGACGTCAGATCAGGAAACGATCCCGTAAAAAGTCGGAAAACGGTTTTTATCGCAAAACAGCCCGGAATGACCTAAAACGCGATAAAAACCCATCTCGCGATTTTAACGGAATCAAACCCGCAGATTTGATAACGTTTTGACGGTTTACTCGCAGAAGGAAAATAAAAGTCAAGTTTAAAGATAAAAGGAAGGTTTGAAGAGAAATAGAAGATTTCCGCAGAAGAAAAGGAAGGATCGAGAAGAATGGAAAATTCCCGATTTAGTCAAATCTGGGCGGAATGGAAAGATCGGATAGTCAGAGCTCTCACCACCAAAACTAGCATTTAGGAAAATTTCTGTTTTTCTGTTAGTGAGCTGCGTCTCAATTAGGGTTTTCGTTCTTAAGCTTTTCGGCTACTCTTTTGTACCAGTTCTACGCAGATTCGGAATAAGAACCTCTTTGCTCTCTATTTCGTTTATTTTCATTCAAATTCTAAGTTATCGTTTTCTTATTTTTCGTTGTGCGGTTCTCGCAGATAGCCGGTTCCTCTGGAAACTTAGGGTTTTCCCGATGTTTCCTTTTTTACGATTTATTTGACAGTGAGTGGAAATCGACACCCACAGTTTGGCGCTAGAAGGAGGGGGGGGGGGGTCGGATCTATCTTACACCGTAGCCGCAACATGTCCAACGAAGAAATGATGGCTTGTGACAACCAAACTCGCGACGAACGCGATAACGTTGAAACACCACTACCAAAAGACGCGCCTGCGGCCAACGCTACGAATGCTAACGCCGAGACCGTCGAAAAGATGCTTTCCGAGTTTAACAAAAAATCAGAAGAGCAGGAAAAGCTCATTGGTTCGCTCGAAAGCCTAACTGCGAGAACCAAAGCGATTTGCCCCCGCGGAACTACCAAAATCCGCGGAAGGAGACTCGATTTCGGCGCTCCTACGGATCGTCCCAGAATCGATCAGGGAAACGTACCGGAAAAGGATTCCGGGAAAGAAAACCCTGACACGACACTGAACGAATCGGAAAAATCTCCTATTCGCGAACAGGAGACCGAAGGCGACGGCATCGAAAGGGTCAACTTGGAAAGGAGCGACCAGGCCGACTCGACAGACGAAGACGCCGACGTCCATCCTAGGAGAAGAAAAACTCGCAGTCCTCAACCGGAGTCTTCTCTCGAACGTTCCTTTACCGGAGACGAAGGGGAACTCGACTTCGCGCGATACGCAAAAACCGCCGAGGAGCGATCTCCGGTCACTCGCAGCAAACGCCGACGAGGTCGGAAAACTGCTGGCGATCAGACCGAGATTCGCGATCTCCGCAAATACATTACCAAAACGGCCGCAGTGTTAAAAGCGGTGAAATCTCAGATTCATCACGCGACCAGCGCCGCACCCGAGATCGATCGGCTACTGTATGAGTCTCGGAAAACGCCTTTCACGGTCCGTATCACCGAGATCAAACTGCCCGATCCCGGAAAGCTTATGGTGCCAACTTACGACGGGACGACCGATCCCAAAGCGCACCTGCAAGCGTTCCAGATCACCATGGGACGAGCCAAGCTCAGGACCACGAAAAAGACGCAGGTTACTGCCGCCTCTTCGTCGAAAACCTAGAAGGAGCTGCGCTCGAATGGTTCGCCAAACTTAGGCGAAACTCGATCGGTTCCGTCGAGTGGCTTCGGAGTTCCTGAAACAATACTCGATGTTCATTAACCCGGAAACCTCCGACGCCGATCTCTGGAGCTTGGTGCACGAGGAGGACGAATCTCTCCGCGATTACATGAGTAGATTCAAACTCGTCATGGCTAGGGTTAGCGGCATTAGCGACAAAGCCGCCATCGACGCGTTGAGGAAATCGCTCTGATATAAATCAAAGTTCTGCAAGTGGATAACTCTCGAGAAACCGCGGACGATCCAGGATGCGCTCCATAAGGCCACCGACTTCATAACCATCGAAGAGGAAACTAAAATCCTGTCCGAGAAGCATAAGCCGATGAAAACATCCGCGAAGGATAACGCGTCTGAGCAGAAGCAGAAAAAGAAAAGCTCTCGTAACGACAAATTCGTCCATCACGAGGGACAGGATCTCCGAGGGGCGCATAACTACGCTATAACCTCCGGTTCGGAGCAAGGGCGAACTACGGGTAACACGTGGACGAGAAATTTGAATTACGACGAGAATTCTTTCTGCGACCTCCACCAAACCCATGGTCATTCCACCGTGAACTGCAAAGTTCTCGGCGCCAGACTGGCCGCAAAGTTAGTCGCGGGAGAACTTTCCGAGATATCAAGTGTCAAGGATCTCATCCGCGATTTGGACCGCGTCCCGAAGAATGACAAAAACGCGCAAACCCCACCTCAGGGAAATGAGTCGGGCGAAAGACGCGGACGAAGAGCAGACGAGAAGGGTAATGATGCTAACCGCCAAAAAATCAACATGATCATCAGCGAATCGCCATACTTTAACGACACCGTCTCGTCGATAAAATCCTACCAACGTAAAGCCGAAACCGGCTCGAGTTGGAAGGTACCGATGGACGATTCTCCGACAGGAGTAATCTCTTTCAACGATGCTGAAACCGGCGGAATCGACCAACCGCATGCCGATCCCCTTGTCATCGATTTGGTGATAAGCGATCTAGAGGTTGCTCGAATCCTGGTTGACACCGGAAGCACGGTCAACGTCATCTTCCGCAATACGCTAGCACGAATGGGAATCGACCTCTTGGAAGTCGAGCCAATTCCAAAACCGCTGACTAGTTTCTCCGGCGAAACGTCAATGACCCTGGGATCAATCCGACTACCGGTCGTCGCGAAAGAAGTGACGAAAATCGTTAACTTCGCGGTAGTCGATGTCCCGGCTATCTACAACGTGATTATGGGCACGCCTTGGATAAATTCCATAAAGGTTGTTCTGTCCACGTATCACTTAGGCATCAAATTCCTGACGCCTACAGGAGTCGCAGTAATTTGGGGATGCCAAAGACAATCGCGATCTTGCTTCCTGGCCGAACATAAGCTGAGGCAATTAGCGGTCGCGATCGTGAAACCAAAACGGGCAAAGGTCACGCCACCGCCCGCAGACGATGACCCAAAGCAAGCAACGGCCGAGAAACCAGAAGTTTCCGCACCCATCGCTTCTGCCCAAACGGAGGAGACAATCCCGGACAAAGACATCGATCCCGCGACTGAAGCGATCGAGAAGTCTACGACAGCCGAGTAAACACACTCGCGCAAACAATCAGAATTACGAGATGGCTTGATTTCCGAAAGGAATACGTAGGCAGCTCGCCTAAAGACGAGTTCAGCTATCCCCCCTTCCAAAGCGGGGGGGGGGGGGGGGGGGGGGGGGGGGGGGGGGGGGGGGGGGGGGGGGGGGAGTGGGTGAGTATACGAGTATTCGTATACTCCCGAAATTTTTTACAAAATTTCTTTTAGCTTTGTAATCGAAAAATTTTCGAAATTTTTAATAAAGACAAAGTTAGAATATCTCTGCTACCATCGAAAAACGCAAATCCGGAAAATCGCTTCCGCAGTAACAACTACTCAATCATTTTNGGGGGGGGGGGGGGGGGGGGGAGTGGGTGAGTATACGAGTATTCGTATACTCCCGAAATTTTTTACAAAATTTCTTTTAGCTTTGTAATCGAAAAATTTTCGAAATTTTTAATAAAGACAAAGTTAGAATATCTCTGCTACCATCGAAAAACGCAAATCCGGAAAATCGCTTCCGCAGTAACAACTACTCAATCATTTTATAAAAATTTGCATATCAAAATATTTTCGGAAAGAACGGGCGAGACGTCGCCTAAATTCTCGAAAGGAAATATTTCCCCAAAAGTCCGTCCGCGACTATAAAAACACGAACGCTCGGCCATTGGCCCCGTCGAGCACGCTAGCCGTCCTAAACAAACGCACTGACCTATCGGTCCGCATACATCCGACGAGGATAAAATAGCGCTATAAAAGAAATCCAAATTTTTGGTCAGCACTTCCGGGAAATTGTTCCCGGTGAGATGCTCGGTTCCAACCAAACGAATCGTATAAGCCGAGAACCTATCGCGGATTCTAAATCGGTATGGAATCAGGTTAAAATCACAACAGGCAAAACGAAAGCCGATTAGTCATCGCACAGCCTCAATCCGAAACTAAACCTAGGTCTTGCCCTAAACCCAGCACACTGGTCGCTAACGTCTCAAGGCATGAATCGAGATCCTAAAGGCATGTCTCTTCGCCCACATCTAAACACTCGCGAAAATCGAAATCTCCCGAGTTAACGAATCGGACGATTTACACCAAAGAGCTAGGTACGAGATGACAACTCGTATTCTTTCCTCTACATCTAACATAAAAAAACGTGTTTCATACTTAGAAAATATTTTCTTATTAAAAGCATCCGAATACACACCGCCCGGCGGTAGGGATTCAAAGCCACCAACGGCCAGTCCCGGAAAAACAACGACAAAATAAAATAAAAAAACTAAGAACATCACACATCGAAGTCATCAAAAGCAGACTGATCGACTTCGTCACCCATGTCTGCGATCTCAGGTCCGACTTCAACCGAATCCGGCGATACCACGATAGGGTCCCACTGATCCCACATAACCTTCCCAGGGTTGGCGGATCCGTTCTGCTTCTTCTCTCTCTTAGCTAGACGCTTCTCCTGCCTCGCAATCGCAGCCTCGTACGAATAGTCCGGATTCTGGGTAAGATGCAAACCCCCAACTACTCCCCGACACTCGCGGAAATTACCATTCGCTCTTTGCGCATCTTCAAATTCCGCATAAAGAGGCACGAACCGCTCGCGCCGAGCCATCAACTCCACAGCGACCTCTCTTTTGCCTGCCCTACGAGCACGGCGAGCCATCGCGTCGGAAAGTTCTAAGCTTCGACGGGATTCAGCTTCATACTCTTCTCTCACACGAGCGGCCTCCTTTGTAGCTAAATCCTGGGCACGGGAGAAACTGGCATCGATCTCCCCTCTGATACGAGCGGCGTCTGCCTCCTCTGCTGCAGCCCTGGATTCGGCCCTGCGAAGCTCCGCACTATTCGCGTTCACCGCCTCGCGCATAAAGCAAAGACCCTGCGGAACGGAACAAACATCCTTCGTAAAAACGTACGTACATAATTATAGTAAAGAATAGGCAAACCTTGTTGAAAAGCCTCGACGCTTTCGCAAACAGTGTGTCGGCTGGTCCTCGGGATGACGTCTCAGCCGGATCAAATTCGGAGGGCGAAAAATCAATAAGATCCTCGATATCAATATCTTCGTTAAATGCCCGACCATGGTCGACCGGAACCTCTCCATCCTGCGGAGATCTAGATCTTTCCCTCTCCTCCGCACCATCGTCCGCCTTAAGATCAGCATAATCGTTACAAGAAAAACCGGACGAATAATAGGCGGCGGCACGACGGATCCTTTTCGGAGAAAAAAATCCCCAATGAAGTGGGCCGCCGCGCAGA
This sequence comes from Eruca vesicaria subsp. sativa, assembly GCA_932364175.1. Taxonomy (NCBI): domain Eukaryota; kingdom Viridiplantae; phylum Streptophyta; class Magnoliopsida; order Brassicales; family Brassicaceae; genus Eruca; species Eruca vesicaria. Next base: position 201,905 of record CAKOAT010389599.1, read on the forward strand.
AGGTTCATAACCTTCGGAAACTCTTCAAGCATCGGCACCGGAAGGGCAGGCACTGCGAAACAAACGAGAAAGTTAAATCCTATATCTACTTAGATATGGGTATCGCGTTAATGAAATACCGTTTGTCACCCGCGCAGCCCTAATCAAAGGAATACAACTCTCCTCCACCGATTCATTGTCGATTTTGACATAAAAGAAACGGTAGATCCAGTCGTGATCATTCGAGGCAAGCCCGCCAACAACCGTCATGCCCCGTCGGGGGGCTAAGTAAAAACCATCCTTCCTCCCCTTGAATGTCAATATAGACAAAAGATAATCCGCGTCAAGGGACATACCGCGTTCATATCCCAACACCAGAATCCCGATAAGGTGCTGNGCCCGCCAACAACCGTCATGCCCCGTCGGGGGGCTAAGTAAAAACCATCCTTCCTCCCCTTGAATGTCAATATAGACAAAAGATAATCCGCGTCAAGGGACATACCGCGTTCATATCCCAACACCAGAATCCCGATAAGGTGCTGTAAGCCTTTAGGGCGTAGTTGGCCGAATGGTACTCCAAACCTGTCCAAGAATTCAAAAATGGCCCGAGGAATAGGGAACCATAGATGGCAGGTTAGCCAAAAGGCCTCATAGCACGTGAAATAACCCGGAGGCGGATCCCCGGCACTCATACCCTCGACAGGGATGCAAAACTGAACCGACTCGGGGATCGCACAGGTATTTTTCAAATATCTGAGAGAACCAACGGTACTCGTGCTCATACCAACCGCCCTCTTCCGGGGATTGTTTCTTTTCGGAACCCAGAAATTCGAAGGCGGCACCTCCGCGGCACTCACGGCTGAATGGTAGTCAGCGAACTCTTCCTTAGTCGTAGAGAAACGTCGAAAGACCGGCTTGGGAAGAGAACGGCCGCTGGAAGTATCAAGGTCGCTCGGATAAAAGATTGATGCATGAGCATTATCTGAAACTTTCCGTCCGAAAGACATGTTGGATGATCGAAAAAAAAAATGATCTAAAGGAGAAAGTAGAGAGAATTCTTCCTAAAACTTAAGCAAGTTATGGAGGAATGAATGAAAAATTTACAAAACTCACTCCATATACTTATAGGAAAGAATTTTACTATTCACCTTTGGACTTTTGGCCATTAAAGTTCCGCCTAATTCCACCAAACTCGCCAAACGAGCTCAATCCACTCGCAAGTATCTCACGATTCTTACGAGCTGGGGGGCTAACTGTTGGGGTCAAAATCGGTACGACGGAATTAATAGCCAAAACTTCCCGCGAAAATACAAAAAGAACAGTTTTATAAAACCCGAGGAGTTTTATAAAACTCAGAGTCATTTATAAAACTCGAAAGATCGTTTTATAAAACTCGAAGATCGTTTTACAAAACTCGAGAAATCGTTTTATAAAACTCGAGAATCGTTTTATAAGACTCGAAAGATCGTTTTATAAGACTCGAAAGATCGTCTTATAAAACTCGAAGATCGTTTTATAAAACTCGAAGATCGTTTTATAAAACTCGAGAAATCGTTTTATAAAACTCGAGAATCGTTTTATAAAACTCGAGAAATCGTTTTATAAAACTCGAGAATCGTTTTATAAAACTCGAGAATCGTTTTATAAAACTCGAAGATCGTTTTATAAAACTCGAGAAATCGTTTTATAAAACTCGAGAATCGTTTTATAAAACTCGAGAAATCGTTTTATAAAACTCGAGAAATCGTTTTATAAAACTTGAGAATCGTTTTATAAAACTCGAGAATCGTTTTATAAAACTCGAGAAATTGTTTTATAAAACTCGAGAATTTTTTTATAAAACTCGAGAATCGTTTTATAAAACTCGAAGATCGTTTTATAAAACTCAAAGATCGTTTTATAGAACTCAGAGATCGTTTTATAAATCGTTTTATAAAACTCGAAGATCGTTTTATAAAACTCAAAGATCGTTTTATAAAACTCGAAGGTCGTTTTATAAAACTCGAAGATCGTTTTATAAAACTCGAGAATCATTTTACGAAACCGCAAAAAACCGAAAAAGCCGTAAAACGCGAACTAGTCGCAACTAGTTCGCCCATCGGCGAACTAGGACAAGCTCGACTAGTTCGCCCATCGGCGAACTAAGCCGGCCCGGCTGAGTTCGCCGATGGGCGAACTAGGACAAGCTCGACTAGTTTGCCCATCGGCGAACTAAGCCGGACACTTCCCGGACACTCCACGTCTCGATTTCCTGCATTCCCGACTCGAAACATACGTCTTTCGACAAGGTCGCATTCTACACCACGGCCGAAATATCTCCCGTTCCATCTCGATCCGACTTACAGTTCGAGTTTTACGATAAAAACCGTAAAACTTCGTTTTCTCGGAAAGAACTCGAGCAAATCGTATAAAACGGTAACGGTTAAACGAAACACCGAACATTGCCTAAACTATATGATTTATTCAAGATTTCTCGTTGAAATCATAAAAAACGCGCTTTTAATAAAAAAACGCCGAGTAAGTCGTAAAAAACGTGTTTTTAATAAAAAGTCGAGTAAATCGTAAAATCTTGCGATTAACTCGAGAAATTTATTAAAAACGACGTCAGATCAGGAAACGATCCCGTAAAAAGTCGGAAAACGGTTTTTATCGCAAAACGGCCCGGAAGGACCTAAAACGCGATAAAAACCCATCTCGCGATTTCAACGGAATCAAACCCGCAGATTTGATATCGTTTTGACGGTTTACTCGCAGAAGGAAAATAAAAGTCAAGTTTAAAGATAAAAGGAAGGTTTGAAGAGAAATAGAAGATTTCCGCAGAAGAAAAGGAAGGATCGAGAAGAATGGAAAATTCCCGATTTAGTCAAATCTGGGCGAAATGGAAAGATCGGATAGTCAAGGCGAGGAGTATATAAATAGGAGGTCTAGGGCAGAAGCACATACACGAAATTCAGAGCTCTCACCACCAAAACTAGCATTTAGGAATATTTCTGTTTTTCTGTTAGCGAGCTGCGTCTCAATTAGGGTTTTCGTTCTTAAGCTTTTCGGCTACTCTTTTGTACCAGTTCTACGCAGATTCGGAATAAGAACCTCTTTGCTCTCTATTTCGTTTATTTTCATTCAAATTCTAAGTTATCGTTNGGAATATTTCTGTTTTTCTGTTAGCGAGCTGCGTCTCAATTAGGGTTTTCGTTCTTAAGCTTTTCGGCTACTCTTTTGTACCAGTTCTACGCAGATTCGGAATAAGAACCTCTTTGCTCTCTATTTCGTTTATTTTCATTCAAATTCTAAGTTATCGTTTTCTTATTTTTCGTTGTGCGGTTCTCGCAGATAGCCGGTTTCTCTGGAAACTTAGGGTTTTCCCGAAGTTTCCTTTTTTACGATTTATTTGACAGTGAGTGGAAATCGACACCCACATCGATCGACACTATTCATCTCCCGTCGACCGACACTGTTCACCCGAACACTGTTCATCGCGACACTGTTCATCCGAACACTGTTCAGCGCGACACTGTTTATCGAAACACTGTTCATCCGAACATTGTTCATCAAAACACTGTTCATTTAAATATTGTTCATCGAATGTCGAGCAACGTTACGAGCGTGGAGATAGAGAAGGACGAAAGGCTCATACTCAAGATCGATAAGAAGGATATCTGGCGAGACAAAGAAGGTCGCCCTCGCAGCAGCACAGAACAATTGATTAATGCAGAGGGTAATGTAATCCCTGATGTAATTGCTGTTGCTGAGATGAATACCTTTGATCTAAAATGGCAATGGTATGATTGGGGAAGTGAGTACCCTTTCCTAGGTTTTCCTCATCAAGATCCGAGATAACTTATCAAAAGACTTGAAGAGTTAGCCTCAGCAAGTGAGATCTTATCAAAAGACTCGAATGGAGTATATATATATCACTTTATCTGCAAGAGCTTCCCCTATTCTCTATTCGGAAGAGCTTTTAGCTGGTTCAGTAAGCTGCAGCCAAGATCTCTAACCTGTTGGGAGGACATAGAAGGCACCTTCCTAGGTGAATTTTTTAGCGAAGCTGTAGCAACTCGAAGTAAAAGGCTTGATTACATGGTGGATAAGGTGGAGAAAGGAATAATGATCAGTATTGATTAGATTATTGATTTTGTCTATAGCGAGCAGAATGAAAATTTGGAAACCTCGACCACTCATGACAAGAAGCCAAACATTCAAGTTCAACATGCAGAGGGATGAACTGAACAGAGAACAGCTAGTCAACCATAATACGGTTGAGGATGATGAACAACATGGATCTGGAGAGTCAGGCGTAGTAGAAGAAGCTGAAACAAGAGATCCAACTTTAGCATCGATCGACAGTAGTACCTCAGAATCAATCGATATCCGCACTTCAGAAACGATCGATACAGACTTTTGTCATCGATCGATACTTTCTACAATCCCTGATGTTGCTGCTATGAACGCTGAGACTGGACAACAAAGGGCGCTTAGAAACTTCAACAGGCCTGAGGATTTCTACGCTAAAAATTCTGCATTGCGTCGTTCAACATGCCAGAGCTCTGTCCCTGAGCTGCATCCTGCATAGATCTTTCTTGTAGGTCAGCATCCCTTTCATGGTCTTCCTCAAGAAGATGCCACTAAGCACTCAGAGGCATTCGAAGATTTAGCCTCGACCATCAAATGCAATGGAGTCTCTGAAGACTACTACTTTTGCAAATTATTTCCATACTCTCTTGTTGGGGATGCAACTCATTGGTTGAAGAATCTACCACAGGGATCTCTCACTGCTTGGAAAGGCATTGCAAACGCTTTTGTCAACAAGTTTCTCTATGATGCTGCAGCAAATCTAGAGATTGAGATGAGATCTATGCTGGAATATATGGTGGAGGATGATGAACAAGATGAGTTTGGAGAGGTGAGCAGCATAGAAAAAGTCGATATTAGTGACATAAGCTCATCATCGATCGATACCCTTACCACAACATCGATCGTCACCCCAACCTCATCGTCAATCGGCCCCAGTTCCTCCACAATGTTTGACACCAGTTCCTTAGCATCGATTGACAGTACGACTGCAGCATCGATCATCACCACCACCTCATCGATCGACACCAGCATCTCAGAATCTATCGATAAAGACTTTTTTCATCGATCGATACCACTTGAAATCCTTGAAAGTTCGAATTGTCCTCAGGACACTGCAAACTCGACACAGAAGAGCACTGATGTCTCAAGTTTTTCTCCTTCCCTGGATGTAAACATAGAGAATGGAGAGGATCTTGGAGATTTGGATTCAAGTAAAGAAGTTACTATAGAAGACTTCTTGGAGCTGAAGGAATGGCTTGAGGATATATATCTGAATTTGGAGCAGAAGCTTAATGACAAACAGAATGCTAAGCGGAAAGATGGAGAGACTTCATCAAAGGCTAGCATCGATCGACACCAACCTGATGAGATCGATTGATACCCTCCCTGCATCATTGATATACATCCACCTTACGGCATCGATCGACAGTCGCCATACATCATCGATCTACATACATCTGACTGCATCCATCGACACCCACTGTTTGTATCGATCGACAACCATGGTTGGATGAACTACCAGGATACATAGTCAAATTGGAACCAGTTGAGGAGATAATGAATAATTCTGAAGCCTCACCCATTACTATCCCTAAACATCAAGATCCACCTATTTGGACAGAAGAAGCTGATGGGTTTCACAAAAGAGTGAAAAGGATACATGATTCTGTTAAGATTATGGTTCCAAATGCGGTGTTTTAAGCTGAATCTCCTATTCCACCAGATAAAGGTCCACAACTGAGTTCTTACATAGAGGTATTGGATGATCATCAGCTCGTAAAAGTTTCACAGAGAGGGTTGAGATTTAGAGATGAAGTCGATAAAGCCCTAGCAGAAGAAGCATCAATCGACACTTACCCGACACCATCGATCGACATGATCAATCCACAATCGATCGACACTACCGTTGGTACATCGATCGACACCAGACGCGAATCAGAGCAGAATGAGTATGAAGTGTGTGGAAATAGTTTTGATGGAGATACCACCACGCATTCAGACAAGTCTGGGGGAAAAAAAGGGGAAAATTGGAAGAAGCGGAAACGAACCAAATGAGGTTCTCAGTTAGCATTGACTCCTTGCTTTTCAGATAGTATCAGAAAATTAAGAGTGTGCAGCAGATGTTTCTCACATCCATATGCAAAGCTTAAAGCACTCCTTATTGCTGAGATGATAGACAAAGGAAAAAAGTCTATGGAGGAGGCTTTCACACAAGAATGATAAAGCTTCAAATAGTAGATATTGAGACTTGAAATGGATCAAGTTCTCATTCTCATCCGGACTGAATCAGATCTCCAGAAATCTAGCTAATGACTAAAAGTAAGCACTGAGTGGGAGGCAACCCACTGTTAGGTAATTTTAAATATGGTTTTATTTTCATTTATTACTGATATTTTTTTTCTAAGAATTTCAGATAATAAAAAACATGAATGAACAGTAACGACGGTACTGTAGCAACGCACTATAGCAGAAAATCGGGAGTCACTGTAGCTGCGATCATTGTAGCGGAGTTACTGTAGCACCGCTACTGTAGCAGGATCACTGTTCATAAAAAAAACATTAATTGGTTTTATTAGTTGTTTATTACTAACCTTTAGATATTTAGTGTTTTATTTATGTCAGGTATTGGGATAAAGATTCAAGGAAGATGAGTTTGCATAAGAATCGACGATGACTAGCTAGCATCGATCGACAGAGCATCAAGAATATCGATCGCCACTTAACTATGTTGATTGTTACTCACATCAAAGCAGGTATACAGTCTTTCTTTGTTAAATATTTTCCTTATGGTTTATTGTCCCACCAATCTTATGTTGTATAACATTGGTCCCAGTGTTATTTAAGTCTGGGGGAGGTTCTGCTAACACTACAAGAAAACGCTTGATTACCGACCAACAGTTACGACCACGAAATGGTGGTCGTAATTTTACGTCTGTGTTACGACCAGTCACCAACAAAAACGATATTGGTCGTAAAACCGAAGTAAAATTGGGACCACAAATATTGGTCGTAAAGCAGAAGTGACTTAACCTCCAATTTAAGACCAAAAGAAAAAGTGGTTGTAAAGTAGAAGTCAGTTGACTACGGAATTACGACCAACTAATTAGCTTCGCATTAACTACCAAATTACATGCACGTGGTAGTTTATTCGAAGTAACATAATTTTGGTCGTAAATAGGGGGTAATATTCCCCACCTACCATTTCGAAATTTGCCTATAAATACAATCTCATATTCCATTTTTCAGATACACCAAAAAAAAATAAACAAGATTGTCCAAAAAAAAACGAAACAAGATAGAGTAAAAAATGTCTCGAGATATTTATGAGCTTCGAAGTTGGATGTATACACATAAAGATTCTGAGGGAAGAGTGACATCGGAGTTCCTCAACGGGGCAGAAATATTCATGTACCACGCCGGAAACACGTCTCTCACGAAGGAAACGGGTAAAATGTTTATGTCCATGTGTTAAGTGCAAGAATACAAAATTCGCTCTTAGTGAAACGGTTTGGAAGCATATAGTTAATAGAGAATTTACTCCATATTACTACATTTGGTTTCATCATGGAGAAGGTGATAGTATGAATGGAGCTAGTAATAGTAATCAGTTTGAAAATAATCGTAATAGAGAACAACATTTACCTTCGGAGCATCAGGTGGTAGATCATGATAGGATGCATGAAATGGTTACTGATGCATTTCGTGAAACAAATCCAGTAATTGCTGCAGAAGTAGAAAATGTAGAGGTGGGAGTAGAAAATGTAGAGGGACCTAACTTGGAAGCCAAAAGATTTTATGACATGTTAGCCGCTGCTAATCAGCCAATTTATGAAGGTTGTAGAGATGGTCTNGAAGTAGAAAATGTAGAGGTGGGAGTAGAAAATGTAGAGGGACCTAACTTGGAAGCCAAAAGATTTTATGACATGTTAGCCGCTGCTAATCAGCCAATTTATGAAGGTTGTAGAGATGGTCTTTCTAAGTTATCATTGGCAGCTAGGATGATGAATATCAAAACTGATTATAACTTACCTGAAGTTTGTATGGATGCATTGGCGGAGTTGTTTAAAGAGTATTTGCCTGAAGATAATGTGAGTGCTGAATCTTATTATGAGAGTCAGAAACTGGTTCATAGTCTTGGCTTACCTTCAGAGATGATAGATGTCTATATAGACAACTGTATGATCTTCTGGAGGAAAGATGCAGAGTTGTTGGAGTGACGATTTTGTAAGAAGCCACGATATAAACCGCAAGGACTTGGACGAACTAGGGTACCGTACCGGCGGATGTGGTACTTACCTATTACGGATAGGGTGAAGAGATTATATCAATCTGAAAAGACTGCGGCAGCGATGAGATGGCATGCAGAACATACTCAGAAGGACGGCGAGATCAATCATCCCTCAGATGCAAAAGCGTGGAAACACTTGAATTTGGTGCACAACGATTTTGCAAGCAACATTCGCAATGTTTATCTTGGATTATGCACAGATGGATTTAGTCCTTTTGGAATGTCTGGAAGGCAATACTCACTTTGGCCAGTCATCTTGACGCCATACAACCTACCACCAGAGATGTGTATGCAAAGGGAATTCCTTTTCATGAGTATATTGATTCCTGGGCCTAAGCATCCAAAGCGATCCCTCGATGTTTTCTTACAACCTCTGATAGAAGAATTGAAATAATTGTGGTCAACAGGGATGGAAACATATGATTGTTCAACGAGAACCAACTTTACAATGCGAGCCGTTCTTCTGTGGACTGTCAGTGACTTTCCAGCATATGGGATGCTATCAGGTTAGACTACACATGGGAGACTAGCGTGTCCTTATTTTATGAGAAGCACTACCGCATTTCAACTGAAGCATGGTAGGAAGACGTCTTGGTTTGATGAAAATCGGAAATTTCTCCCTCTTAGCCATCCGTATCGACGAAACATAACGTTATTCAAGGCAAAAGTGGTTGTACGGGACACCGCACCTCCTTATTTATTTGGAGAGGGAATTGAGAAAGATATCGATTACTATGGTGCACAAGAAACAATCAAGAGAGGAGGTAATTGGCATACTCCTGCAAATATGGCTGATGGTTACGGTGCACAACATAACTGGCACAAGAAGAGTATATTCTGGGAACTTCCATACTGGAAGGATTTATTGTTGCGACACAATCTAGATGTGATGCATATAGAGAAGAACTTCTTTGAGAACATCATAAATACATTACTGAATGTACCCGGGAAGACAAAAGATAACAAGAACTCGAGGTTGGATTTGCCTGGGTTATGTTGTAGGAG
>CAKOAT010389822.1:0-11341 GCA_932364175.1 Eruca vesicaria subsp. sativa
CCTGCGTCTTTTTCGTGGTCCTTGAGCTTGGCTCGTCCCATGGTGATCTGGAACGCTTGCAGGTGCGCTTTGGGATCGGACGTCCCGTCGTAAGTTGGCACCTTAAGCTTTCCGGGATCGGGCAGTTTGATCTCGGTGATACGGGCCGTGAAAGGCGTTTTCCGAGACTCGTACAGTAGCCGATCGATCTCGGGTGCGGTGCTGGTAGCGTGGTGAATCTGAGATTTCACCGCTTTTACCGCTGCGGCCGTTTTGGTGATGTATTCGCGGAGATCGCGAATCTCGGTCTGATTGCTAGCAGTTTTCCGACCTTGTCGGCGTTTGCTGCGAGTGACCGGAGATCGCTCCTCGGCGGTTTTTGCGTATCACGCGAAGTCGAGTTCCCCTTCGTCTCCAGTAAAGGAACGTTCGGGAGACGACTCCGGTTGAGGACTGCGAGTTTTTCTTCTCCTAGGATGGACGTCGGCGTCTTCGTCTGTCGAGTCGGCCTGGTCGCTCGTTTCCAAGTTGACCCTTTCGATGCCGTCGCCTTCGGTCTCCTGTTCGCGAATAGGAGATTTTTCTGATTCGTTCAGCGTCGTGTCAGGGTTTTATTTTCCGGAATCCTTTTCCGGTACGTTTCCCTGATCGATTCTGGGACGATCCGTAGGAGCGCCGAAATCGAGTCTCCTTCCGCGGATTTTGGTAGTTCCGCGGGGGCGAATCGCTTTGGTTCTCGCAGTTAGGGTTTCGAGCCGTTTTGCGAGCGAACCAATGAGCTTTTCCTGCTCTTCCGATTTTTTGTTAAACTTGGAAAGCATCTTTTCGAAGGTCTCGGCGTTAGCGTTCGTAGCATTGGCCACAGGCGCGTCTTTTGGTAGTGGTGTTTCAACTTTGTCGCGTTCGTTGCGAGTTTGGCTGTCACCAGCCATCGTTTCTTCGTTGGACATGTTGCGGCTACGGTGTAAGATAGATCCGACCCCCCCCTCCTTCTAGCGCCAAACTGTGGGTGTCGAAATCCACTCACTATCAAATAATCGTAAATAAGGAAACTTCGGGAAAACCCTAAGTTTCCAGAGGAACCGGCTATCTGCGAGAACCGCACAACGAAGATTAAGATAACGAGAAAAATTAGAATTTGAATTAAAATAAACGAAATAGATAGCAAAGAGGTTCTTATTCCGAATCTGCGTAGAACTGGTACAAAAGAGTAGCCGAAAAGCTTAAGAACGAAAACCCTAATTGAGACGAAGCTCGCTAACAGAAAAACGGAAATATTCCTAAATGCTAGTTTTGGTGGTGAGAGCTCTGAATTTCGTGTGTTGCTTCTGCCCTAGACCTCCTATTTATATACTCCTTGCCTTGGCTATCCGATCTTTCCATTTCGCCCAGATTTGACTAAATCGGGAATTTTCCATTCTTCTCGATCCTTCCTTTTCTTCCGCGGAAATCTTCTATTTCTCTTCAAACCTTCCTTTTATCTTTAAACTTGACTTTTATTTTCCTTCCGGGCCGGCTTAGTTCGCCGATGGGCGAACTAGTTGATCACTTCCTAGTTCGCCCATCGGCGAACTAAGCCGGGCCGGCTTAGTTCGCCGATGGGCGAACTAGTTGCGACTAGTTCGCGTTTTACGGCTATTTCGGTTTTTTGCGGTTTCGTAAAATGATTCTCGAGTTTTATAAAATGATCTTCGGATTTCATAAAACGACCTTCGAGTTTTATAAAACGATCTTCAAGTTTTATAAAACGATCTTCGAGTTTTATAAAACGATTCTCGAGTTTTATAAAACGATTTCTCGAATTTTTATAAAACGATCTTCGAGTTTTATAAAACGATGTTCGAGTTTTATAAAACGATTCTCGAGTTTTATAAAACGATTTCTCGAGTTTTATAAAATGATTTCTCAAGTTTTATAAAACGATCTTCGAGTTTTATAAAACGATCTTCGAGTTTTATAAAACGATTCTCGAGTTTTATAAAACGATTTCTCGAGTTTTATAAAACGATCTTCGAGTTTTATAAAACGATCTTCGAGTTTTATAAAACGATTCTCGAGTTTTATAAAACGATTTCTCGAGTTTTATAAAACGATTTCTCGAGTTTTATAAACGATCTTCGAGTTTTATAAAACGGTCCTTAAGTTTTATAAAACGACTTCTCAAGTTTTATAAAACGATCTTCGAGTTTTATAAAACGATCTTCGAGTTTTATAAAGCGATCTTTCGAGTTTTATAAAACGGTCTGCGAGTTTTATAAATGACTTTGAGTTTTATAAAACTATTCCTCGGGTTTAATAAAATTGTTCTTTTTGTATTTTCGCGGGGAGTTTTGGCTATTAATTCCGTCGTACTGATTTTGACCCCAACATCAAGCGCATTGAAGAGAACATGAGTCTAATGGCTAAGTATTTCAACAAGATGATCAAAAGAGTTGAGAAGGGGAACTATCGCAATAGCAACCGGTTTCAAGGAAGAGAAGGGGATCGTCCCTCTGGACAACAGAACAGAAGTGAAACTGGTAGAGGAAACCGCAAGATAGACGTGAAATGTCATGAATGTGAAGGATTAGGTCACTTTCGGAGCGAGTGTCCTCTAGCTAAAAGAAAAGAGCTTAAGTGCATTGAGTGTAAAGGTTTCGAACATACAAGGAGTGAGTGTCCCAACAACCTGAAGAAAGATAAAGCTCTTTTGTCCTTCAGTGATACCGAATCAGAAAGTGAGAGTGATGATGAAGAACTAATGCTTAACTTTGTTGCTCGTGTGGAACAAGATAACACTCAAGATATTCTTTCAACTTCAGATTCAGATTCAGACAATGATGACGACAGGAAAGACTTGGATCTGAAGTCAGAGTTCAAGAGCCTCTTCGACAAGCTTACAGAGTTGAGTCTTGAAAATTTGCAGCTGATCAAAGACAAAGCGATGCTTAAGGAACAAGTCAACATACTTGAACTTGATACACCAAGTACTGGAGGAAAGAATTCAGCAGGTATCTTGCAAACTGAGAAGAGCCCTAATATACAGATCCTTGAAAGAACTGTCACGGATCAGGCCTATTCCTTGAAGAATTTAGAGACCAAGTATGATCAAGCTATGGTACTGCTGAATGAGGAACTTGAGAAGAGCCGCTTACTAAAAAGGGACTTGAACGACAACTACAAGAAGATGAGGATGCTCAACAATGGATCAGATACGTTGGATCACATTCTCTCACTCGGACAAAACCCAAAGTTTGCCATGGGATTAGGTTATCAAGGATATCGAGGTTCAAGCAGCAAAGATGTAACAGACGTAAGGTTCGTTAGAAGTGGAGCTTCAAGAACAACAACTGAGGTAGAGAAAGAAGCCGCACCCCAGAAGACAGCTGAGAAATCGACGAAAAAACAGCTACCACACAGGCGCAATGGATGTCATTTTTGTGGTAAACAAGGACACAGAGTTGCATACTGCTACTTTCGAAAAGCTCAATATCAACGAGCATGGTCACTCCACAAATGTTACATTGAACCAAGCCGGATTGGACATGTCTGGATTGCCAAAACCGATCTGTATCCTAACTTCAAAAACAGAACACCAACTCCTTCCAAGGTGATTGAGAAAGAAGTTTATCAACAGAGACCAGGAAAAGAAATTGCGTGTAATATGGTGGTAATTGAAGAGTATTGCAAAGAAGACAGTGTCTCAGCTCCAAGTCTCGCCAAGGTAGCATTCACCTTCACAAAAGAACACACTGTTATTGAGATACCATGGTACGTCGATAGTGGTTGCTCAAGGCATATGACAGGGAATGAGAAATTCTTAACAATCATGGAACCGATCAAGGAAGGAAGAGTAATATTTGGTGATGGTGGTGAAGGCCGAATCCGTGGAGTTGGTCATATGGAGAGAGCTGACCTTCCAAGACTTAGAAACGTGTACTATGTAGAAGGACTCAAATCGAATCTCATTAGCATCAGCCAGCTGTGTGACGAGGGTCTTCAAGTCATCTTCAACAACAGAGAGTGCCAAGCAGTTGATCCACAAGGAAACCTTGTTATGTGTGGATTTCGATCAAACAAAAACTGTTACTTTTGGAAGCCACCGAGAAAGTGTCTGTGAGTAAAAGACTCGCAGATTGACTTATGGCACAGAAAACTTGGACACATGAATACAAATGGCCTCTCAAGACTCGTGCGTGCAGAGGTAGTTCGAGGTGTTCCTAATCTTGAAGATCACTCTGACACTGTGTGTGGTGCTTTTTGCCAAGGTAAACAAGTCAAAGTACAATTAAACAGGTATCTCAGATTCACTCTAAATCTATCTTAGAATTGATTCATATGGACCTTATGGGTCCTATCTCACCTGAAAGTATTGCTGGAAAGCGATATATTTTTGTTTTAGTTGATGATTTTTCCAGGTTTACATGGGTAAGATTCTTGAGGAATAAGTCGGATGCAATTGAGAGCTTCATGATTCTAGCACTTCAACTCAAACAAGAGAGAGGTGGAATTGTCAAGATTCGAAGCGACCATGGAGGAGAATTTCAGAATGATCAGTTTGATACATTCTGTGAAGATCAAGGCATTCAACATCAATATGCAGCACCTCGAACACCTCAGCAAAATGGAGTAGTGGAGCGCAAGAATCGAACACTCTAGGAGATGGCTCGTGCCATGCTAGCAGGAAACAGAGTACCTTCCGGATATTGGGCCGAGGCTATCAACACAGCATGCTACATCATCAACAGAGTATATGTGAAGCCTAAGACTAAGACAACACCTTACGAGATACTCAAGGGAAAAACGCCAAATCTCAGCTATTGTCATGTCTTTGGTTGTCTTTGTTATATCCTAAATGACAAAGATCACCGAGGAAAGTTCGATTTACAAGAGTGATGTGGGAATGTTTCTTGGCTACTCAACAAACAGCTCAGCATATCGAGTGTACAACTCAAAGACCAAAACAATTGAAGAGAAGGTAAATGTTGTGTTCGATGATAGAGTTGGTTTCTATCAAGACGGTGTAACACAGCGAAGTGTGTGTGTTCCACAACTCGGCAACAAAGAAGAGAACAGAAACATCGGTTCATCAGATAACACTGATATACAACAAGACACTTCTCAAGAACCGGTCAAAGTACACAAAAATCACTCATCAGATGATGTCATTGGAGGTTTGCTTGATCCTAGAGTAACTAGGAAAAAGCAAATCGATTTCAAGGAAATGGTCAAGCTTGCTTGCCTCATGGCTGAGATGGCTAAGGAAGATTGCTTCATTTCACAAACCGAACCAAAGACCTTGCAAGAATCACTAGATGACGAGTTCTGGACAGCCTCAATGCATGAGGAGATGGAACAGTTTGTGAGACTTCAAGTATGGGATCTAGTTCCGAGACCAGAAGGTGTTAATGTTGTCGGTACCAAGTGGATATACAAGATCAAGACTTATGAGAATGGTAATCCGATTAGAAACAAGTCAAGGCTGGTTGGACAAGGCTATTCGCAGATTGAAGGAGTGGACTTCGATGAGACCTTTGCACCAGTAGCTCTCCTTGAGTCTATCAGACTCTTGTTTGCAATCGGTCGTAAGTTGAGAATCAAGCTGTATCAGATGGATGTTAAGAGTGCCTTTCTTAATGGTCTGTTACAAGAGGAAGTCTACGTAGCACAACCTAAAGGGTTTGAGGATCCACACTTTCCAGATCATGTGTATCGTCTAAAGAGGGCACTCTATGCCCTGAAGCAAGCTCCAAGGGCATGGTATGAGAGATTAGCTCAGTTCTTGATCTCGGCAGGCTTCAACAGAGGTTGGGTGGACAAAACACTATTCACTCAGCATGATGAAGGCAATCTCCTTGTGGTGCAAGTGTATGTAGACGATATCATCTTTGGAAGCACTTCGAAGACATTGGTTGATGAGTTTGTGAAGACTATGACGCGGGAATTTGAGATGAGTATGGTGGGAGAGCTCACGTACTTTCTTGGCTTACAGATAAGACAGATGGAGGATGGAATATTTGTCTCTCAAAGCACCTATGCTAAGAATCTGGTGAAAAGGTTTGGGATGCAAACCAGCAAGACTGCTAGAACTCCGATGAGCACAACAACCAAGTTATCACGTGATGAGGCAGGACAAAAGGTTGAGGAGAAACTATACAGAGCCATGATAGGTAGTCTTCTCTATCTCACTGCTAGCCGACCAGACTTGTGTCTGAGTGTCGGGATTTGTGCTCGATACCAGGCAGCTCCCAAAGAATCACACCTAAAGGCTGTAAAACGTATCATCAAATATGTTAAAGGGACACTAGGTTTTGGACTTCATTATACCTTCGAAACTAATATAAACCTTGCAGGATATTGTGATGCAGATTGGGCAGGTTGTGTTGATGATCGGAGAAGCACTTCTGGTGGTTGTTTCTTTATTGGTAACAACATGGTGTCTTGGCACAGCAAGAAGCAAAACTGTGTGTCTCTCAACAGCTGAAGCTGAGTACATCGCCTTGGGAAGCTGTTGCACTCAGCTTCTCTGGATGAGACAAATGCTGGTGGACTATGGTATTACTTCTGATCCCTTATTAGTCCATTGTGATAACATGAGTGCTATAAATCTATCTAAGAACCCTGTGCAACATTCTCGTACTAAGCATGTAGATCTTTGACACCACTTTGTTCGTGAATTGGTTGAGTTAAAACTTGTAGTCATTGAACATGTTTCTTCTGAGAATCAACTTGCTGATATTTTCACAAAGCCTGTTGATTTTAATAGCTTTTTGGGTCTCCGAAAAGCTCTTGGAATCTTTGATCTTCAGCAATGAAGAAAGCTGCTCTGAAGAGAAGGTAAGGTCATATTGAAATCGGATGTGTCTAAGGTACCTTCTCCCCTAAAACCTTATAGTAACAATTTGTCTAGTTAGAGTCGAGATACTGTTTTACAAGTTGTCACAATCACACTGTCTCGTAGTGAAGGACAGTCACTTTGGATCAGGATGCTACAACATTTTGACACTGAGGAATGATCACTGTCTGGAGTGGATGGAGAAATCACTAGTCATGTCGTGTGTAACACACCCGATAATGTGTGTTACACAACGAACTCCTGATCTCACAGGAGTAAGGCCTAAAATGATGAGTACTCGTTCTGAATCAGGGTGCCACAACACTTTGTCTTTTGGTGACAATCACTGCTTTGATTAGGCAGAGACTGTTGTCTCTGAGGATTAAGGTTAAGAAGTAGAAGAAGGATCGTTCAAAAGGCCTGAAGTGATAAGCACTCATCGTGGAATAGGGTATTACCATACTCTATGTCTATGTTGATCATTGTTTTGATCAGGCAGGGACTGAAATATGTTCTTGTTGCTCATAAAAAAATAAAATAAAATAAAATAAAAAATGTGTTTGAAAAAGATTCACTGAAGTTGCAGAGGTGAACATCAATAGACATGACTGGTGGTTTCAGAAGTGTGTGAATGTGATTTACTTGTGAGATAGGAGCTTGATTATCTAGCTAGATGAATCCATTTGTGACAGCTACTCGGCTGAGAAATAGCTACAGATTAGAGTTACTATATTGATTTCTATTCGTTCTTTTTCTTGATGGTTACCTAGACATGTGCGAGAGTAGATGTGAACTTGCAATCTTGTTGAAACAGCAGTTAGAAGCGTGTAAATAAATTGTCTTGCAATTGTTAGTGCATAATTAAAGTTGGTTCTTAGAATAGGCATGTTTGATTAAGACTAGAAGGTCTCACTGACACAACATATGTGTTTTGCTTTGAATGTGATCACAGAAGTTCAAGTATAAAAAGAACACTCGGTTAAAAAGGACTAATGGGCTGGTTAAAAGTTCTGTCTCAAAATGGGCCTAATAGGACACTAATGGACCTTGCAAAAGGAGTTGTTTTTGTTTTTGTCTCTCATTAGGTCATCTCTCGCCGCCGTACACCCTCTCTCTCTCTCGATCTCACTCAACATGCATAAGCGAACGCGTTCTCGTCAAGGGGCATCTACCTCTCTCCAAACTCATTCCTCCAATCCGAACTCTAGCACTCCGAAGAAATCTCACTCTGAATCCGGTGAATCAAGCCGGCGTCGATCGTGTGAACCTATCTCCTTTCTTCCCAAAGAGCCACGATATGAAGAAGGTCGACGTTTGTTCGAGGAGACACTCCTAGAAGACCCAGAGAGTTACCAACCTCCGGCGGAACCATACAGTCCTCTGTTCGCAACCGAGGAAGCTTATCAACGATATCTGAAGTTTGCTGATAAGAAGTTCATCAATCATCAGTACCTTCCTCTTGATGATGAGAAGCTGCAGGAGGTCAAAAATGTTGTGATTCACTCTGGTATGATCTACACAGCCATTGATGGTGAGCCGTATGTCCCTGATCTTGTGTGGGAGTTCTTAGCAAATCTCTAAGATGCTTCGAATGTCCGGAATGGTGGTGGTGTTGCTGTTTATGTGCGTGGAGCCATGTATGAGTTGTCTCCAAGCATAATTGATTTGATGTATGCTCTGAGCCCCGGAGATCCTAACTACGACATGTACTCCGAGAACCTGGATACTGTGGTCACTTTTCTCACTGAGGGACGTCATCAAAGGTGGGAAGGAATGTGCTCGAAACTTCTCACATCAGACAATCAAGTGTTGTACAAACTCTGTTGTACAAATTGGATGCCTACAATGAACTACACACGCATGCATCCAGATCGCCTCAGGTTCCTCTACGCACTTCATCACAACAAGCGAGCTGACTTTGGTATTATTGCATATGAACAGCTCATGGATATGGCTCACTCAGCTGATGATCGTAAGAGAAGAACTGTGGGAACCGAAATCCACACTGTCGATTTTCCATCAAATATGGAAACTTAGGATGAAACCCTAATTTTCCCGAGGTCCTGGATCTTTGCGAAAATCACTAAAACAAACGAATTCAAAATAATATGGATGAACAATAAAGAACAGAGAATAAGAACTTGTGCGAAAGCTTTTATTAAATTAGAAACAACAACTGTTACAAGAAGAATTGAAGAACTTAGACGTCGAAACGTTCTAAGGATCTGAATTGCTAGTCTAAACGCTAAGTCCTAAACCCCTAAGCTAACAGCCGTCTTTTTTAGGTCTAATTTTCGTCCCCCTCTTCTGCCCTACGCCTCTGGTTTATATACTCCTTGCCTTGACAGTTCGATCTTTCGATTTTGCCGGATTTGAGTATTTCGGGAATCTTCCATTTTTCTCGATCCTTCCTTTTCTTCTGCGGAAATCTTCTATTTATCTTCAAACTTGCCTTTATTTTCCTTCTGAGAGTAAATCGTCAAAACGTTATCAAATCTGCAGGTTAGATTCCATTGAAATCGCGAGATGGGTTTTTATCGCGTTTTAGGTCCTTCCGGGCCGTTTTGCGATAAATCCGTTTTCCGACTTTTTACGGGATCGTTTCCTGATCTGACGTCGTTTTTAATAAATTACTCGAGTCAATCGCAAGGTTTTACGATTTACTCGACCTTTTATTAAAAACACGTTTTTTACGACTTACTCGGCGTTTTTTATATAAAAACGCGTTTTTATGATTTTAACGAGAAATCTCGAATAAATCGTATAGTTTAGGCAATGTTCGGTGTTTCGTTTAACCGTTGCCGTTTTATACGATTTCCTCGAGTTCTTTCCGAGAAAGCGAAATTTTACGGTTTTTATCGTAAAACTCGAACGGTAAGTCGGATCGAGATGGAACGGGAGATGTTTCAGCCGTAGTTTAGAATGCGACCGTGTCGAAAGACGTGAGTTTTGAATCGGGGATGCGGGAGATCGAGGCGCGGGATATCCGAGAAGTTTTTAGTTCGCCCATTGGCGAACTAAGCCGGGCCGGCTTAGTTCGCCCATGGGCGAACTAGTTGAGTGATTCCTAGTTCGCCCATGGGCGAACTAGTCGTGACTAGTTCGCGTTTTACGGCTGTTTCGGTTTTTTGCGGTTTCGTAAAACGATTCTTCGAGTTTTATAAAACGATTCTCGAATTTTATAAAAACGATTCTTCGAGTTTTATAAAACGATTCTTCGAGTTTTATAAAAACGATTCTTCGAGTTTTATAAAACGATTCTTCGAGTTTTATAAAACGATTCTCGAGTTTTATAAAACGATTCTAGAGTTTTATAAAACGATTCTCGAGTTCTATAAAACGATTCTCGAGTTCTATAAAACGATTCTTCGAGTTTTATAAAATGATTCTTCGAGTTTTATAAAACGATTCTCGAGTTTTATAAAACGATTCTCGAGTTTTATAAAACGATTCTCGAGTTTTATAAAACGATTCTCGAGTTTTATAAAACGATTCTCGAGTTTTATAAAACGATTCTCGAGTTTTATAAAACGATTCTCGAGTTTTATAAAACGATTCTCGAGTTTTATAAAACGATTCTCGAGTTTTATAAAACGATTCTCGAGTTTTATAAAACGATTCTCGAGTTTTATAAAACGATTCTCGAGTTTTATAAAACGATTCTCGAGTTTTATAAAACGATTCTCGAGTTTTATAAAACGATTCTCGAGTTTTATAAAACGATTCTCGAGTTCTATAAGACGATTCTCGAGTTTTATAAAACGATTTTGAGTTTTATAAAATCACTTTTGCGGAAAGTAATGATCTCCCTTTTACAGAAGCTATCGCAGACGTTGATTTCGAGAGTACGGTTTTCGACACCAACAGTTAGCCCCCTAGTCCGCAATTTCTTGAGGAAATTTTGCGGTCGGATGAAGTTAGGTTTTAATCGGAATCTACGGCAGAGATTCGTCTTATTACGAGGGAGAGCTCTTCTTTTTCTATAAGTATTGGATCATTACTTCTCATATCTTCCATCTTTCAAGTTTCTCTCCAACTTCTCTCTAGAAAAATTCTTAAGATGTCTTCTTCCCAAGGTGATCAGCAAAACCGTGAGGTCCCATCCAGTGACAATCCTCCGGCATATCCGCAGGATGCTCGGATTTCCGAGTTTCTCTTGTTTCAAGACGAGATGGATCGTAGCGACGCTGAGGAAGATGCCGTGTCGAGCGACGTACCCCCAGTGGATTCGTCCGTCCTTGCAAGAGAAGTCAAGGCTATTTTGGACGAAACGGCGGATGCGGTAGTGGGCTCCTCGGCGGGTGTTGCCACTGAACTGTCGAGTGCGCCACTCCTTGCAGCCGAAAACCTCACTGTTTCCGCTGAGGTCGGACTAGCTGTAGCCCCCACCATGATAGAGTCAGTCGTGTCTCCAGCCGTGATCAAACCGGTCGTGGCTCCTACCGCCGTTGAATCAGTTACGACTCCTGCCGCAGTTGAACCGGTTGCAGCTCCCACTGCGGTTGATCCAGTTACGATTCTGGGACCTCCTGCTCCGGTTAAGAGGGT
>CAKOAT010390710.1:0-38091 GCA_932364175.1 Eruca vesicaria subsp. sativa
GGATTGGTTTCGTTGGCTGAGCTTAGATAAGTTAACCTGAGATTGTCTACATTCATATTCTCACCTTAATGCTTGCATCGAATTGATCACTTGTTGCATGAACCAGGATTAATTGATTTAGCTAACCGTTAATTAATAATCTGATACGAATTGAATGAGCTTAACATCCCTAGTCAGCGAGAGTAGATACTAGGGTGTTTCGTGAACTTATCGGACTTGATCTCTAAAGCTTGCTGACTTGTCTTGTTCCAAACGACAGTTTAGGTATCAAGCAAGTCAGCAAAGGTATTCAATACCACGACAGTGGGTTGATTCAAACAGAGTGATCCGAGTTTGGACTCGTGAATATTGAACTTGAATAGCAGCTCGGCTAGCGAATTCCCTTCCCGCTAGGAAACCCTAGACTAGCGCTTTTAAACCTCTTGAAAACAACCTTCGTTTGTTACTTGTCTTTTAAGTTATTTCTTTTACCCTTAAAACCCCCTCTTGTTTTAGCTATATTTTGATCCCATAAAGATAAAGTGTAGGCTGGTCCTCTGGAATTGAATCTAAATATATTACAACTACACTGTTAACTTGACAGTAGACAAAGATCCAATTTTAGTGTATCATGCTCCTATATGGAACTTTTGGGAGAGCATTTGCAGTTAGAATATATAAATCTTTTTAAATAATAATATAAAACTAATTTATTTTTATTTAATAATATAATAATATATATTTTATAGTCAAAAATAAATTTATACTTTAAAATTAAAAATTGCAATGAAATATTTCAAAATTTTTTCAAAGAACAATATTTCTCATTTAAATATAATATAATTTATATAATAACATATATCGTTCATTATTTTTAATAAAAAACATAACATAATATATATTTATATATTACATATATAAACATATCTATACTATTTAGACACTAATAAATAAATTATATAACATATATTAATTTTTATGATAATTTTATATATGAATCATTTACTGCTCTATCAATAAATAAATAATAATAATTTATATAAAAATTATATAATTAATTAATTTATTTAATAATATGAAAATTATATTTATATCCATTTTAAAAAAAATACTTTTAACATAAAATTTACATTTTAGATAATAATATTTCACATATAAACTATAATATAATTTATATAACGAACAAAATTCATAATTTTTACTAAAAATATATTATTAATATATTTTATAAATATATAAATATTATTTAAAAATAAATGTATTATTATACATTATTATGATACTCTTAAAAATGTATGCTGCTTCTGCTCTTCCAATCACTTTATTAAAAAATTTAATGAAAGCATACATCTTCTGCATCATACTGCTTACATAGCATACTGTTACTGCTTTATCATTTGCTGTACCAATCGAAGCCTAAGTCTTACTAGAGCTTCACCGAGTGGGTGTACATTTTTACTAATTTATATTTTCTTTTTATATTATATAAATTAACTAATTATATTTAAAATTTAAATGAATATGATTTCATATTTATATTTTGATCATGGTTTTTGATCTATGTATGTATTAACATTTGTAAGAGCATAAAAGTGTGAAAATCATTATTTTGATCATGATTTTTATTTCTTATATTTTTATCATGTTTCTAACTCGTATATTTTATTTAAGTAAAGTATAAAAAAGTAAAATTATAAATACATATATTGGGTATGCTAAATCAAAAAATACATTAAATCAGTTATAAAATTTTATTTATAGATAAGCTAAATTATAGATTATGTTTCCCTCTATAAAAAGGAATGAGCACTAATTTTTAACAAATGATTCAGTTTTTAATAGTAAAAAATAAGCTTAAATATTGTATATATATAAAAAAACAATAGTTTATTAAGAATATAAATAGTGTTAATCAAAAATATGCAAGCACTTAACAATAACTCCTTAAACAATACAAATAAAACACATAAATAAAATTTTACATTAAATTTGAAAAACAGTTTTAATGGTGTATGTATTAGATTTATATTGGTGAGAATAAAAGTTTGTTCAAACAAAGGAAAAAAATAATGTTGGGTGAGTGATCATAGAGACAAATGTAGCTTACATTTTACATAAATAATTTATCTGTATTATTGATGTGCATTAACGTTAATAGTAATGGTATGATGTAGTTCAAAAAAATATAGCTGTGCAATATATAAATTTAATTTAAGAAATATTTTACTAATTTTAGAAAATATATGGAAGACATAATGAGTAATTGTTATTGTATTAATTTTGGATAAGACAAAATATCCATAAATATAATTTCATTTAATACATCAGTAGCATGGCAATGTAAATATAGTGAAAAATTAAGGGGCAATCTAAATTTGTATTCCCATTTTAATAGATTAGATGTAATATAAAAATGTGGAGATCCTAAGATCACGATAATGGTATATTTTTGAGAATTTCTGACATTTAAACTTGTACACAAATTATGGACAATCAATTCCGAAAATATAGCAGGCTTGATTGAAGCACCACATCAAAATCGCCATCGCGGAAGAAAAATCCGCTAACCATAAAAAGAAAGTCGTTCAGAGATCAATTATGATACCAAAAAAAAAATATCTCTCCTTCTGAATGATCGACGTTTGGTAAGAGGGTTAGACATAATTCTCTCTCTCTACATAAGAGAGGGGGCATCAGAATATGTGATGCTTCTAAATTAAGAATATACTAGGATTTAAACTCAACGCGTATAATATTTTTCTATTGTACTTATTTTATTTATCAAATCAAGATAAGTGAGATGTTCTTACTTATATTAAAATTGGTTTAAAAATTAATTGAAGTAAATTTCAGGTTGCTAATGTATTATGGTTTGACTCAATTTAATGATAAATATAAATGTTGATCGTGTATAGTCTAATTCTTTTGTTACATTTATTTGAATCAGTTTATTAACATTTTTCTATATTGTGATGTAAAGTTGGCTAGAACAATCGGGTTGTTATTATTATTGTTGTGATATATGATATATGTCAATTTTGGTAGAACCATTTAAAATTTAAATGATAACATTTTACCAGTTGATAAAAATAGGAAACTAAGTTAATAAATTAAATATTTTGTTCACATAACAAAATAATATTCTAAATAACTATTGACCATTTTTTTATCTTAGGCTATCTACATTGGTTCTATTTTTTCAACACCCTATTTTACACTTTATCCTAACACATCACTTTCTCTTTCATCCACATATACATCAAATATTTTTTATTTCAGAAAATTTATCTTTAGAAAAGCAACAGCTTATCTATTTATTTTCATTTCATATTTTAATTTTGTAACTAAATAATAACAGTTAAAACAAAAAAAATTCTTATTTTAAAATAAAATAATTTATAACATTAAATAAAAATGGCTAGAATTGAAATCTTATGAAATATTTAATAAAAAATATAACAGATTTTGCTTGAAAATTTCTAAATCTTATGATAAAAGTTTTTTTTTGTATATGTCAAAATCATATAAATTTAATCTCTATTTATCGATCATAAAAGAAATATAAATTTTGATTGAAAAGAAGAAAATAAATAAATCAATTTGCTCTAGAATATAAGACTCCAAATAAGTAAGATGAATATGAAAAATTTAATTATTATCAACAACAAATAAAAAGACACCACATATTGTTGTGGATCCCATTTTTTGGCTTTCAACCTGTTGAGTAAATTCAACACCAAACAATACAAGTCATATTATTCTCTCTTCCAACAGGGTCATTGTAAGCCTTCAACATTTGAAATAAACATTCAATAGGTTTAGTGTAAATTGTCTTACAATGGTGTGTGGAATTTATAAATTCAACCATTGGCATGTTGCAATGAGATGTTTAATGATGTGTTGAAAGTAAGTTGATATTCAACTTGTTAAGAAAATAAAACTCGGTGTCTAATTTCGTTGGAGGGAAGAGAAATTATAGACATGGGCTCATGCCATTGATCAAGCCAAAAGTGGTTGTCAAGTTTTTTTTTAATTGCATGTGTTTAAATTTCGTTGGAGAGAAGAGAAACTATAGACATGGGATCATGCCATTTGATTCAATTATTGTGGGATCATGCCATTTGATTCAATTATTGTATATTAAATTATGTATTTTAAAAAAGTTATTTAAAAATTGATCATTTTTCATACTCTATAAATAGAGATTTATTAGATTTGGACACAAATAAAAACCATCTTTCACCTCTCATAAACTCTCATTTCTATATTATTCTATTTTTGTTGAGGAAATAGATCCCAACAAATTATGTTATGTGTGTTTTATTATTTGTGTTGTGTGCTTATTAATGTATTGTATTATAATTTAAGTTTGTTTCTATATTATCCTATTTTTGTTGAGGAAATAGATCCCAACAAATTATGTTATGTGTGTTTTATTATTTGTGTTGTGTGCTTATTAATGTATTGTATTATAATTTAAGTTTGTTTCTATATTATCCTATTTTTGTTGAGGAAATAGATCCCAACAAATTATGTTATGTGTGTTTTATTATTTGTGTTATGTGCTTATTCATGTATTGTATTATAATTTAAGTTTTCATAATGTTATTTTTTAATTTTATTAGAATTATAAATAAAACAAATAAATTTATTTAATCATTGATTTAGCTCTTAAATATTTTAATTTAATTTCAACCAACAATTATTATTAATATGTAATTACAAAAAAAATATAGAGCAAAATAAAAATAATAGGATAAGGTGTTGAATTTTATTAAACAAAACCATTGTAAATTAATGAGTGTTGAATCCCTTATATACTAAAGTACAAGTCCCATGACCAATAATATTTTGACACACGGCTTGTGCTTCATTATAAACTTAAAAAAAAAATTAAAATATATCTTTAATAATTAATAGACTTGATTTACTCAAAGAAAAAAAATAAAGTTGCATAGGTCTCTCGACCATTCCCCCCACCTTTTTAACCCACGACCCCCACCATTTTCATCTGTTTAGGGTTAAGTTGAATAAACTTTAAAATCATTTTTTATTGTGCACTGAGTTTTAAATTATTTTTTTGGTCTAAGGAACTTTAAATTATTTTAACAGGTAACTTCTTTTACGAATCGTTTTTGGTTTTTTGACGGGTTTGTTCTTATCTTTTTATCTCTGCATTTTTACATCAGTTTCTCACTAAAATTCATAACAAAATCATATGAAACTTATGATGCACAAATCTGAGTAAACAGAAAGGTTAAGCACCAATCTTTGTATTGTTCAGTTTTCTTCATCTATTTTTGTTTGTTGCAGAGATGTAATCAAAGCTAGAAGAAGAAGAAGAAAATATATATTTAATCAAAGAGAAGTTTCTAGGAGATATGTTCTGAGTTAAGTTGGCCAAGGTAGAGTGCATAACGTTTTTGACCATTTAGACAGGTAAAAAAATATTTTGTTTACTTTTTAGTTTTACATCTTTTAGAAAAGCAAATTTCTAATCATTCTGTAATTAATTTTGAAATTTCTCAAGTTTTCTTTTACAAAGTTCCTAGGTTGTTTTAAAAACTATCTAAAACAGAAACTAATTATTATTTTAGATAAAATATTTTTCTCGAAACCCCTAAATAATAATTGATGAAAATATTTTTCTGTCTGAGAAAACAAACTAAATTTGTAAATTTTAATTTTAAAAACAGAAAAATAAATATGGGAAAAAATCAAAAATTTCTCATATCATGTTCAAATTAACTTCCAAACTGCTGGAAAAGAAAAGTAAGTTCCAAATTTGACAATTAACCTCATCTCTCTTTTTATGTCATGTTGTTTCTTCTTCTTTCTTCTTCATTTTTTTTTGTGTGTGACTGTAGCAAAGAATCTATATAAGTTTATGTTTCCCCCTTATTCAGATTCAGTTTAGTACTTTTCAAATTCGTTTTGCATGATTCAGGTTGATGATAGTTAAAAAAGGTTGAAGATAGTACTTATGCATACACATGTTTCAAAACTTAATTAGTCCCTTCAACAAATGAAGTTCAAGAGCTTCATCGACTAAGGTAACAATACTTGGGTATTTACAAATTGTGTATTTAAAAATCTGTTTACTATGGTTAAATTATTTAAAAAAAATATTCTTAATGCAGAATATAAATCTGTTTGTGAGTCTTCTTATGAGTCTATCATATCCAAATCAATGACTGCAGAGGTAAATGACGGACAAATTCTTAGAATATTTTATTTTTAACCAGCCATTTATCTTTCTTTGTTCTTCATATATACAGATCTTTGAATCAATATTTTAATAAATTTTTATTTATTTTAGTTTCACTGTTTCGTTTTCATTCTATTAAAATGAAGAGGTTTAGTTTTATTGAACGGATACATAAAATCTGCATCGACCAAGTTTAGTATTCTTAACTATATTTTATGTACTGTAATAAAAAATTATATTTAATGTGTTGATCTATATATCTAAACTTTATGGATAAAATATGAATCACATATTGGTCTAGAAATTAGAAGTGTTTCATTTAAGCATTAGCGCAAAAATTGCTTTGAACTTCTTTGTTTTAAATTTTTAATGCAAAAATTCTAATTTTAGTTGTTTGTTTTATCCAGCTCTAGAAAATATGATTAAAAGTATTTAATTATAAAAATAAAATATTACAAATTTTATTATAAATTTAAATGCAACTAAAAATTGGCCCATGCTTAGCACGGGATAATAATACTAGTTACTAAGTAAAATATAGAGAAGATGACGTGGAAGAAAAAGAAGATGATGTGTATGGTGTTGTGTGTTGAAACTATAGTACCTAGTCTAATCTATGTCATGTTTTTAAGTTTTTCAACACCTTCAATGTAAGGTTTCAACTGTTGAAATAAAAAATTCAACACCACCATTGTATATGGACTTAGATTAAAATAACTAAAGATAAAAGACATGTTGGAGAAATTGTGGTTTTGTTCATGGGTAATTGAGAGTATGCAAATCCAGAAAGTCCACAGAGTTGTTTGCGCTGAGGAGATCAGAGACTTGATAGGAGCAGTATTGCTGCCTGATGCGTTGCCTGCATTTCTTTACCAGGCTGGTTAAATTGAGTTGCTCCTGAAGGGTATTAGAGATAAACAGCTTGTTGCGGTAAAAAGAGAAGTGTATGGAGGAGCATCTTTCATCGCTCAAAGTGTCACAAAGTATGGTCTAATGCAATCATATATTGCATTGGGTCATCCATATTGGTTATTTTGAATTCTTTTTCAATAAAAGTCAAGGCCTCTGAGCAACGTTTTGGATGTAAGGGAAGTCTTTTGTTTGGGCGCTACAAGGTTTTTGTTGTTATGGTGTAGGGCTCTGTTTTTATGAGCCTTTGTTTTGGTTTAGCGGTTAAGTTTTAACTTTGTACGTTATCTTTAATAATTTAAAAAAAAATCAGATGAATTAAAGAAGACAAATGACATGTTCTTATCTTATATAATATCAGCAAAAGTAAATTTAAGTTGTTATCTTTTAACATGTAAATGTTGATTTAAAGTAGAAAAATGACATGTTCTTATCATTTACACAAATCAACATTTAGTATATCAACATGTAATGTTGATTTGTGTATAATCGAATTTTTTTATTACTATCAATTTGTTTACATTAATTTAATCTGTTTGTGTCTATTGTGATCTCTAGTTAATTAGAATTGGGTTGTTATTTACTGTTGTGATATATAATTTATGTCAATTTAGTATATGATCATTTAAGTTCGACAACAATTGATCAACTGATAAAAATAGAATTGTTGACATAAAAATAAAAAATAAAAATAAAATTTTAAGTTGATAGATTATATAGACAATTCAGCTCTATCTTCCTATTTAATGAGTCAAAATGGGCCAATGAATTTTTTTTTTGGTAAAAAAAAGGTGGTTTCACCTCTTTGCCAGGAATCCAAGCATTGTAAATAGTCCATACCACTATAAGTTGAATCTAAGTGGCAGAAGTTACAGCTGCAACCCTTTTACCACTAGGCCAACTCAACGTTGGTGGGCCAACGAACTTGACCCATAATCCTTGAGAATAAAAGTTAAAATTCTATAGATGGACACCTAAGCTTTGTTTCCCATTATCATTGCACGACGTGCCTCTTTCCCGCCAACAATTTATCGTTGATTCCCTCTGCCGGAACACTTCCGCTGTAGTTTACTTCACTGCTGCATCATGTTTCACCTCATGGTGTGAATGTCTTCTCGCAACTGCGACTTCCTTCGATCTCTTTTAAGGATCACTGGCGTCAATGGGAAGATATCTTTGCCTGCAGAATCTGAGATTTTAGAAGCCAAAAACATTTCTTTAGAATTGTTACAAAAATAAAATCATAATTTAGAGGTCTTTATCAGTATAAAACCCTCATTAAAAGTTTTGGTGGACAAGACAAATGTTTTATATTAACCGGGATATCATATCTCCAGATTAATGTTTCATTGGGCTCTCCAAATCCGGTTATGCCACTAGAGCTTTTGGTGTCTGGTAATCAGCTCAACTGTGACTTCCGAGTTACTAGATTTTAGGGTTTATAATATGTTACTGATTCAATTGAGATTACCATCTTTTTAGGTCGGAGAAGACGATGATTGGGAGTATGGTGAGTGGGGCGTAGATTAGTACCTTTCTTGGACTCGCCCCAAGCTACTTAGGGCTAATATCGTTTGAACACCGTCGTATTACTTCTTCATGGAATTCTTCTTGCCACATACGATTCCTTTGTTGTTGTTTAGAGCTGATCTCCGTTGTAGTATCCAAACTACCGGGTCACTGCTGCTTGCTTTCTTAATTGTATATCTTACCAACTACTATAGCTACTTGGCTTGAGGCTGTCAAGTTGAATCAGGGTGAAAGTTGGTAAAGATAGGTATATGAATACATTTTAATGTTCCTATCAAATTATGTTTTGATAATAGATTTGTAATATTTCTGACATTGTTACATAACCATTCTCATTTTCTAACGGCAATTGCATGCAAGTATAAATACGCTTGGCACAAGCAAAGCCGGCCCTGAAGGTAAGCGAAAGAAAAAATTGCTTCCGGCCGACAACAAATATAAAAAAATTTGGCCACATATTGTCATGTTTATCCGTTAGTTAAGTTAGCTGTGGATAATACTGCACTGAGAAGAGGTCATGAGCTCGGATCTTCCTCTTGGCTAAAATTAACTTTTTCTGTTTTGTCTCTTAAAATTTTAATCTACTGGTCCAACATATTAATTTAGCTTTTAGCCCATAAATTCCTAGGACCAGCACTGGTAACAAGGGTAGATTATTTTTCGCATGTCTTTTAAAAATATACTAGGTTAAGACCCACGTCTTGCGCAAGATGAAATTGTATATTTAAATTATATTTATATATTATATGTTCTTTTATATATTATAATATATATATATATACATATATATGATACTTATAAAAGGCAGTAACTATTACATATATAATTAAATTTGTGCTAATACGTAAATAAATTTTATTAATCCGAACAATTATTTGTTCTAGTCATTTTGTTTTTTTATATTTTTATAACAAAAAATTTAAATTAAATCACTGGTACTAAGTTTTCATTGTGTGTTGTTTAAAAGTTATAGTAATTTATAATTTTAAAAAACATTCAGTGCAAAATTTAAAATGTAATATTAAGTTGTCAGTATTTTATCAAAAAAAAGTTCAAATAAAATTTGATAATTAAAATATTTTATATGGTATATAGTTTAATTTATATATATATATATACATACATATATATATATATATATATATATTAATTTTGATAGTTATGAAATATATCTTTTAATTTTGATATTTATGAAATGAGAATTTCTACTTATATGATTTTCTAATCATTTGTATCTTGTCATAAACAAAATTTAAACCATGGAATCTTAAGAATTTCAACATGAGACTTTTTGAAAATCAAAATATAACATATACGGAAAAATCTAAATTTTTATTATATGGTTAGTTTGGTTATTTAAATTATTTAAACTTAAACAAAAATGATATAGGGGGTGCACTAATTTGTATCAAATCTATTCAATATTATTTATTTTCATATATATACTTTAGCCACAATAGATAATTCCATAATTTTTATTTAAAGAAAGAATTGAGGACCTTAATAATTATTTTATGGTTAGTGTAACAAAAAAAATTATTATATATTTAGATGGACCAACATATTTCTCTAAATGTTCAAAAATCATTATGGTAATGACTAACTTAAATGTTGTAATGATTCTCTTTTAATATATAGGGAATCTCAATACTTATAGTGTTTATATTACTTCTTACACAAGTTCTATGTGGTCCTCTGGCAGATGCTGATATGGCTAAGGATGACAAAGTCAAGGACAATAACAGAGTGGCTTCTACGTCAATTGCATTATCAGATTCTTTCCTCATATGTAAAGCTGCAATTTCTTTCCCTGATTTCTTTAAACTCTCTGGTACCTTCTGCTGAAACCATCTTTCTCGTTCTCATGCAGGTACATCCTTTATTATACTCTATCTATTAGAACCAATTAAGGGACTATGCATTGGCCACAGAGCCTTGTCTGAGCCCGTTGCAAGCTCAGACTTTTAACATAGATTCCCTAAAAACCCATCCTCTTATGAAAATGTCCAATGCATGCAAATTTTTAGTCAATTTTCGTTTTTATTTTTTTATCTTGTTCTTTTGTTCAGGTATTTTCACGATTTTAGGAGCTACATGAGTTTATAGAATGTAATCAACACTGCCCCAAGTATCTTCCTCTTTTCTGTAATTCTAGTAATCATTCATCTAGCACTGACTTTGCTTCTGCGGAAGCTTTTCCCTATCGACACGAAGCTACTTCTTCTTACGTCGAATGCCAACATAGGAGGCCCAACCACTGCTTGTGCCATGGCAACCGCTAAAGGATGGATTTTTGGAGTTTCCATAGCAACTTTTCTCGGCATTGGATGTGGAGTTTTGGTCCTCAAACGATTATATAGCCCTTCAGTTTACTTCGGCTCCAAACCTAATCTGAAAAGTGAGTCATCTAAACCACTAAACTGCATCATGGCACAAATAATTTGAACGTTCATACGTGAATGCGATACTTGAACGCTAGTGTTTTACAGAGTTTCTGTTTGAGGAAGATGGTTCAGAATAATAATCAGTTGGGTCTAATGAAAGAAGCCCAGCCGTGTAAAGAAGTTGTGAAGCCCAGTAAGCCAACCAGCAGCTCTACCTCCTCAACGGTCAAGTCATCGTCAACGCTCAACGTTCAAAGATCCTCTCGGTGTACGATTGTTCCAGCTCACAATATCAGTACTAAAAACAGATTTGGATGCCTTACCTCATTGGCTGTCACATGCTGACAAACTGAGAGGATAAGATCTACTTTATGTATAAAATGACAATGATGATGTAACGTTTTGAGTAAGTTGAATAACACAGAAAGTTAAAGTTATCATCTTCATCGTTTCTCTTCTCTGTTCTTTATGCTATCAGAGCCATGGACGATAATGATTCCATATCGTCTCCAACTCTGAGTATCTCTCATTGTGTCACTCTAAAGTTGTCATCCACCAACTATCTGTTATGGAAGACACAGTTTGAGTCGTTTTTGTCAAGTCAGCCCCTTTTAGGGTTTGTCAATGGTGGTTCTGTTCAACCTTCTCCTACTATTACAGTGCGTCACAGAGATGAGGTTACTGAAGAAGCAAATCCAGAGTTTACGAAGTGGGTTAGGAAGGATCAACTAGTCATGGCATGGCTTTTTGGTTCACTGACGGAGGAAGCCCTTAGATCTGTGTATGGACTCAGTTCAGCACACGAAGTTTGGCTCCGCTTAGCGAAGAAGTAAAAACGTGTCTCTGCAACACGCAAGCCGGATCTTTAACGAAAACTCCAAGGTATGTCAAAGGGACATAAGACTATGTCGGTATACCTTAGTGAAGTGAAGAGTGTATGTAATCAGTTAGACTCCATAGGGTGTACTCTGCCAGAACAAGAAGCTATTTATGATGCTCTAGGAGGTCTAGGAAAAGAATATGAGTCAATATGTACTGTCATAGAGCATTCCATGGATTTATCTCCTGACCTGAGGTTTGAAGATGCAGTTTTTAAGTTGGTTAACTTTGATGATAAGCTTAAAAACTACAGTAAGTCTACTGAGACTACACCACACATGGATTTCATGCTGGTAGAGGTTATGGAAATCGAGGAAGAGGTGGTTATTCCAACAGAGGTGGTTATAGAGGCAGAGGTTCTCAGTCATATTCTACTAGAGGACATGGTTTTCAGCAACAGTTCTCAGGGAGTTCATCTAACAACACACGACCTACTTGTCAGAGCTGTGGTCGCTATGGACACTCTGCTGCTCGTTGTTATAATCGCTTTGATCAGGAGTTTGAAACACCAGAGAACCTTCACAATGCTCTCACCACGGTTAAGTTGTCAGATCAAGAACAGAGGTCTGGACAAGACTGGTTTCCAGACTCAGCTGCATCAGCTCACATCACAAACACTGCAGCTCAGCTTCAATCCGCAGAACCATACCTAGGTAATGATCAGGTTATTGTAGGTAATGGTGATTACTTACCTATTACACACGTTGGATCAGTGGATATTCACACACCTCAAGGTATCTTACCTTTATAGGACGTGTTGGTTTGTCCCAGTATTACTAAGTCTTTGCTCTCTGTTTCTAAACTCACAAAATATTATCCCTGTGAGTTTACATTTGACTCTGACTCTGTGTGTGTAAAGGACAAGGAAACCAAACGTGTGATAGCACAAGGAAGCAGACATAAAGATCTATATATGTTGAAGGACGCCAAGTTTCAAGCTTTCTACTCTTCAAGACAGCAAGCTACAAGTGATGGGATGTGGCACCAACGGCTAGGCCATCCTCACAAGGACGTTCTTCAACTTCTGGCCAAGAATAAATCTATTGTTTTGAATAAGAAAGACTGTTAGTTGTTTTGTGATTCATGTCAGTTAGGGAAGAGTTGCAGACTTCCATTTATTGCTTCTGAAACTGTTTCAGCAAGACCTTTAGAACGACTTCACTGTGATCTTTGGGGTCCAAGTCCTGTTGTTTCATCTCAAGGATTCAAATATTATGTGATTTTTGTTGACAATTACTCAAGGTTCACCTGGTTTTATCCTCTTAAGTTGAAGTCAGAATTTTGTTCAGTGTTTGTGAGGTTTCAACGACTTGTAGAGAATCAGTTTCAATCTAAGATTCAGCAGTTTCAGTCAGATGGAGGAGGTGAATTCATCAACCAAACCTTTCTCAACCATTTCTCCAGTTGTGGAATCAAACACCTTGTGTCTTGCCCTCACACACCTCAGCAAAACGGTTTGTCTGAGAGGAAGCATAGGCACATCACTGAGCTTGGTCTCACGATGTTATATCACAGCAAAGCTCCACAATATCTCTGGCTTGAAGCTTTCTTCACTGCTGTGTTCCTTGGTAACCTTCTTCCCACATCTGTTCTAGCTAACAACAAGAGTCCCTACGAACAACTTCATAGAAAAGCCCATGTTTATACGCCATTACGAGTATTTGGATGCAAATGCTTTCCGTATCTACGTCCATACATGGTAAACAAGATTGACCCTAAGTCTCTTCCGTGTGTTTTTCTTGGTTACAACGAGAAGTAAAGGGGCTATAGATGTTTGCACCCTCCTATTGGCAGAGTTTACATTAGTAGGCATGTTCTGTTTGACAAGAGATCCTTTCCTTTTGCTGATCTCTACTGCAAGTATCAGGACAACACAACATCTCCTCTTAGAAATGCGTGGCTTCAGACTGTTATTCTTCCTCAAGACAACACTGCAGATACAGGCTGTCAATATTCTAAGGAAGAATTTCCTTCACAGAGGAAAGTTCAACAATCTGTCCTTCCTACTACATCTATTCCGCTGCCAACTATGAATGGAGAAGAAGGAAACCAATCAGATTCTACAAATTCTTCTGCTCACACAAGTGACAATGATGCGGTTGAAGAAGAAGAAGTTATACATCCAGCTCCTCCTCCGGCTCATTCCATGACCACACGTGCTAGGTCAGGAATAGTTAAGCCAAACCCGAAGTATGCCTTGTTTACAGTGAAGACAGAAGCTGTTGAGCCAAGATCTCTGAAGGCTGCGTTACAAGATAAAGATTGGACTGCAGCAATGGATCTTGAGATGAACAACATGGCTGAAACTGGGACGTTTGAGTTGGTTCCTCCAGGGGAAGGACAAAATCCTTTAGGTTGCAGATGGGTACACAAGCTTAAGCTGAACGCAGATGGCACAGTTTTAAAACATCGATCAAGACTGGTCGCCAAGGGCAATGAACAGGAAGAAGGTGTTGATTTTCTAGAAACATTTAGTCCTGTGATACGAACAGCAACAATTCGAACTGTCCTGCATGTTGCTGTTACAAAGGCTTGGAAAATACGTCAACTATGCATTTTTGCATGGTGACTTGAAGGAGACAGTGTCTATGATCCAACCTCCGGGCTATGTTGACAAAGACAGACCAGATTATGTGTGCCGTCTGAAGAAAGCTATATATGGCCTCAAACAAGCACCTAGGGCTTGGTTTGGCAAATTCAGTTTGTTTCTCCTCAAGTTTGGGTTTCAATGCAGTTTTCCTGATCTGTCTTTATTCATCTATCATCGCGGTACTGATCTGATATATCTGCTTCTTTACGTCGATGATATGATTTTAACAGGAAACAACAACAGCTTGATAGGAACTCTGCTTGTGAAGTTAAATTGTGAGTTTTGAATGAAATATATGGGAGATATACACTATTTTCTTGGGATTCAAGTTCATCAGACACGGGATGGGCTATTCATGAATCAGTCCAAGTATGCACAAGACCTTCTACTTGTTGCAGGAATGCAGGATTGTGCACCTATGCCCACACCTCTTCCTATGAAACTAGATAATCTTCAAGGTCAAGATGATGTCTTTCAGGAACCAAGCTATTTCCGAAGTCTAGCTGGAAAATTGCAGTACCTCACGTTGACTAGGCCTGATCTTCAGTTCTCTGTGAACTATATTTGCCAGAAGATGCATCAACCTAGTGTCTCAGACTTTCATCTACTCAAACGGGTCTTGAGATATGTCAAGGGAACAACAGAGATGGGCATACATATCAAGAAAGACACAGATTCTACATTGCTCTGCTTCAGTGACAGCGACTGGGCAGGATGTAAAGATACACGCAGATCAACAGGGGGATTTTGTACATTTCTTGGGAGCAACATTATCTCTTGGTCTGCTAAAAGACATGACACGGTCTCAAAATCTTCAACAGAGGCTGAGTATCGAACTATGTCTATGGCTGCATCTGAAGTTGCGTGGATGCAAAACTTGTTGAAGGTAATGGGGTTACAACAGAGAGTCACACCACTACTTTTATGTGACAATCTGTCTGCCGTTTGCTTAAAGCAAATCCGAGATTTCATAAGCGTACGAAACACTTTGAGGTTGACTTTCACTACGTTCGAGAAAGAGTGGCAATGAAGTTACATGAAGTAAAGCACATCCCTGCAACGCTGCAAACCGCTGATGTGTTCACGAAGTCTCTGAATCAAGAAGAGTTCTATCGGTTGAGGAACAAACTCAGTGTCTCTGTATATGATACACTAAATTTGAGGGGGAGTAATAATCAGTTGGGTCTAATGAAAGAAGCCCAGTCGAGTAAAGAAATTGTGAACCCAGTAAGCCCACCAGCAGCTCTACCTCCTCAACAGTCAAGTCATCGTCAACGCTCAACGTTCAAAGATCCTCTCGATGTACGATTGCTCCAGCTCACAATATCAGTACTAAAAACAGATTTGGATGTCTTACCTCATTGGCTATCACATGCTGACAAATTGAGAGGATAAGATCTACTTTATGTATAAAATGACAATGATGATGTAACGTTTTGAGTAAGTTGAATAACACAGAAAGTTAAAGTTATCATCTTCATCGTTTCTCTTCTCTATTCTTTACAGAATACATCAGAGTATGGTGTGCGGGCCAAGACAGATGAGACACGACTCATGAGGTGGCAAGGGCATGTTCTTTTGATTTAAGCCAAAAACATTCACTTTGAGGCAATTAGTTTCAACTGGTAATCTATCCCGTGTTCTAACTTGTTATTTTATATTCATTGTAATGATCTTTATACATATAATGTGCTTTTATATATTACTATAAATTTAAAGTGTTGAGGTTCAAGCATGATAGAAACATCCTTTTCTTTATTGACAAGTGCCTATAACTTTAGGGTAAAAAAAATATTATTCTGCAATTATAGAGATGGGTTTATATGATTTTGGATTATTAGATGTTGTGATTCTTGCTGAGGCTTGACCTCTCACTCTCTCACGGCCAGCCTCTCTTTGTCACTCTGCTTTGTTCTCTGTTTTTGTTCACTCACTCACTCTGTGGTTTGCACTTGTGTTTCAACTTACACAAAGCTTACTCTCTCTCTTTACTCACTTACGTTTGTTTCTTGTAGAGAGAAGAGAGAACACTTTAGTTTCTACATTGTTAACCTTTTCTCATCGCCTTCAAACATTTGTTCTCTCACTAACGATTTCACACACACATACTTAGACGTCTACACTTTAACTACTACAACTTTAGGCTTTACTTCTACTAACCACTCTTAACAACTCTAACAACAATACCCTAGGTAGATTTTAACCAACATAACACTCCTTGTTTTTGGCTTTGTCTAAAGAAATTATTAGTTGCATCTTGACTTTATTTGTTGTGACTAAGTCAAGTGGCATCTTCTCCCACTTTGACTTTCTTCTCCTACGTGACTCTCCTTACTTCACTTCTTAGTCACTTTTTCTTGTGTGGCAAGTTTCCTTACTTCACTTCTTTTCCTTCTTTTTTAGGACTTAATCAAATGTTTTTTTTTTTTTTTGAAAAAGACTTAATCAGATGTTCAGTCTCAACATTAGAACTGTAATGGATTCAGATCCAAATTAAGCGTTGTGTAATTTCTATGGTTACTTTTCATATTTTCCAATTAAACTGAAAAAATAATAATAAAAAAAAACAATAGTCATTTAAATACCAGTTCGTCAAATAAAAATGGAGTAACCAACATAAATAAAAATAAAAACAGAAATGGATTACAACCACGCATGCAACAGAAATACAATACAATACAAATGACAATATATTGAGAGCGAAATGTCGAGAAATCTATTTTGCCATAATCTTGTAATGAGTTACTCCATATATAGGAACAATCACAACAATGTTTTCAAATGGGTATGTCTTCAATGAACAAGGAGACGATGTGCTCTTTCAGGAACTCAGGGTGGGTGTAACAATCGTGGTACCTATAGAATACCTCGATGACACGAGATAAATTAAAAACTCGCATCAAAAGAGGGAAAGGACATGAATGTGGCCTCATTAACTCTTCGTTCATGTCCTTCCATGCATCAGAAAGAAGAACTTTTATTCCTTTCACTGCTTGTTCCTTGGAAACACCAAATTGCTTCATATAGCAGTCAATACCCGTCGCTACATGCTCCCTTTTTCGTTCAAACTGCAAACCATAATATATTTTGTCAATTTTTTTCAATTTGGGAAACATGTATATAAATAACTATACAAACTCAAACAATAAAATATTAGTTTCCTACCTCGTAGCTAGTAATGTCATCTGTGAATCTACTGATTATCTCAGAAGCAACCCTAATTTTAGGGTTTGAGCTTAGCCATTCAAAAGCATCAAGATTTGCGACATCTCCCATTCCTGCGAATGTCATGGCAATCAAGGGATAGTAACCGGAAGACAATATCGCATTCTCTTTATACTCGTCAAATGTAGCAGTGTAATCTTCTTTCAACCACTTTGCCTCTTGCATATATCCATTCACCATTGTCTTCAACTGATTGTAAATAATTCATTAAGTTTGTATGATAAAAAAGAAAGAAAATCTGGTATGAATTTAACATTTAAACCAAAATTATGATTTATATATATGAAAAATTGCAGGTTGATTCTCGTGGTCTTAACTGATTTCTTTTGGTAGAAGCCACAACCTGACCTTCCTTCGTTCTCAAGTTCCTCTTCAAGTTTGTCATAGAAATCTATCATGATACGGTACACGTACTTCATGCTCTCAGGTAGCATGTTAGGCGGGGTGGGAAGCCACCTATTAAAGCCAACCATATCGTATAAATCATAGCCATAAAGAAAATTAAAAATCTATAGTACATAGTTTATTGTATTTTTAAATTTTTGCAAATGGAGTACTTTTCTATTGCATCTGTGAAAATCTCAAGTTCCTCTATTGTGCCATACGCATCATACGTATCATCAAGCATTGTGAATATTGTTAGTGCAATAGCTGTTTTAACTCGTGCTTGAGAATATTGAGGCTCGAAATATGCCCCAAGTGACCACAAGTACCCCTCTACTATTCGATGCCTTGTGTATGTTACTTTCGATTTAATTTCCATTTCATCGTACCACCTGAATTGTAATGGAAAAAAAATTCATGTCACACATCTAAATGTTAACCAAAGAAATTTTTTTCATGTCACACATACGTTTGCACGCGTGAGCAGCTCAAATAGTTACCTTGTTACGCAAGCAAGCTCTTTGCGATGCAACTTTTGAAGCATGTTAAAATCTATCTTTGCAAACTCAAGTAATTTTGCGTCACGCTTCTCTTCTGCCGCGTAGTATGAGATATATTTCCTCGTTTCTATCCTTGAGATGCCTTTGTGGTAAGGATGCTTTAGGGCATTCTTGATGCGTATGGCCAGATGATAGGGGATAGATTGAAAAGAAATGTCTTTTAAATGACAGCTTGAAAAAGCGAGAGCTTCCTCAATAATATCTTCTCCATGAGTGTTCCATTGTGAAGCTTCATACAAGCTTAGTATACCTCTTGCATCTGCCACTAAGTGTTCTTCAAACTTCCCATCATCTCCCTTGAACTTCTCAAAAACATCTTGAGACGTATATATTTTAACTTGGGTTAGTGAAAATCATCTCAAGCTTGTAGTGTTCATCATTTATATATGAGAAATACTCTATGATACCAGTTAAACATATTTTTGTTTCACAAAATAACATACAAAGGAAAAAATCAAAACAACATTAATTAAAAGTCGGAATATTTTATTTTATATTTGGGACTGAATTTAGTGATTAAGGTTTATGGTTTTATTATTTAGAGTATGATAAGGGTAATGGATTATGGTTTGTATGTAATAATTTAGTTATTTTAAATATTAATTAATAATATTTAGGTATTTTTTATGTGCTAGTTTTATCATACTTTTTTCTTTTTTATATTGCCATATATATTTTAGGTCAATTCTCTCAAATACTCTTAGTTTTTTATCACAAAAATAGACCTCAAAAATTAAAATGACCAAAATAGCATTTTTTATTTTGAAAATTTTAAGTTTTTTCTATTTTTTTTTTAATTTGAAACCATATTCCCAAAACCCCACTTCTCAACTCTAAACAAAAAAAAATATAGGATTAGTTAACCCAAGGGATATAAATGTATATTTAATAGAATATTTAAGTGCTATTTGATTATTTTAATTGTTAAAGTCTATATTTGTGACAAAAACTTTTTTAGGTGTATCCTAGTCATTTTCTCTATATTTTATTTGAAAATAATATAAAATAAAAACAATTACCAGCGGAAAGTTTGAACCCGAACTGCCTGAAAACTTGGAAAAGCAACCCAACAGTGTATAAATCACATTCATCATGTTGTATCAACCGATTAAAATCAAGATTATCAAATAAATTTCCCAACTGCTCTATGATGTCTTTCTCAAAGTGATATGAGACACCAAGGCGACATAGAGCGTCAATGAACTTGATGTTCTTTGTCGGATTCACTTTTGAAGCCATAAATGATTCCTTCACAGCCTCCTTTAGAGTACTATGCTTTTCTTTTAACGTCTCAGTACTTCCCTATACGGAAATGTAGTAGTATACATAAGAAAATGTTTTCACAATATGCTAAGGATGCCAAATACAATGATTGAATTGAACAATTAATATGAAAGAGAATACGTACAAGCTCAGACTTATTTGAGAAATAAGTTAAGAGATCTTCCCAGATGTTGGCTGAATAATCAGCTACCGGACGGTGGACTTCACTCTCCATGCTTATGTTGACGTTAGCAATCACTTGTGTTTCAGGTATACCAAAACGAGTGAGCGGTCTATACATTTATATAAGAAACTCGAAACAACCATTACAAGAAGGTGTTTGTTCACGATTTAGGCATGGTTAAAAGTTCCACCATAGAAACAATGTTGTGGTCCATCTTTGGCCTTTAGGATAGTACAATGACAATAGCCCCGTTTTATGAATTGTTTAATGTACGAATCCATGATATCACTAGTTGACAAAATGGCATTTTATTTTGTTTGTTATATCATGTAAGATCTGGTTAGAAGCTGCCCATTAATTTCACTGGGAAATAACATTGTATGTTTCCTTAATTGTTGAGAAGATTCGATAAACAACCTACAATTTTTTTTTACGGTGGATTTGCAATTGCGACAAACAAAATAAAAGACAAGCGAGGAGCAAACCCCATCGACTTTTTACATTGGTAATCAGGATATATAGGCCGTCAATCCGAAATGCGAAAATAATTACCAGGGGGGAAGTTTGAACCCGAATTGCCTGAAAACTTGGTAAAGTAACCCAACAGTGTATAAATTGCATTTATCATGTTTTACCAACCGATTAAAATCAAGACTATCAAATAAATTTCCCAATTGCTTCATAATGTCTATTTT
Organism: Eruca vesicaria subsp. sativa; assembly: GCA_932364175.1. Taxonomy (NCBI): domain Eukaryota; kingdom Viridiplantae; phylum Streptophyta; class Magnoliopsida; order Brassicales; family Brassicaceae; genus Eruca; species Eruca vesicaria. The sequence goes on from CAKOAT010390710.1 coordinate 20,791, forward strand.
AAAATGCCTTGTTATGTTTCTTTTTACAACATCGGAATGATAACTCTTCCCACTCACTTCACTATATGCCTCGAAGTTTACTTGTTCCAATAGGTGACACCAGGGCGACATAGACCGTCGATCAACTTGATGTTCTCTAATGGAGTCACTTTTGAAACTGTTGTGAACAACAAGATGTAAGCTCAAGGATTTGAAGCTTGATAGATTGCTATAGTGTTGGAACTTTGGTTCGTGTACTTGTGTTACACACAGATAATGGTGTGTGACACACGTTTCGGAGAATAAAAAGAATTCAACAAGATGCGATAAATTAGAGTATTCCCATATACTTGACCGACGAAATATGTATTAAAAAGAGAATTAGTGGGCTTAATGAGCTAGGGTTTTATTCAAGTATAAAGAGAACAACACATAATAGGAAGCGGCTACGCGTCTAGAGTTTATTGAAGATGCACATGGATATGTGTGACGTCGTCCTACCAGACAGATGGAGAGATCTGTTGGTAGTTTTGTTTTAGAGAACTATACTTGTCAGAGTAGTAGTTATTTTTCATTGTAATTCTATATTAGAGTTGTAGGCACGGGTGTAGGATGGATACCATATAGCAATGGTTTATTGCTGACTATTCTAGTGAATGAGTTTTGGACATGGTCCCGGGGAGGTAGGAAATGAACCTCGTTAACAAATCTCTATGTGTTCTTTACTTTATACTCTTACATGCTTGCATACGAATACATCACACTCGATCATATAGGTTTAGCCACATACCATGATTTTACAATTGTATCAGAGCGGGTGCGCGTAGAGATTCATCTTATTTCAGGTAGATTCTGGATATGGTATTTGTGGCTAGCTGGAAAGTTGAAGAGGATGAGAATAGTCATGTCGTGAAGATATCGAGAGGAGTGTTGGAGTTTATGGATTCTCTGCTGTTAGAGTCAAAGGTGAATCTGGTGACTTTTGATTCTGGTCCAACAAGTGTCATGAAGTTTTTCACAAAATTTTCCATTCAAACAAGGAGAGATGGTACTTGATTCAGGGGGAGTTTAAGATGTGTGGTGTGTTTGAAGGTTATTGAGCTTGTGTTGTAAAACTTAGTGAAAAAGGGAGAGAATGTAAGCTCAAGGATTTGAAGCTTGATAGATTGCTAAGTGTTGGAGCTTTGGTTCGCGTACTTGTGTTACACACAAATAATGGTGTGTGACACACGCTTCGGAGAATAAAAAGGATTCAACAAGATGCGATAAAGTAGAATATTCCCATATATTTGGCTGACGAAATATGTATTAAAAAGGATTAATGGGTTTAATGAGCTAGGGTTTTGCTTATTCAAGTATAACGAGAACAACACATGATAGGAAGCGGCTACGCGTCTAGGGTTTATTGAAGATGCACATGGATGTGTATGACGTCGTTCTACCAAACAGATGGAGAGATATGTTGGTAGTTTTGTTTTAGAGAACTATACTTAGTTATTATTTTTCATTGTAATTCTAGATTAGAGTGGTAGGCACGAGTGTGTGTTGGATACCATATAGCAATAGTTTATTGCTGATTATTCTAGTGAATGAGTTATGGACGTGGTCCCAGTGATGTAGGAAACGAACCTCGTTAACAAATCTCTATGTGTTCTTTACTTTATGCTCTTCCATGCTTGCATACGAATACATCACACTTGATCATATAGGTTTAGCCACATACCATGATTTTACACAAGAAAGCAAAGAGAACAAAACGAATTGAGGCAAACATCCGTTTTAGGGTTTATATATTATTGTATGAATGAATAAATTTACGATCTCTTAGACTCATATTTATAGCAGCCCCAAAACCCAATTTACTTTTCCCTATAAGAATACATACTTAACTAAGGAAAGTAAATTTTCCTAAACTAAAAAAGCATACCGTATCGCGGAGGCCGCAAGTCTCTGCACCCCTTAGATGTCAACTTTGATAGCGCCTCCGGCCCAACAAATACTAGATTTTTACTGGTGCACAGAGGTCTAAGACGCATTCAGATGCAACAGAAACCATACATGATTTCTTCATGGCCTCTTTAGAGTACTATGCTTTTCTTTTAACCTCTCAGTACTTCCCTATTTGCAAATTAAGTAATATACATGCATGACTAAATATTTTCACAATCCAAAACATGTTACAAATATAATGCTTTAATAGAATAATGTGAAAAAATATATGTACAAGCTCAGACTTTGAGAAATAAGTTAAGAGATCTTCCCAGATATTTGCTGAAGAATCAGCTAGAGATGGTGGACTTCACTCTTCGTGCTTATGTTTACGTTACCCATCAGTTGTGGATTCAGAACGCTTTACCAAAACGATTGAGCGACCTATACATATATATATATATATAAGAAACACGAAACAGCCATTACAAGAATGAGAATTCCGCCTAAAAAAGTACGAATTTTGCATGAATTGCCAAAAGAAACATGAAAACTTTTGAACCAAAAAAACATCAACCAAAAAAAAGTAGAATTAATTAACAATGTTATTATTGACTTGCCAATTTAGCACACCGTCAGCAAATTTTAACACAAAAATTTGACGTCATTTATTGTTAGCGTTAAGTAGACACCCAAATTCGAACTTGGGTTATCTGAGTCAAATAGTAACGTATATTACCACTAGGTAATGACACTTTCAATGGATTTACTAACACATTTAAGTTTCTTTGGTATTGATTGAATATAAAAAAATTCTCTAAAAAACGTAAAAAGATTTTTATAATTTCAAAAGTAAGAAAAATAAATATATTTTTATAAAATTAATTTTGAAATTAAAATTCAAAATTTTATTTTATTTTTTCTTTAAAAAAAATCAAAAGTCTTCCAAAATTTTCAATTTTTGATTAAAATTAAAAATAAATATTTTTTATAAAACTAATTTTGAAATTAAAATAAAAACAAAATTTTAGTTTTTCTTTAAAAAATCAAAAGTCTTCCAAAATTTTCAAGCAAAAGTCTTCCAAAATTTTCAATTTTATTAATTTTCAATTTTTGTTTTGGAAGATTTTTGCTTTTCTAAAGAAAAAATAAAATTTGATTTTTAATTTTAATTTCAAAATTAATTTTATATAGTTTCTTTATTTTTAATTTTTTGGAATTTTAAAGATCTTTCTATGTTTTTAGATAATCTTTTTATATTCAATCAATACCAAATAACATTAAATGTGTTAGTTAATTTATTGAAAGTCTCATTAGCCTAGTGGTAAAATACCTTACCATTTGACCCGAATAGCCCGAGTTCGAATCTAGACGTCTATTGATTTTTTATTTTCAAATCATGTAAAACGACGTCGTTCCATCTCATTTAAAATCAACAAAAATAGAAGTTTTTTTGGCCAGGCTTAAATACATATTTTTTTTTGGTAATTCGTACAAAGTTCATATTTTTTTTTGTCAAATTCTCTTACAAAAATGCATTTGTTCATGATTTTGGAATGGTTAAATGTTTTTTCCTTTGAACCGGGATACCAGACCAGTCGAGATCCAACCGACTAATCTTAAGGGATCTGTCCACTGGCGTCAGAAAGATCTGATTGCTCACAAAGAGATTTAGATACCATGTTGCCTAGCCACATGGAATGGTTAAATGGTCTACCATAGAAATGAATAGTGGTCCCTTTTTGGCTTTGAGGATAGTCGACAATGAGAATGGCCCCGTTTAATGAATTCGTTAACGTAAAAATCCATACTAGGTATCACTAGTTGACAAAGATGGCGTTTTACTCCGTATGTTTTAACCTGTGAATCTTGTTAGAAGTTGCCCCACTCATTTCCACTGGGTTATGATATTTATGTTTCCTCAATTGTTGAGGAGATTCTAAAAGAACTTCAACCTTTTATAGACGGTAACTTTGCAACAACCCAAATAAAAGAGTGGGGATCCCCCTTCTATTCTTTACATTCGTACTCTGGATATAGACATGTCTGATATGTGAAACATGAATCTTGGTTGTTTGACACAGAAATCAAACCCGAGACCTACGGACTTGTTGATGTTTTGAAAAGTTAAAACAAATTTCTGTCAACAAAACTGAAAAGTGAAACCTTTATTGCAAAATCCCAACGTACACCATCTTTTCATCAATGTTTTAGTCTGTCCTTGAGACCTTTTCTACTTGTTGAGGATCTGATTATTGCTCGTCCACTTATTCTTTTAAATAAGTTCTTCATTATCCACAAACAGTTTAGTGAGAATTTCATTTTTACCTTTCATTTGGTACAATTATTTATGTTCAGTTTTTTTAAATGGATATTTTCAAAAATACTTAAACATGAGATTTCATATTAAAGATAAAAGATATTTATATCTTTGATTTATAAATAGAAATAATTATTTAAATAAATACAAATTAGAAAAATTTAAAAATTTAAAAAGAAAAATATTTTTTTAAGTTTTTGAATATAAATTTTTCAACTTCAAACTTTTTTATTAAATATTTTAACTAACTTTTTGTGAAAAAAATTTTTTGATTTTTTTTTCAAAATGAAAATTTGGAAAAAATTAACTTTTAAATTTTAAACAATTATTTATATTTTTATTAATTGTAAACCTTATCCTCCAAAATCTTATCCTTCATATTTAAACTCTAAATGTAAATTAGTTAACTTTATGATTATAAATGTTTATTTATTTCTTACAAATTAAAAAGAGTAAATATGATTAAAGTAAAGAGGAAAAAGATATTAAGAAATGATAGTTTTGATAATTTCTCAAAAAAAATTATACTATCTTTTAAGAGTATGATTAATAGGAGGTTCTTAGGATGAGGTCCTAAGCGGGGAGATAAAAAATCATTTCTTAACTTTTAATTAAAAAATTAAGAACCTAAAAGTGAAGAACTGACTCTTAAATAAAATAATTAATAATCGATTTTTAATTTATTTTTTTAATTTAAAAGTCAAGAGAGACGTTTTTATATTCCGCTAAAAACTTTACCTAAAAGTCTTCCATTAATCATGATTTAAGGCGTTCTCAGTTTCGAGGTTAATTATTTTCGAATATATCCATGGGACTTTTTCTTCTACAAAATGGTGTACAAAGGTTTAAACTGAAATATGAAATCATTACAACGAAGAAAAACCATAATCACATATATTATATATATAGTTTAAAAGCTTGTCAAGTCGATGGTTTGTTATAAACGAGTGTTTCACAATTTAGGCATGCGTCAATTATTCACCATATACCAAATTTTGTTATTTTTAGCTGTTCTGATACACATGCAATGAATACAAAAAGTAGATTCATATTATTAATACAGTTCTATAAATTTAGAATCATGACAAGCACTTTGACATGTTCTTCTAATTGAAATATATTTATGTTTGAGATGTAACCTTTTAATAGCCAAAATCATTTATATAACCATTACAAGAAACAAAGCGATTTGGAAAGGAAAAAACTCTCGCAATTCCATTGTAAATCGCCATTTAATTAAAACAGTTAAAAACTTTTTTTTATTTGTTAAAAACTAATTTGAAAATAGATAATTCAAAACTAGTGAATTCGAGAAGATATAAATTATTTGATAATATTGTTCTCAACTTTCTATTTGAGAAAAATAGCATATATATTATGCTGAATGTGCCGCTCAAATGTGATGTTGATCAAAATCATGAACTCGACATGCTCTTCTCCATGCAGGGCCGGCCCAGAGGGCAAGCCACCCAAGCAGCCGCTTAGAGCATAAAAATTTAAAGGACATATTTTTTTATAGTTTTTGTATATATTAAAACATTTGTTTGTATATATATGTAAATATATTTTAGAGTTCTATTGATAATAATATTATTTGTAAGAGCTTTATCTTTGCTTATAAAACTTTTATTAATAAACATATTCAATAAATATTTTTTCAAATGATAATTATTTTTTAAATACAAACTTTTATACTGAGAAATTATTTTACTAAATTTATTATTTGACAACACTGAATGTTTAAGATAACATTGATTGATATTGCCATGCAGTTAAGTTGATATTATGTGTACCACTCATTATTAGAATTGAATTTTCTTATAATTTTAATGTTATTTATATTGTATATTAATATAATATAATATAATATAATATAATATAATATAATATAATATAATATAATATAATATAATATAATATAATATAATATAATATAATATAATATAATATAATATAATATAATATAATATAATATAATATAATATAATATAAAACATAGTAAGACATCTTGATATTAGATAAATTGGTTTATGGTTTCAAACATTCCTTGCTTAGATGAGTTAGATAGTGTTTTTAGGGTTTTTTTTTGCATTTTTATGTGTATTTTTGTTATTTAAAACAAAACAAAAAATGTAGAAGACATCAAAATACTAGAAGAAAAGTTTCCACAAAGCAATGATTATTCATGTATTCAGAACATAGAATTTACGGACCGATAGTCTTGCACATAATGTTAGAAAATAACCATCGTTTATCGTTCATATAGACGCAGAATTACCGGTTTGGTTTACACAATTCTCCTGAGTCTGCTTTTGTTTGATGATGAAAAAACACAAAACTCAAAAATACAAAACATGCAAATCTCTTTTAACAAAATTTTTGCTTGGGACATCCGAAAATGTTAGACCGGCAATGTCTCCATGGACTATTTACAAGTCTACAAGAGGCTGAATCAATTATCAGGCACAATGTTCAACCAAATCTTCTTCAAGTTTATTTGTATTTTTGACAAGTGTTCCTTCTATTTTGTAAGAGGTTCTCAATTCACCATATTTTATTCGCTTAGAATATCCATCACATGGTTTTTTCTTCAACAAAATGGTGTAGGGTTGAAATTGATATATCATATAATTTTCTTTTTGAAAGCTGATTTTGATATATCATATAATTACAACGAAGAAACAACTTTTTCCACCAATAGGTCCAAAAGCTTGCGAAGCCAATGGTGCTCTAGATACAGAATCAAACAAGCACAACTTAGGTGTGCGTCAGTTATCCACCATATACCAAATTAGTGGTCGTTCTATTTCTCCGGCCTAATTTTGGGAAAAGATATTTAATTACCTGGACAACTAGAACGACAATGATGATTCAGTTTGGTTGTCTACTGATATCTCCTGTACAGATAAACATGTGAAGATCCTGACATCATACGATTATGTGTATTTTCTGAGGATTTATGACACACTCGAACTAGTACACATTAGGTCTGACCACGGATCGGATATCCGAGATTTTAAAAGTATTTGTGATTTGCTTTGTATGTCACAGATATCTAATTTTTCGATTTGCTTTGCTTCGGTAAAATACGGATATTCAGAAAAATAGATATCCTAAAAATAAATAGATATTTGCGGATATTTACGAATATTTACGGATATCTCATATGTTTGGGTTAAGATAAATAATTCTAAAAAATTGATACAGATTTATTTAGTAAAATATTTTTTGCATGATATAAAAGATAAACTTAAAAGAAGTAGCGAATCTACATATTTTGTAAGTTTTTTAAACTTAGTTAACAATTATAATAACACAAAACTTAAGAAAAAAATTATAATTGTCATAAATTTTTTCCCTTATTTTTATGTAATAATTTTATATAAGTAATAATGTGAATAAAATTTATCAAATCATATGTTATAATGATAATAATAAACTTTATACATTTAAAATTTTAAATATAATCAAGATATACATGTATTTTATATTACAAGATCGGATCAGATATCCGTTTCTCAAAATTTTAGTATAATTGTGATTTGTTTCGATTTTAACGGATATTGAGTTTTTTTATTTGCTTTGTTTCGAAAGATTACGGATATTCGAAATTTCGGATCGAATCGAAATGAATAACGAATCGAATCAAATTTAATGAATAAAATGCGCAGCCCCTAGTACACATACTGTGAGACTATGGAGGCAGAAGTATAAATAATTACACCAAAAATAAAATGATAGGTTTATGTATCTGAGACTTTACAAAAATATCTTACTTCCGGAAGAGCGAGAAAATATACAACTCTTCTTTTTTTGTCAAAATATACAATTCTTCTAAATTGAGAAAAGATTAATAATTAATAAATTTGTGTTGGTTACATGTTTATAAATTAACACCGTTTTTGTTCATCAATTTATCAGATTAACGTTTGTTGCAAAGGAAATTGGGCTCTATATACATAAAAAAAAAAACACAAATGCATTCTCTAACTAAAATTCTCCTCTTTTTCCTACTTTTTCTTCCTATTTCTCTCTACTCTCTCTCCCAAAATTTAAATACTTTTTGTCTTGGTTATTTAGCAAAAATCCCCTTGTTGCAATGGCCAGTGCAAACTCTAACTATTTGTTAGTGTGAGTATTTTTCTGTAACTTTTGTCGTTCATGTAATGTTTGGTCTGCTAAAAAAAATTGTGTATTTCTGGAAGCTATTATTTTAGCTAGTGTTATTTTACTAAATATTTCCAAAATTTTCTTAATTCACATTAGTTTTACTTTCTGTTTTCAGGTTAACCTTCTATAAACTCTTCAAGATTGTAAGTTTCGGTAGCAAGAGAGGAATGTCAAAAAAAAATGTATGATTCGGACAATCAAAGTTATCATAGAAGGGAAGGCTGTAGAGGACAATAAGAATAATCAAAGCTTTTCTAAATTAGCGTTATATCACCGGCCAATTATTTAGAATCAGGCCACATAAATTTGAAAAGCTTTTCTATAGATCTTGAACCAGAATTCTCTTGAATCCTTTTTACACATATACTAATAGAAGCATAGAGCTAATCCAACCTGATTTCAGAAATCAGAAACATCCATGTCAAAAATATAAGAATGCAAATCTTTATTTAATTCAAGTGTGGCCACATTGTTAGAATGTGTATATAGGCCTTTGCACAACGGCCCGGTACATCTCTAACAATACACACTACTTAACCATATACAGTCGTTTGTCACTCCTACTCCTAACGACCAAAACCGGTCATGTGGGCATGCTTTTGAAACATTTGAATAAGACCCCATTTGATGGAGTCCCCTTTAAAAAAGATCATTTTATTTGTGTATTTATATTATTATATTATGTTAAATATGGATGAAAAAAATGTTAGTATAATAGTTTATATCATAATAAAATCGTTAATATATTAATGTTATATAATATGAATAAGTTTAGTAATAGTATTAAATAAATATATACTTTTATTTTAGTAAACTTCAAACTATAACTTTTTGGATAAACAATAATATTTTTTTCAAGAAATTTAAATTTAGTTTTCACAAAAATTAGTAATATATGTTTTATTTAAAAAAAATTAATATAAATATTTATTATGAATAGAACATTAAAATTTTCAGGACCGGCTCTGCGTACGACTTATATCCTATATGTTCATGCTTGTTTAAATTTCCAAACACAACACATCACACAATCAAGACCAGAACATACGGTTTTGCTTTGTGCTAACGTTGTCATGGTTTCACCATCCAAATTCAAAATTAATTATGTGTTACTATTTGACAGAAAAAAAAAAAGATAATACATCACGTTACACCCCCTTTTAATTTGTTAACCCTCAACACTTTTTACTTATTGTTGTTTTCTTTGTTTTATATTTTGTCGTCGACTGTTTGTCCTCTTTTAGACTATGCATCCTTGATTTGTGTAGTTTTTTGTACAATAATGAGGAACAATAAGATTTTATTAGCCGAAGAAGTCGCTGTTTAACTTCCACAGTTCCACACACCTACTAGTTCGATATGGGAAGTAGTAGTCCTTTGATCCAATAAAGTGATTGACATGTGTAATGTTTAGAGAAAGTGATTTTTTCCATAACAAAGTTTAGAAGAGGTAAGTTACAAAAGAAGAGGTACTTTATAAAAGTAATTCAAACGTTGACAAAAGAAAAAACTCAAACTCTTAAAAGGCCATGCACCAATTTTGACAGCTTAGGATCTTTGTAAATCCAGGTACGACCCATGATAATACCGTTCCTTTGGTCCACTACATTTAAGCATCTTTACCATCTTTATCGGCGTTAAAACACATATCTCATCCTTACATTGAATTTAATTTTTGTATCTACTCTCTAACCTAAACCCTAATTCACCTTAACAATTCCTTCATATACTCCCTATGTTTCTTAAAAAAATGTCATTTTTAACATTATTTTCTTATTACATAAAAGGTCTCTATATACATTTCTAATGTGATTTATGATATTGAATTCCTTTTTACTTTTAGATAACCAATAAATAGTTAAATCTTTTTCATTAAAATAATTGTTCAATAAATAAAAGTACATTAGTATATTCAATCATTTTTTTTTAATTTAATCTGTGTGTAATGTGTTTAAGTGACAAAGTATATAGTATTAAGAGAGATAGTTTAGTTGAGTCATTAATTGAATCGCAACCACTTTCCTGAAACCTTAAATGCCTAACCCAACTAGACAGTGTACGTCTCTATAAAAAACAGTTTTCAGTTCTTACATCACACACCACACTATAGTCTCAAACCCAAAACAAAGTTTGCTAATATATTCTTGTGGTCATCAGAAGTAGTACATTGATCAAAGAGGCCAAATAAAATCTCTTTTTAACAATGAAGATAAAGATAACAAGCAAAACGCATGTAAAACCATGCAAGCCAATACTGGGGAAGAAACAATTCCAGCTCACAACATTTGATCTTCCTTACCTAGCTTTTTACTACAATCAGAAGTTTCTGCTCTACAAGTTCCAGAACCCTCTAGATCTCGAGGAACCCACTTTCCAAAACGATGTCGTGGAGAAGCTCAAAGACGGTTTGGGTACGGCTCTTGAAGACTTCTATCAGCTTGCCGGTAAGCTGGCCAAGGACGACGAAGGGGTCTTCCGCGTTGAGTACGACGCTGACGATGAAGAGATCAACGGCGTGGAGTTCTTGGTTGCTGAAGCTCCTGACGTCAGCGTCCATGATCTCACGGTTGGGGATGGGACAGCTCAGCTCGAGGAGTTGGTTCCGTACAACAAGATCTCGAATTTGGAAGGACTTAGCAGGCCTCTTCTTGTTATCCAGGTAATTGTTTAATACATACATATTATTTTATTTCCCTGAAGTTTTTTTACAAAAACGAGTCGTAATCTGCAGTCAGTGAATTATCACATTCAGCTTTCAAATGCTTTTATTTTGCAATTGGTTGCATGTGTAACTTTGATGTAACAAACAGAAATTTAGCTGACTCATCACCCGTTAAAAACAACATTCAATGACTGACGTATACACATGTAGTCGACTTATAGTCATGTACAAAAAAAAAAAGTACTATGTATTTAATCTTAGGTTTACGAATCGAAAGTACTATACACACAAAAGCTAAATATCGTTATCCATCAAATCCTACACAAATATGGGCGTTAGCTTAAGGCCCCATGCATGTTAGCGACTTAACGCACTTAATGCGCCTTAGGATTATAATGTCCGTACTAAAACAACCAACTATATTTTCGACCTTAAGGCAAATATATAAAATACAAACATGCATTGCATTGTATTCATATGTATAACCTTGTGTATATATTATACATACGTAACGTACATGCATACAATGCTTTAAATCAGTGTCGGAAACTCATTCAAATTCTTTACGGCATTTAATGTGAAGTTAATGCATAGGCTTTCGAAAACAGGTGTGGTAGTTGCAGTAGTCATTGTTTCTGTTGCTTGTCTGGTCTCAAAGAAACTTCGATTATTCTTTTCGATTTTCTAACAAAATACAGTGCATAAAGGAATCTTATATATTAAAACAGAAGTCATGACTCGATTTCATGTGTGATTTTTTAAAAAATGGAATATTACTAGAATGTCATGTTGCATTAACTCTCTAATAATCTTATCATTATTATATCTTATGAAAAATCATATCTATAATAACAAAGATACGCTTAACAATTTGGTTTTGGTAAATTACCTCATACCTTCCAACTTAGTCACACAAAATATGTTAATAGATATAAGTTTATGAATCTACTATTAGTTATAAGGAAATATGTCAATAATAGTTAAATGCATCTACAATATATTAACAAAATCACAGATTCATAATATGGAATATATATATACCCTAAAAAAATTTACACGCTATATATACTAGATAAATTTATTTCGATGTAAAATTTTAGAATTATATTGTTTTAAAAAAAGAAATTGTTTACAAAATTTCTTTTTAATAAAATTCTTTATAATATTAATTTATGAAGCTATAAGTTTAGTTTTTAGCAAAAATTTCTTTGAAGTTTATATTATCTTTGAAAATTAAAGTATACTAATATTTAATCAAACTCTATTTATATTACTTTATCTAAAAATGAAATATTAATCTAACAAACAATAAAATGTAGAAGAAGAAGCAAACACATGTTTGAAAAACATGTGTAATATAGAAAATTAGAAACAATCTATTTGATTAAAACACGTATTATATAATATTATTAAGTTTGAAAAACATTTACTATAGATATCGTAAATATGTGATTACTACAATATATACCAATTTCCAAGTGAAATCAAAATGTTTATATAACTAACTATAAACGAAAACAAACACTCGCGCGGTTGCGCGGATCAAAATCTAGTAGCTGTTAAATCAGCAAGCGGCCAGACAACCGTTGGAATAGGTCCACAGGTGGAACAGATGTTTCTATGTTTTCATCTACTAAATCAATTCTACATTTTGTCCAAAAAAAAAAAAATCAATTCTACATTTATTTTGTTTATTGTTTAAAGATAAAAGGATGTCATGTTATTGGGTTCTAAACATAAATAAAAGCCCACAAACTTCTATTACTTTCGGTATCATGAAAAAAAAAATACTTAAAATGTACTCATCCATTAACTTGCTAGGAAAATAGTTTTTTTTTTCTTTTTAAACCAAAACAACTAATACATTGTCTCTTTAGGCTAATCTCATTGTCTATTTGTCTTATTAGATTATATATTGTCTAAATAGTAATAATACCCTTTAATTTAGTTTATTAATTCAAAATTTTAATTAGAAAATAAAAATTATATATTTTAGATTTAAAAAAAACTAATTCGAAATTTAAAAACTATATTTTAAAAAAAACATATTTCCAAATTTTTCTAAAAACTAAATCGAAATTAAAAAAAATTTCCAAATAAAGAAAAAATCATTTGAAATAAAAAAAAATTTCCCAAAAATATTTCAAAATATTTAAAAAACTTATTCAAAATAAAAAAAAAATATTTCCAATTTATAAAAAACTAATTCGAAATAAAAAAAATTCCCAAAAAGTTTTCCAAAACTTTTAAAAATTAATTCGAAATTTTTTTAAAATATCTAAATATTTAAAAAAAAAATTGGAAACTTAAAAAAAAAACTTATGCGCGATTAAGAAAATATTCCAAATATTTATTCTCAAATTTTTGAAATTCCAAATGTTTTTTTAAAAAATATTACACATTTCCAAATAATTTCAAAAAAAATATTTAGAAATATTTTATTATTTCAAAATTCTAATTAGAAAACAATAATTATATTTTTTTTTTGAAAAATCAAAGTTTAATATATGGTAACTGAATATTTCCAAATATTTTATTTCCAAATTTTCACAACTGATTGTCTTTATCCGTAGAATATGTATTCTACTATATGTAGAATGCAGTAAAAATGTTTATTTTGTTTATTGTTTAAAGATAAAAGGATGTCATGTTAGTGGATTCTAAACATAAATAAAAGCCCACAAACTTCTATTACTTTCGGTATCATGAAAAAAAAAATACTTAAAATGTACTCATCCATTAACTAGCTAGGAAAATAGTTTTATTTTCTTTTAAAACCAAAACAACTAATACATTGTCTCTTTAGGCTAATCTCATTGTCTATTTGTCTTATTAGATTAAATATTGTCTAAATGGTAATAATACCCTTTAATTTAGTTTATTAATTCAAAATTTTAATTAGAAAATAAAAATTATATATTTTAGATTTAAAAAAAACTAATTCGAAATTTAAAAACTATATTTAAAAAAAAACATATTTCCAAATTTTTCTAAAAACTAAATCGAAATTAAAAAATATTTCCAAATAAAGAAAAACTCATTTGAAATAAAAACAATTTCCCAAAAATATTTCAAAATATTTAAAAAAATTATTCAAAATTAAAAAAAAAATATTTCCAATTTATAAAAAACGAATTCGAAATAAAAAAAATTCCCAAAAAGTTTTCCAAAACTTTTAAAAATTAATTCGAAATTTTAGTAAAATATCTAAATATTTAAAAAAAAAATTGGAAACTTAAAAAAAAACTTATGCGCGCTTAAGAAAATATTCCAAATATTTATTCTCAAATTTTTGAAATTCCAAATGTTTTTTTAAAAAATATTACACATTTCCAAATATTTTTCAAAAAAAATATTTAGAAATATTTTATTATTTCAAAATTCTAATTAGAAAACAATAATTATATTATTTTTTTTGAAAAATCAAAGTTTAATATATGGTAACTGAATATTTCCAAATATTTTATTTCCAAATTTTCACAACTGATTGTCTTTATCCGTAGAATATGTATTCTACTATATGTAGAATGCAGTAAAAATGTTTGAAATTTATTTCTACTTGGTTTTGATTTATAGTATTGAGTAAATTTCAATTTCTACATATTTTAGATTTATAGTAATTTTTAGATTCTGATTTCTACTGATTTTAGATGGATGGATTAAAGTGTGGAATGTGTATTCCAAATAGTTTTATATCACTATTATTTACATAGAATATGTATTCTGAACATAGTAGATTCTATGAAAAAAACAGATTTCATATTCTACTTTGTAGAATACCAATTATGATATGTGTAGATTAAAATAGGAAATTATGATTTAAATATTTTTTTAAACTGAAAAAATACAAATAAGTTGATATAGGTATATTACATCATTAGTTATTTTTTTTTTGTTGATAAAATTATTTATTTGATTAATTTCTGAAAATACTTAAGGGTAATAAAATCAAAAATAGTACAAAATATAATTTAGCCTAAAAAGACAATGTCTTAACTTTTTTGCCTAAAAAACAATATTTCCTAACTTGTTTTTCCAAAACAGGTGACCCTACTTAAAGATGGGCTTGCAATGGGCCTAGCTTTCAATCACGCAGTCCTCGATGGAACTGCCACATGGCACTTCATGAGCTCATGGGCCGAGATATGCCGTGGCGCCAAAACTATCTCAACCCAACCTTTCCTCGACCGAGCCAAGGCGCGTGATACGCGCGTGAAGCTTGACCTCACTTCCCCCAAAGATCCCAACGGCGAGGATGTTGCGGCGGCTCCACCGCACCTTGTCGAGAAGCTCTTCAAGTTCTCAGACTCCGCCATCCACACGATCAAGTCAAGAGCCAACTCAGTCATCCCATCCGACGGCTCAAAACCATTCTCCACTTTCCAGTCCCTCACATCACACATCTGGCGCCACGTCACCCTCGCGCGTGGGCTTAAACCCGAAGACATAACTGTCTTCACTGTCTTCGCTGACTGTCGCCGCCGCGTTGACCCTCCAATGCCTGAATCATATTTCGGGAACATGATCCAGGCCATCTTCACGGGGACCGCGGCGGGGCTTCTGGCGGCGCACGGGCCGGAGTTCGGAGCCTCGGTGGTGCAGAAAGCGATCGTTGGTCACGACGCGCGTGTGATAGACGCGCGGAACGAGGAGTGGGAGAAGTCGCCGAAGATATTCGTGTTCAAGGACGCGGGAATGAACTGCGTGGCGGTTGGGAGCTCGCCGAGGTTCAAGGTCTACGAGGTGGATTTCGGGTGGGGTAAACCGGAAACGGTTAGGAGCGGGTCGAATAACCGGTTTAATGGGATGATGTATCTGTACCAAGGGAAGGCTGGGGGTGTGAGTATAGATGTGGAGATAAGTCTTGAAGCTCATGTCATGGAGAAGCTAGAGAAGAGCAAAGAGTTTTTACTCTTGGAGGAAGAGGAAGTTGGAAAGAAGCTTAGCAATGGCAATGGTGTTGCTAATGGTAACGGGTTGGTTTGAGTCAATTAGTGCGAGTTAATTAATCAATTGGGTTAATTAGCTGATTATATATATTTCAGTGATCCCAATAAATAATTGCTCTTTGTGTTGATAATAATCAGCAGAATGCTGGCGTGTGAGTTTGTAGTGTGTGCTGGTTTGGACGATGTTTTAGTATGGCTTATTATGTTGTTTAAAATTAAAATGCACTGTGTTTTATAATCTCGAAAAGTGGTCTTTGTTAGATTTTTGTTAATCGGCCAAACAACTTTAGATTAAGTTAGTTCGTGTCAAAAAAGAAAAAAACATTATGTGGTCTTTGATGGATACTAAAAATTTTCACAGCTTAGATTATGTTACCATTTGTTACTACTGGTTGTGGGAGTCGATTTTACCCTACTGTCAAATAAATCGTAAAAAAGGAAACTTCGGGAAAACTCTAAGTTTCCAGAGGAACTGGCTATCTGCGAGAACCGCACAACGAAAATAAGATGACGAAAATACTTAGAATTTAAATGAGAATAAACGAAAACAGAGAGCAAAGAGGTTCTTATTCCGAATCTGCGTTGAACTGGTACAAAAAGAATTGCCGAGAGCGTAAGACCTAGAAAACCCTAATTGAGACGCAGCTAGCTAACAGAAAAACGGAAATATTCCTAAATGCTAGTTTTGGTGGTGAGAGCTCTGAATTTCGTGTCTGTGCTTCTGCCCTAGACCTCCTCTTTATATACTCCTCATCTTGGCTATCCGATCTTTCCATTTCGCCCAGATTTGACTAAATCGGGAATCTTCCATTCTTCTCGATCCTTCCTTTTCTTTTGCGGAAATCTTCTATTTCTCTTCAAACCTTCCTTTTATGTTTAAACTTGACTTTTATTTTCTTTCTGCGAGTAAACCGTCAAAACGTTATCAAATCTGCGGGTTTGATTCCGTTGAAATCGCGAGGTGGGTTTTATCGCGTTTTAGGTCCTTCCGGGCCGTTTTACGATAAAAACCGTTTTCCGACTTTTACGGGATCGTTTCCTGATCTGACGTCGTTTTTAATAAATTTCTCGAGTTAATCGCAAAGTTTTACGATTTAACCTGATTCCATACCGATTTAGAATCCGCGATAGGTTCTCGGCTTATACGATTCGTCTGGTTGGAATCGAGCACCCCGAAGGTGCTGACCAAAATTTTGGATTTCTTTTATAGCGCGCTATTTTATCCTCGTCGGATGTATGCGGACCGATAGGTCAGTGCGTTTGTTTAGGACGGCTAGCGTGCTCGACGGGGC